>OVBL01000950.1:0-600000 GCA_900406555.1 Pseudoturritis turrita | reverse complement strand
GTCAGAAGGATGAACATAGACCTGGACAAATCACAGCCGCGCTGAAGCCTTTAACTGGATTCTCGGGAGAGACAACCATGACCCTTGGAACAATAAAACTCCCTGTCCGAGCTGAACAGGTAACCAAGATAGTGGAGTTTTCGGTTGCAGATCATCCTGCGATCTATAATGTGATCATGGGCACGCCCTGGATAAACTCGATGCGAGTCGTACCATCGACCTATCACCTCTGCATCAAATTTCCGACCCCTGGGGGAATCAAAACAATTTAGGGAAACCAAAAGGAATCCCGCATTTGTTTCCTAGCCGAACACAAACTTAGGAACCCCGTCACAGAAACCACCACCAGGAGAAAGAAGATGAAGACTGACAGGGAACCCGAGAAGTAGTTGGCAAAACTCTTATAGCAATTACAGATCTCGGAGGATCGTGAGAGGGAAAGCAAACCAACTTGCGACCCCGTCGTCTCGGTGAACATAGATGGCAATCACCCAGAACGCTGTGTCGAAATAGGGGCCGAGCTGAAAGATCCAATAAGGAGAGAGCTGATTTCTTTCCTTAAAAAGAACCTACACACCTTCGCGTGGGAAGCTGAAGATATGCCCGGCATCAGCATCAACGTAACGTGCCACGAGCTGCACGTGGACCCAACCTTTAAACCCATCAAACAAAAAAGGCGAAAACTTGGTCCGGACAGAGCACAAGCAGTGAATGACGAGGTGGAACGATTACTACGTGTGGGATCAATAGTCGAAGCAAAGTATCCAGACTGGCTCGCTAACCCTGTGGTGGTTAAGAAGAAAAATGGGAAATGGCATGTATGCGTGGACTTCGCCGACCTGAACAAAGCCTGCCCCAAAGATAGCTTTCCACTGCCACATATTGATCGATTGGTGGAAGCGACAGCAGGCAACAAACTCCTTTCATTTATGGACGCCTTCTCCGTATACAACCAAATCCTAATGAACCCAGACGATCAAGAGAAGACGGTGTTCATCACAGACCGCGGGATATACTGCTACAAAGTCATGCCGTTCGGTCTAAAAAATGCTGGAGCCACCTACCAGCGATTAGTAAACCGAATGTTCGCTGGCCAACTGGGGAAGACAATCGAAGTTTACATAGATGACATGCTGGTGAAGTCTTTAGAGGAGGAGGATCACGTAGCTCACCTGGAAGAATGTTTCGAGCAACTGAATCTGCATAACATGAAGCTGAACCCAACCAAGTGCAGATTCGCGGTCACGTCTGGAGAATTCCTTGGATATCTGGTCACCCACCGTGGGATTGAAGCCAATCCGAAGCAGATTGATGCGCTCATACAGATGGTGTCGCCGAAGACAAAATGCGAAGTCCAGAGGCTAACTGGACGGGTCGCCGCGCTGAATCGTTTCATCTCTCGGTCAACTGATAAATGTTTGCCTTTCTACGATACGCTACGTGGGAACAAGAAGTTTGAATGGACAGAAAAATGCGAACAGGCGTTTCAGCAGTTGAAAGAGTACCTAGCCAGCCCTCCAGTACTTACGAAACCGGTGGAAGGCGAGCCACTATTTCTATACACGGCCATTTCGGCCACGGCGGTAAGTGGTGTACTCATCAGGGAAGAGCGCAGCGAGCAGAAGCCAATTTTCTATGTTAGTCAAACTCTCACCGACGCCGAAACACGGTATCCACAGATGGAGAAGCTGGCATTATCTGTGGTAATGTCCGCTCGAAAACTGAGACCATACTTCCAGTCACATTCGATTGTAGTTTTGACCACCTTCCCACTGCGATCCATCTTGCATAGCCCTAGCCAATCTGGGAGATTGGCAAAGTGGGCAATAGAGCTGAGCGAATATGACATCGAATATCGAAGCAGAACCTGCGCAAAATCTCAAGTCCTAGCCGACTTTTTGATAGAACTCCCAGAAGAAGTGATAGAAGAACCGGCTCCGAGCACAATATGGAGGCTTCACGCGGATGGATCATCATCAAAACAAGGATCCGGAGTGGGAATACGGTTAACCTCTCCAACAGGCGAAATCCTCGAGCAGTCATTCCGCCTGGGTTTTCGTGCATCTAATAACGAGGCAGAATATGAAGCTTTGATAGCTGGAATGAGACTTGCTCTTGGACTCAAGGTTTCGCACATCCAAGCCTACTGCGATTCACAGCTGGTGGTCAACCAAGTTAGCGGCGAGTACACAGCCAGAGACGACCGAATGGAAGCTTATCTAAAGATTGTCAAAGACTGGCTGCACAGTTCGAAGAGTTCACATTAACACGGATACCACGCGGGGAAAACACTTCGGCAGACGCGCTAGCAGCACTCGCGTCCACCTCCGATCCGGATTTGAAAAGAATAATCCCAGTGGAATTCATCAAAAACCCAAGTATCAGCCTCTCTGGCACCGTGAACGCGGTCACTCGCTCCCAAACAGCCGTTCGAACAGAAGGAATATCTGGGCCAAGCCTTGCAAAAAAGGGCAGCACCGACACCGCCAATCCGGATGACCAGAACATGACACCATCGGTGGAGGACAAGGCAATTGAGATAGGGGAAGAACCTGAAACGGAGCCTCCGGCCGAAGGTGAAGTAGTGGAGATGGAGGAAGACCCACAACAAACAGAAACGGACTACGGGTGCGACAAAGAATGGATGGGAGAAATTCGCGTATACATCATGGACGGCGAGACACCATCAGATAAGTGGGCTGCTAGAAAACTCAGAGCTCAAGCTGCTCGATATGTTCTCTTAGATGGAAACCTCTTCAAGTGGAGATTCTCAGGACCACTGATGGCTTGCGTCGAAGGCGCCAAGCGAGAAACATAATGGAAGAGGTCCATAGTGGCTCGTGTGGCAATCACTCCGGCGGAAGAGCCTTGGCGGTCAAGATCAAGCGTCATGGCTACTATTGGCCAACGATGGTGAAGGACTGTGAAAAGTTCTCCGCCAGGTGCGAAAAATGCCAACGACATGCCCCAATGATTCATCAACCTACGGAGTTGCTATCATCAATCTCAGCGCCCTACCCTTTCATGCGCTGGTCAATGGACATCGTCGGGCCTCTGCATAGGTCCAAACAAAAGAGGTTCTTGCTGGTTTTGACAGATTACTTCTCAAAATGGGTAGAAGCAGATTCTTACGCCAACATAAAGGACGCCCAAGTCGAAAATTTGTCTGGAAAAATATCTTATGCCGACATGGAGTTCCCTACGAAATTGTTACGGACAACGGCTCGCAATTTATCTCTACAAGGTTTGAAGCCTTCTGCGAAAAATGGAAGATACGACTCAGCAAGTCTACGCCACGCTACCCACAAGGGAATGGACAAGCAGAAGTAGTAAACAAGACTATCCTGGACGGATTGAAAAAACGCCTTGATGCAAAGAAGGGACGCTGGGCAGATGAACTCGAAGGAGTATTATGGTCGCACCGAACCACTCCGCGACGTGCCACTGGAGAAACACCCTTTGCTCTTGTCCATGGTACCGAATGTGTCATCCCAGCCGAGGTCCAATTCCCTGGAGTCCGCCGCAGACTTCTTTCTGGTCAGGAAGGACTGAATCACCTCATGCTACTCGATGAGTTGGACCTGGTTGACGAACGAAGGGATCAGGCACTGGTTCGGATTCAAAATTATCAATAGGCAGCAGCTAAGTATTACAACACTAATGTCAGAAGTCGAAAGTTCAAAGAAGGTGATCTGGTTCTCCGCAAAGTTTTTCAGAACACAGCCGAAACAAACGCTGGCAAACTAGGAGCAAACTGGGAAGGACCCTACAAGATCACCAAGGCAGTTTGACCAGGAGTATACGAGCTCTCAAACATGTTTGATGTTCCGATACCAAGATCTTGGAATGCAATGCACCTAAAGAGGTATTACCACTAAATCACTTCACATGAACTACGGGACGACTTGATCCCTAAAAAGGGTACGTAGGCAGCTCGTCTTCGGACGGGTTCAGTTGTCCCCCTCCTCAAAAAAAGGGGGGAGTGGGTACGTATACACGTATACTCCCACACCTCGCATCATTCTTTAAAGGTAATAACTTCAAGTTTTTCTAACACAACTCGTGTCACTTAGTCTACACAAGTTACATCTTTACATCCTTCATGGATATTCTTCACCTCGTCCGTTGCTGGCCACAACAGACGAACAACCACATCCTTTATGGATTTTAACCATTATCTCTATACGGGATTAAAGGTTCTCAACACCCTCTTACGGGCATGAAAGCGCGCTATACAAATTTTGGTTGGGTATATCCTAATCTAATATCCGAAGGGTATATCCCGGACGATATTCTTACAAGTTTATCTTTGAGAGGGACCCGTAAGTCGAAAACTCGCAAGTCTTAACACTCAAACTAAACTCTGAAACCCAGTAAACACCTCTTGGTACACTGGTCATAAACATCTATGAAACATGATACTAAACCTAAAAAATTTAGTATGAGATTTTTAACAAGTTTCGTTGTCAAAAGAACAGGAGTATAAGTCGAAACACCGCAAGCCCTAAACTGACATTTAAAAGACTAACCACATTTTATGATAAATCCAGGGATGGTTCGCAATATCACATCAGAGCAGAAGTAAAAGATTATTTAAGCAAAATCAGATAATCTTAAACAAAGAGGATGTTATGCCGACAGACGATAATCATTACACAGCTTAGTAGTGGATAAAGCCATCCAGGCGTTTGTCTTAAACCAAAATATACCAAAATTGAAGGAGAGATAAAGGAGTTTTTCAAGTTAAAGAAATAGAGAAAAAGATCATTCGAGAGGATCTGGCTCGGAAGGCTTCTCAGCGGCAAGGTCAGCAATCCCCGGCGTGCCAACATTCGAGCCTGCAAAATCCACAACTCCGGCCATTGCCGCCACATTCTCCGATGGCTCGGAGAGTGCCTGTGGAATCTGAGGAAACAGGAGAAAGCGTCAGATTTTTCTTCAGCTCGGTCTCTATCTTTTCAAACTCATCAGCCGCCTCGGCAAGATCAGCTCTCCAGCCCGTCAGTTTAGCCACCTCGGAGTCGAAGGCAGGCGCATCCTCTTTCTGCAGAATTTCGAGCAACTGAAGGTTGCTGTCAACCTGGGCCAGATCGAGCTCCTTCTCTTTCGCCTCTCTCAGCTTGCCAACTTTCTTCTCAATCTCGGCAAGCCGCCCCTGAAGTCTCTCAGACATCTCCCGCCTCGCTGCTTTCTGAGCCTTCTTCACATTTGCCTCGTGTAAGGCATTTACGGCAGTGAGTTGCCTCTTCAAGGATTCGATTTCGGCAGCCTTTTTCTGCTTCGAGCGATCTATCCTCATAGCCAAATCACCGGCCTTGTTCCACTCTTCCTTAAGGAATGCCTTGTCCTTCTCGAGAGCTTCAATCCGAGCTGCAGTAGTCGCTAGCTCGGCAGTGTGCTTACTCTCCAGTTTGGCAAGTTTGTTCTTTAAGATCGATGCATCTTTTTGAGCATCTTCGATCCGACGCCTGTCCTTCCGCACATCCTTTTCGAAAGCGGCAACCATCTTGTTGATAGACGCAACAAACTGATCAAAGGGAAAATGGTCAACACTTAGTTTTACTACTCTAAAAAAAAGGCACACAGTCCCTGAAAAATACCTTAGTGCCTCGAAGCGACATGTCGGCGTACAGGTTGCTGTGAGATAGAACGTCAAGGGGAGGCAATCTGTCCCCTGAGCAACGAATCTGCGAGAAGAATGTAGCTGAAGCTGCCTCGTCGTTGCATATTGGCACGGATCCCTCATGCCTGAACGACGTAGGCTCCGGCTCGTCAGAAGTCGGGTCGACAGACTTATGGCGTTTTCTTTTTTCCTGCTTCCCTTTGGTTCTCTCCCTATCGGCCTCGGAGGCAGGGCGTTTGCCAGAATATTTCTTGCCTTCCCTATGCTGGGACAGTGTTGAAGAGGAGGGTCTGGCAACCGAAACGAGAGCCGAAACTATTTCTTGAGCTTTGGCGGCAAGAGCTGGTGGCTCGGTAGAAAGATGGATCTCGGTCTCGGTCACAGTTTGGCCAGGTATCTCGGCAACTGGCTCGGCGGGTCCTTCAATTGCTTTAGTTACCTTGTTGGCTCGGCTGGCTGCCTCTTTTTCTTCCTTCTCCTTTAGAGCTTGTTTATCACGGATCGTCAATCTTTTTCCCATATTTCTCCTCGGAGGACTTGGTAATGAAGATTCAGACTCTGAGCTGTCGGACACTTCAACACCGGCGAAAATAGCTCGCGCTTTTTCGACTCTTCTTAGTGAAAAATGTCTTTCCCAATGGCACTTCCTAGCGGCAAGCGTGTTCCGAAGCGTAAGCGTGTCTTCCGGGAAGCATGGTAGAATCTGCCGAACTGCAAAAACACAGAAGAAAACGGTGGTCAGCTCGCTACAAAGCAAAACTTAGTAAATCTCCTGAAGGGTCTACGGCTCGCCCACCAATATCTCCCCACTCCGACTTGACGTAATGGATGCTTTCGGCTTCTACCGTAGCATCATTAATGGGAACAAAGAAGAAATAGTGTCCCTAGTCGCCATCCTTGCTTCGGAAGCCTTCGATTATTTTTCTTTGCTTCTTATTGGAGATGTAGTAGGCTCGGGAGTTCTTAATCTTTCGAAACTCAAGGAACTGCCGAAGATGGGAGATGCGGACAGTCACATCACATTCGTAGCTCCGAACCAGAATCCCGACTAAGTGACGCATCCCACGAGGCGTAACTTGGCTCGGCGCTAACCCATGTTTGTATAGGAAACGGATGATCAAGCTGGGAATCGGAAACTAGAGTAGACAACCGTAAAAGAAACTCTCATAGAGAGTGAAATACCCAGGCGGTGGAGATTCAGCTCGGTCTATTGAGGCCAGAACAATCAGATCTACATCCTCTGAGATATTAAAACGATGCCTTAATGCCTACAAAGACTCAGCAGTGCATAAAGATGAACCAGGGGGTCGGGTCGTCTCTTGGGAGCTTTTTTCTTAGGCTTTCGCCTCGTCGACGTGCTAACCTGGTGGCTCGCAAACAATCTCTCGAAGCGCATTTTTTCCGCCTCGTCAATAACATATTCCGTCGGCTCGGCCTTGAATTCTGCAAGGGCTCTCTGAATCAAAACTGCTTCGGCATCTGCCTCTGCATCAAATGCTTCGTCTATCAGAGATGCGACAACAACCTGCAGTTGACCCTACGGAGAACTAGGCTCGGCTGGCTCGGAAATCTCTGGAGATAAAACCATCTTGCGACCCAACAGTGAAGCAGAAGTTGCTTAACCAATAGAATCTTCCAGCTCAGTGATATGAGACATCGATGTTTCTGGCTCGGAGTAAAGCTGATACTTAGAAAGAGTGAAGAGATTTTGGCTCGGAAACACTCAATGCGAAGATTTTTGGCTCGGAAACAGAAGACGAAGGAGAATAATTCGATCTGGATGAAGATGGATCGGATAATTCAAACACTCGCCTGACGCGTTTGAAGATGGATCGGAAAATGTAAGGAGACACCGAGCCAAGTTTGAAGATGGATCGGAAAATTCAACAGTGGCGGCGGCGGAACGGAAGAATTGATGAAAACCTAGCCAACTACTTAAAAAAAAGGGAGAGAAAAGAGGAGAGAGAAGAGAGCTACCTGATTTTTCGGAAATGGAGAGAAGTGAGTTATGAGAAGTGAGACAAAGATCTGAATATAAAGTCGCATGAAAGTACAGCGCGTGATGTCACGCAGCCTCGGGAACATACGAAAATATTTGCGGTTCCCAATAAAGTTGTAATCATGAACAGAGACTTCAAGCCAACATTACTGCCGAGCCAAAGACAAATCACTTATTAGGATTGTTCGGCAGCATATCAGAAGAAGACGGCTCGGCAAAATAACAATCTAAGCAATACAGCAAGATAACGAGCCAAACCAGCTCGGTCAAACGAATGATAAGTTGGCTCGGCAGCATGACCAAGGTGTCGGTTCGGCAGAATGAAAACAAATATATCACAGGCCAAAGTGGCTCGGCAATGCAATTGAAGATGAATAAGCAGCATGTCAAGGGGTTGGTTCGGCGATAAGATACTCCAGTGTTGGCTCGGAAAATAAAACACCTCGGTAACACTATCGGTTTGGCTCGGCATTTGTCAATACCCGGATGACAACTTCACCACAAAGCTGGCTCGGTAGCCCAAAGAGAGTTGATATCGATCTTGACTTCTCACCTCGTCACTACTATTAATAATACTACCGAGCTGGGGGGCTAACTGTTGGGGCCGGTTTTCACCTCATCGAGATCAACTGCTGATAAGACTAAGTATGGAGAAAAGGCTAGCCAAGCAAGCGTAAACTCTTGGCTCGGCGGCAGAAGCAAGCAATGATTGGCTAGGCGACGAGCCAACACTTGGCTTGGAAGTAAGGAGGAATGATGACGAGCCAACATTTTGGCTAGGCAGTGGAACAAGCTGGAGACAAGCCAACATTTTGGCTAGGCAGTGGAAGAAGCTGGAGACAAGCCAACATTTTGGCTAGGCAGTGGAAGAAGCTGGAGACGAGCCAACACTTGGCTAAGCAGGGAGAGATGGCGACGAGCCAAACTTGGCTAGGCAGTGGAAGAAGCAGGAGACGAGCCAACACTTGGCTCGGTAGCAAGGAGAAAAGAGTAACGAGCCAACACCTTGGCTAGGCAGGAAGAAATGGTGACGAGCCAACATTTTGGCTAGGCAGTGGAAGAAGCTGGAGACGAGCCAACACTTGGCTAAGCAGGGAGAGATGGCGACGAGCCAAACTTGGCTAGGCAGTGGAAGAAGCAGGAGACGAGCCAACACTTGGCTCGGTAGCAAGGAGAAAAGAGTAACGAGCCAACACATTGGCTAAGCAGGGAGAGATGGCGACGAGCCAAACTTGGCTCGGCAGCATAAAGAAACAAATGATGAGCCAACATGTTGGCAAACCAACGAACGGTGACGAGCCAACGTGTTGGCAAACCAACTACCTGGCTCGGGATTGAGAGGAACGACGAGCCCAATATCTTAACATGTCCAATGCAACGAGCCGTAAGAGATTGGTGGGCCAAGATGACGAGCCTAAGAAAGAAGCCCACATCCGAGCCAGAGAAAGGAAGTTTTCCAAATATCTTTAGGAAGCAGGCCTAGCCGACTTGTTCTTGTATAAATAATACATGTACCCCTTTGAGGAAGGGATCCGAAAATTGACCTAGCAAAACACTTGTTATCCTTCGCAACAGCTTTCAAAACAGCTAAGATAATAAAAACCATCTTTGGATCTCTGTTCTTGGTTCCTTTACATAGAAGTTTGTCGAATCCCTAAATTCTCCTTACAATTTTTTGATTGTACGAGTTTCGACTCCCACACTTGTCGCCTAGCCAAACGTTGGCTCGTCACTCACTTCTTCATGCCTAGCCAAGTGTTGGCTCGTCACTAGCCAAACGTTGGCTCGTCACTCACTTGTTTATACCTAGCCAAATGTTGGCTAGTCGCCTAGCCAAACATTGGCTCGTCACTCACTCGTTCATGCCTAGCCAAACGTTGGCTCGTCACTCCTTTTTGATACCTAGCCAAAAGTTGGCTCGTCACTACTTCTTCATGCTGCCTAGCCAAGTGTTGGCTTATCGCTACCTCTTCCTGCTGCCTAGCCAAGTGTTGCCTCGTCACTAACTCTTCCTGCTTCCTAGCCAAGTGTTGGCTCGTCACTACTTTGCCTTCGTCTCCGAACCAGTACTTGGCTTGTCTCCTTGCTTCGGTCGCCAAACCAAGAGGGGTGTTGGCTCGTCGCCTTTCCTCAATTCCGAGCCAGAGAAGTATTGATGCCGAGGCAGATGTCTATGCTTGTTTTGTTAGGCTTTACATTCATTTGGCTAGGCTTTTTTCTCCATACTTAGTGTTTTCATCAGTTGATCTCGATGGGGTGAAAACCAACCCCAACAGTTAGCCCCCCAGCTCGGTGGTATTATTGATAATAGTGACGAGGTGAAGAATCGAGATCGAGATCAACCATATTTGGGTTACCGAGCCAAATCTGCGGTGAAGTTATCATCCGGGCATTGATACATGCCGAGCCAAACTGATAGTGTTACCGAGGTGTTTTATTTCTGAGCCAACACTGGAGTATCATGTCACCGAGCCAACTCCTCGACGTGCTACGGATTCATCTTGTCACTTGCGTTGCCGAGCCACATTGGCTTGTGATTAATTCAAGTTATCATTTTGCCGAGCCGACACTTTTGTCATGCTGCCGAGCCAACCTATTACTCGTATGACCGAGCCATTTTGGCTCGTCATCTTGCTGTATCGCTTAGACTGCCATTCCGCCGAGCCATCTTCTTCTGATATGCTGCCGAACCATCCCAATAAGTTTGATTCATCTTTGGCTCGGCGGTAATGTTGGTTTGAAGTATCTCTTATCATGATTATAACTTTATTGGGAACTGCAAACATTTTTACATATTCCCGAGGCCGCGTGGCATCACGCGCTGTGCTTCCATGCGTCTTTATATTCAGATCCTATCTCACTCCTCATAACTCACTTCTCCACATTTCCAAAAAAACAGGTAGCTCACTTCTCTCTCTTCTTTTCTCTCTTTTTATTTTCAAGTTTCGGCTAGGTTTTTATCGGTTCCTCTCTTCCGCCGCCGCCACTTTGAATTTTCCGACCCATCTTCAAGCGTGGCTCGGCGACTCCTTGCGTTTTCCGATCCATCTTCAAACTCTTTCCTCGATCGCTTGCTTTTTCCGATCAACCTTCATCTGGGTCGTGATACTGTCCTGATCTTCCGTTCCTCCGAGCCAAAAATTCTTCAATTTCTGCTAAGTAGCAGTGTGCTTCCGAGCCACACTCTTTCTAATTTCCTGCTAAGTAAAGGGCGTATTCCCGAGCTGTGAGTTCTGATGTCTCATATTGCCAAACTGGAGGATTCAGTTGGTTCGGCCAATTCTGCTTCACTGCTAGGTTGCAAAATGGTGTGTCTCCGGAAGTTACCGAACCGGTTGAACCTAGTCCTCCATTGGGTCAGTTGCAACTTGTCGTTCCACCTCTGGTTGACGAAAATCTCGACGCCGAGGCAGATGCCAAGGCGATTTTGATTCAGAGAGCTCTTGAAGAATTCAAAGCCGAGCCAACAGAATACGTTATTGACGAGGCAGAAAAGGTGCGTTTGGAGAGATTGTTTGCGAGCCACCAGGCTAGTACATCGACGAGGCGAAAGCCTAAGAGAAAAGCTCCCAAGAGACGACCCGACCCACCTGGTTCTTCTTTATGCACTGCTAAGTCTTTGGAGGCACTGAGGCATCGATTTAATATCTCAGAAGATGTAGATCTGGTTGTTCCAGCCTCGACAGACCGAGCTGAATCTCCGCCACCCGGGCATTTCACTCTCTACGAGTGTTTCTTTTATGATTGTCTACTCTGGTTTCCGATTCCTGGCTTGATCATCCGCTTTTTGTACAAACATGGCTTAGCGTCGAGCCAAATTACGCCTCGTGGGATGCGTCACTTAGTTGGGATTCTGGTTCGGAGCTATGAGTGCGATATGACTATTTGCATCTCCCATCTTCGGCAGCTCCTTGAATTTCGAAAGATCAAAAACTCCCGAGCCTATTATATTTCCAATAAGAACCAAAGGAAGATTATCGAAGGCTTCCGAAGCAAGGACAGTGACTGGGGGAACTATTTTTTCTTTGTCCCTATTAACGATGCTACGGTGGAAGCCGAGAGCATTCATTACGTCAGAGCAGAGTGGGGAACTATTGGTGAGCGAGCCGTAGAATTTTCAGGAGATTTGCTAATGTTTTGTTTTGTAGCGAGCTGACCACTGCTTTCTCTTCCTTATTTTTGCAGATCGGCAGATTCTCCCACGTTACCCAGAAGACACGCTCACGCTTCGGGACACACTTGCCGCTAGAAAGTGCCATTGGGAAAAACATTTTTCCCTAAGAAGAGTCGAAAAAGCCCGACCCATTTTCGCCGGTGTTGAAGTATCCGATAGCTCGGAGTCTGAATCTCCATTGCCAAGTCCTCCAAGAAGAAGAAATATGGGAAAAAGGCTGATGATCCGCGATAAACAGGCTTTGAAGGAGAAGGAAGAAAGAGAGGCAGCTAGCCGAGCCAATGAGGCAACTAAAGCAATTGAACAATCCGCCGAGCCAATTACCGAGTTACCTGGCCAAACTGTGACTAAAATCGAGATTCATCATTCTTCCGAGCCACCAGCTCTTGCCGCCGAAGCTAGAGAAATAGTTTCGGCTCTCGTTTTGGTTGTTATACCCTCTTCTTCAACAATGTCCCAACACAGGGAAGGCAAGAAACCTTCTGGCAAACGCCCTGCTTCCGAGGCCGATAAAGAGAGAACCAAAGGAAAGTAGGAAAAAAGAAAACGCCATAAGCATGTGGACCCAACTTTTGACGAGCCGGAGCCTATGCCGTTTAGGCATGAGGGATCCGAGCCAATATGCAATGACGAGGTAGCTTCAGCGACCCTCTTCTCGCAGGTTCGTTGCTCGGGGGATAGATTACCTCCCCATGACGTTCTATCTCACAGCGACCTATACGCTGATATTTCGCTCCGAGGCACTAAGGTATTTTTCAGGGACAGTGTGTGTCTTTTTGTTGTTGTAGAAAAACTAAGTGTTGACCATTTTTTTTTCTTTGATCAGTTCGTCGCGTCTATCAACAAGATGGTTGCCGCATTCGAAAAGGATGTGAGGAAGGATAGCCGTCAAATCGAAGATGCTCAGAAAGATGCATCCTTCTTAAAGAACAAAATCGCCGAACTGGAGAGTAAGCACACTGCCGAGCTAGCTGCTGCGTCTGCTCGAATTGTAGGTCTCGAGAAGGAGAAAGCATACCTCAAGGATGAATGGGACAAGACTGGCGACCTAGCTATGAGGTTGGATCGCTCTAAGCAGAAGAAAGCTGCTGAAATTAAATCTCTTAAGAGGCAGCTCAATGCTGTGAAGGCTTTGCACGAGGCCAATGATAAAAAGGCCCAGAAGGCTGCGAGGCGAGAGGTATCGGAGAGATTTCAAGAGCGGCTCGCCAAGATTGAGAAGAACATCGATGAGCTGAAGGCGGCGAAAGAAAAGGAGCTTGATCTAGCTCAGGTCGACAGCAACCTACAGCTGCTTGAGATTTTGCAAAAAGAGGATGCACCTGCTCTCGGCTCCGAGGTGATGAAATTGATAGGCTGGAGAGCTGATTTGGCCGACGCGGCTCATGAATTTGAGAGAATTGAGGCCGAGCTGAAGAAAGATCTGACGCTTTCACCCATTTCCTCAGATTCTACAGGCACTCTCTTGGGAACCGAACCAACAGAGAACGTAGCAGCGACAGCCGGAGTCACAGATTTTTCCGGCTCGAACGTCGGTACGCCTGGAGTTGCTGCTCTCGCCAATGAATTATCTGCCGAGCTGGAAAAGACCGCCGAGATGGACCCTCCCAACTGATCTCTCCTTACGTTTTTTGATTCCGAACTCTTTTGTATTTCGAACAGAAATGCCTGGATGGCTTTATCCACTAAGTTATGTAATAGTTGGCGTCTGTTGGCGCGGTTCCTCTTTATATTTTTGTTGGATTTTCTGCTTAAGTATTTAACACCGTTTTGGTGCGATGTTGTGAACCATCTTTGTTGTAAAAAGAATGTGGTTATCTTTGTATTGAGTGGTTATCTTTGTATTGAGAGCTTTTGTTGTCAGTTTAGGGTTTGCGGTGTTCCGACTTACATTCCCGTTCTTTTGACAATGAAACATGTTTAAAATCTCATACTAACTGGTAGGTTTAGTATCATGTTTCAGAGATGTTTATGACCAGTGTACCAAGAGGTGTTTACTGGGTTTCTAGAGTTTACTTTGAGTGTTAAGACTTGCGAGTTTTCGACTTATCGGTCCCTCTCGAAGATAAACTTGTAAGAATATCGTTCAGGATATACCTTTCGGATATTAGACCAGGATATACCTAATCAAGATTTGTATAGCGCACTTTTATACCCGCAAGAGGGTGTTGAGAACCCTATCCCGTATAGAGATAGTGGTTAAAATCCGTAAAGGATGTAGTTGTTCGTTTGTTGTGGCCAGCAACAAATGAGGTGACAGATTATCCATGGAGGAGGTAAAGTTGTGTCTGAAGAAGTTTGAAGTTATTACCTTTGAAGAGTAATGCGGGATGTGGGAGTATACATGTATACGTACCCACTCCCCCCCCCCCCCCACACCCTTTTTAAGGAGGGGGAAAAATGAATCCGTCCGAAGACGAGCTGCCTACGTACCCTTTTCAGGGATCAAGTCGTCCCGTAGTTAATGCGAAGTGACTTAGTGGTAATACCTCTTTAGGTGCATTGTGTTCCAAGATCTTGGTATCGGAACATCAGACATGTTTGAGAGCTCGTATACTCCTGGTCGAACTGTCTTGGGGATTTTGTAGGGTCCTTCCCAGTTTGCTCCTAGTTTACCAGCGTTTGTTTCGGCTGTGTTCTGAAAAACTTTGCGGAGAACCAGATCACCTTCTTTGAACTTGCGACTTCAGACGTTGGTGTTGTAATACTTAGCTGCCACCTGTTGGTAATTTTGAATCCGAACCAGCGCTTGATCTCTCCGTTCGTTAACCAAGTCTAACTCGTCGAGCAACATAAGGTGATTCAGTCCTTCCTGCCCTGAAAGAAGTCTGCGGCGGACTCCAGGAAATTGGACTTCGGCTGGGATGACACATTCTGCGCCGTAGACAAGGGCTAAAGGTGTTTCACCGGTGGCTCGCCGTGGGGTGGTTCGGTGTGACCATAATACTCCTTCGAGTTCATCTGTCCAGCGTCCCTTCTTTGCATCAAGGCATTTTTTCAGACCGTCCAGGATAGTCTTGTTCACAACTTCTGCTTGTCCATTCCCTTGTGGATAGCATGGTGTGGACTTGCTGAGTCGTATCTTCCATTTTTCACAGAAGGCTTCAAACCTTGTAGAGATAAACTGTGAGCCGTTTTCTGTGACAATTTCGTATGGAACCCCATGTCGGCATAAGATATTTTTCCAAACGAAGTGCTCGACCTGGGCGTCCTTTATGTTGGCGTAAGAGTCCGCCTCGATCCATTTGGAGATGTAATCCGTCAAGACTAACATAAATCTCTTTTGCTTGGATTTATGTAGGGGTCCGACTATATCCATTGACCAGCGCATGAAGGGGTAGGGTGCTGAGATTGAGGACAGCAACTCCGTGGGTTGGTGAATCATTGGGGCATGTCGTTGGCATTTTTCGCACCTAGCCGAGAACTTTTCACAGTCCTTCACCATAGTCGGCCAGTAGTAACCATGACGCTTGATCTTGATTGCCAAAGCTCTTCCGCCGGAGTGGTTGCCACACGAACCGCTGTGAACTTTTGCCATGATTTCTCTAGCTTCGGTGCCTTCAACACAGGCCATCAGTGGACCTGAGAATCTCCACTTGAAGACGTTTCCATCTAAGAGAACATATCGAGCAGCTTGAGCTCTGAGTTTCCTGGTAGCCCACTTATCTGATGGTGCCTCGCCGTCCATGATATATACTCGGATTGCTCCCAACCACTCATTGTCACATCCATAGTCCGTTTCTGTTTGTTGTGGGTCTTCCTCCATCTCCACTGCTTCACCTTCGGCCGGAGGATCTATTTTAGGCTCTTCCTGCATCTCAATTGCCTCGTCTTCCACTGATGGTGTCCTGTTCTGGTCATCTAGAGAGGTGGTGTTGGTGCTGCCCTTATCTGCAAGATTTTGCCCGGATATACCTTCGGCATGTGTGGCTGTTTAGGAGCTAGTGACCGCGTTCACGGTGTCAAAAAGTTGATACTTGGGTTTTTGATGAATTCTACTGGGATTATCCTTTTCAAATCCGGATCGGAGGTCGATGCGAGTGCTGCTAGCGCGTTTGCCGAAGTATTTTCCCCGCGTGGTATCCGTGTTAATGTAAACTCTTCGAACTGTGCGGCCATCTCTTTGACGACCTTCAGATAAGCTTCCATTCGGTCGTCTCTGGCCGTATACTCGCCGCTGACTTGGTTGACCACCAGCTGTGAATCACAGTAGGCCTGGATGTGAAAAAATTTTAAGTCCAAGAGCAAGTCTCATTCCAGCAATCAAAAAGCTTCATACTCTGCTTCGTTATTGGATGCGCGAAAACCCAAGCGGAATGACTGTTCGAAGATTTTGCCTGTTGGAGAGGTTAAACGTATTCCTACTCTGGATCCTTGCTTCGATGATGATCCATCTGCGTGGAGCTTCCATATTGGGCTCGGAGCCGTCTCTTCTATCATTTCTTCTAGGAGTTCTATCAGAAAGTCTGCAAGGACTTGAGACTTCCCGCAGGTTCTGCTCCGATACTCGATGTCATATTCGCTCAGCTCTATTGCCCACTTTGCCAATCTCCCAGACTGGCTAGGGCTATGTAGGATGGATCGCAGGGGGAAAGTAGTCAAAACCACAATTGAATGTGACTGGAAGTATGGTCTCAGTTTTCGAGCGGACATTATAACAGACAATGCCAGCTTCTCCATCTGTGGATACCGGGTTTCAGCGTCGGTGAGAGTTTGGCTGACATAAAAAATAGGCTTCTGCTCGCTGCGCTCTTCCCTGATGAGTACTCCACTCACTGCTGTTGCCGAAATGGCCGTGTATAGAAAAAGTGGCTCGCCTTCCACTGGTTTCGTAAGTATTGGAGGGCTGGCTAGGTATTCTTTCAGTTGTTGAAACGCCTGCTCGCATTTTTCTGTCCATTCAAACTTCTTGTTCCCACGCAGTGTATCGTAGAAAGGCAAACATTTATCAGTTGACCGAGAGACGAAACGATTCAGCGCGGCGACCCGTCATGTTAGCCTCTGGACTTCACGCTTTGTTTTCGGTGACACCATCCGTATGATCGCATCAATCTGCTTTGGGTTGGCTTCAATTCCATGGTGGGTGACTAGATATCCAAGGAACTCTCCGGACGTGACCGCAAATCTGCACTTGTCGGGTTCAGCTTCATGTTTTGTAGATTCAGTTGCTTGAAACATTCTTCTATGTGAGTTACGTGATCCTTCTCCTCTAAAGACTTCACCAGCATGTCGTCTATGTATACTTCCATCGTCTTCCCCAGTTGGCCAGCGAACATTCGGTTCACTAATCGCTGGTAAGTTGCTCCGGCATTTTTGAGACGGAACGGCATCACTTTGTAGTAATATATCCTGCAGTCTGTGATGAACGCCATCTTCTCTTGATCGTCTGGGTTCATTAAGATTTGGTTGTATCCGGAGAAAGCATCCATAAATGAAAGGAGTTTGTTGCATGTTGTTGCTTCCACCAATCGATCAATATGTGGTAGTGGAAAGCTGTATTTTGGGCAGGCTTTGTTCAGGTCGGAGAAGTCCATGCATACACGCCACTTCCCATTCTTCTTCTTGACCACTACTGGGTTAGCGAGCCAGTCAGGGTATTTTGCTTCGATTATTGATCCCGCGCGTAGTAACCTTTCCACATCGTCATTCACTGCTTGTGCTCTCTCTGGTCCGAGTTTTCTCCTTTTCTGTTTGACTGGTTTAAAGGTTGGGTCCACGTTTAGCTCGTGGCATGTCACATTGATGCTGATGTTGGGCATGTCTTCTGCTTCCCATGCGAAGGTGTTTACGTTCTTTTTAAGGGAAGAAATCAGCTCTCCCCTTATCGGATCTTTCAGCTCGGCCCATATCTTAACGCAGCATTCTAGATGATCGTCATCGATGTTTACTAAAATAATGGGATCGCAGGTGGGTTTGTTCTTCCTCTCATGATCCTCTGCAATCTGTAATTGCTATAAGAGTTTTGCCAACTCCTTCTCGGGTTTCCTGTCAGTCTTCATGTTCTTTCTCTTGGTGGTGGTTTCCGTGACGGGGTTCCTGAGTTTATGCTCGGTTAGGAAACAAATGCGGGACTCTTTTTGGTTTCCCCAAATCGTTTTGACTCCTCCGGGGGTCAGAAATTTGATGCAAAGGTGATAGGTCGATGGTACGGCTCGCATGGAGTTTATCCAGGGTGTACCCATAATGACATTGTAGATCGCAGGATGATCTGCAACTGAAAATTCCACTATCCTGGTTACTTCTTTAGCTCGGACAGGAAGTTTTATTGTTCCAAGGGTCATGGTCATTTCTCCCGAGAATCCAGTTAAAGGCTTAGGCGCGGCTGTGATTTTGGATAGGTCTATGTTCATCCTTCTGAGAGTTTCCCGGAAGATCACATCTACAGAGCTTCCCGTGTCTATCAGAACTCGGGCAACATCGCAATCGTCGACGATTAATTGTATCACGAGAGGGTCATTATATGGTCGATCGATGCCGGTGGTTTCCCATTCTTCGAACGAGATGACGTCGTTGGGAAGTTTGGAAGGTGCTGACCAGTTGACACTTGCATTGGCTCGCCGCTGAAATGCTTTGATTGATGACACCGTGTCCGAACAGTATTGTGATCCTCCCATTATCTATTTATTCTTCTTCGAGAACCTGACTGTGTTGCCTCGTCATCTCGCTTTCCTCGCTTGGGAGTATCATCATTTTGATTTGTCTGGTTCGGCTGATCCTTGCCTTGGTAATTCGAGCTGTAAACGGTGCACCTGGGATCGAACGGCTTTCATCTCAGTAGTGGCTCGAATCAAGGAGGCTCGGATTTCGTCCAACTCTCCTCTCTGGGCTCGGCTCGTCGTTCTTGGCTCATCAGTGCATTGTGCATGTCGTACCCACAAGAGATTTTCTTCCTCTTCAGCTAAGCTCCTGGCTCGGTTCAGGTTGATGTTGCCTTTGCTGGCTCGGGCTTCCGTCAGTGTTGGTGCAAACCCTTCGTCAGTGGGATTCTCCGTATTATGATCTCCTTCCACGTGCCCCTCTTCGTCAAGGACGATTGTTGCAGCCGACCCACCATTGGTGTGTTGGTCACGTCCACCCCGGGTTTCTCTTCCCCTACGAACCAGTATAGGTGGCTCGGTGATACTTGATCTGGTTTCCGTGGGTGTGTGCTCGTTGATGGGATATGGTGGTGGCAATCCTCCCAAAGTCCTCGGTGCATCACGTGGTGTTGAAAAATCCAGGGATATTGGGTTTAAGCCGAGCCGTCTGGTTATTTCGCTAACAGGTGGGTTCGTAGTCAAACCAATTCCTCTGGATCGTATGTTTCTGGCTCGGCTCTCTGTTGCCAGTGTCTCAATTCTCTCCGTCAGCGAGCTATTCAGCTTATCCTGATCCTCGGCCTTCTTCAGCAACATGGTCATCATATTTTTCAACTATGTCAGCATTTCAGACGTTCCTTCCGTGTTTGCTGGTGGTGGGTTGATTCTCGCTCCGAGAAGATCTACACCAACGTTGCTCGCATCTTCACCGCTTCGGTCTCCGTCGGTAGTCATTGTTTTAGATCTCGTATTCAGTGGTTCTTAGGTGTCAGAAAGCTTGAGAACTCCCCTCAGACGGCACCAAATTGTGGGAGTCGAAAGTCGCACAACTAAATTTGGTAAAGAAAATTAGGGATTCGACAAACTTCTATGTAAAAAAACCAAGGACAGAGATCCAAAGATGGAGATTTTATTCAAGCTGTTTCGAAAGCTGTTTGCAAAGTAATAAGTGTTTTGCTAGGTCAATTTTCGGATCCCCTTTCTCAAAGGGGTACATGTTTATTTATACGAAAATAAGTCGGCTAGGCCTCTTCCTAAGGGATAAAAGGAAAACTTCCTTCTTCTTCGGGATTTCCTTTCTTCTCTCATTCGGATGAGGGCTTCTTTCTTTGACTCGCTATCTTGGCCCACCAACTCTTATGGCTCGTTGCCTCGACCCAACAAGACGTTGGGCTGGTTGCCTTACTGGGTAATCGTTGAACTGGCTCGTCGCTTGTCTCGCCTGCTTCTCCCATTGCCGAGCTAGGAAGTTGGTTTGTCAATATGTTGGCTCGTCACCATTTGTTGGTTTGCCAACACGTTGGCTCGTCACCGTTTGTTGGTTTGCCAACATGTCGGCTCGTCATCACTTCTCCTTGCTGCCGAGCCAAGTGTTGGCTTGTCGTCTAGCCAAACATTGGCTCGTCACTCACTTCTTCATGCCTAGCCAAGTTTTGGCTCGTCACTAGCTAAACATTAGCTCGTCACTCACTCGTTCATGCCTAGCCAAACATTGGCTCGTCGCCTAGCCAAACGTTGGCTCGTCACTCACTCGTTCATGCCTAGCCAAACGTTGGCTCGTCACTCCTTTTTGATACCTAGCCAAAAGTTGGCTCGTCACTGCTTCTTCCTACTGTCTAGCCAAGTGTTGGCTCGTCGCTACCTCTTCCTGCTGCCTAGCCAAGTGTTGCCTCGTCACTAACTCTTCCTGCTTCCTAGCCAAGTGTTGGCTCGTCACTACTTTGCCTTCGTCTCCGAACCAGTACTTGGCTTGTCTCCTTGTTTCGGTCACCGAACCAAGAGGGGTGTTGACTCGTCGCCTTTCCTCAATATCGAGCCAGAGAAGTATTGATGCCGGGGCAGATGTCTATGCTTGTTTTGCTAGGCTTTACATTCATTTGGCTAGGCTTTTTCTCCATACTTAGTGTTTTCAGCAGTTGATCTCGATGGGGTGAAAACCAACCCCAGCACAATGTACCTCTTTGAAAAGGGGATCGAAAATTGACCTAGTTGAACACTTGTTATTCTCTACAACAGCTTTCAAAATAGCTTAAGTAATAAAACCATCTTTATATCTCTGTTCTTGGTTTCTTTTCATAGAAGTTTGTCGAATCCCTAAAATTCCCTTACCAAATTTAGTTGTGCGAGTTTCGACTCCCACAAGGGGTAAGGTTCCGAGATTAACGAGAGTAGCTCGGTTGGCTGATGAATCGTCGGGGCGTGTCGTTGACACTTTTCACACTTAGCAGAGAACTCCTCGCGGTCTTTCACCATAGTTGCCCAGTAGTAGCCGTGACGCTTGAACTTGATTGTCATGGCTCTTCCGCTAGAATGATTACCGCAAAACCCGCTGTGACTTCCTCCATGATTCTTCTAGCTTGCGCTCTGTCCACATAGGCCATCAATAACCCAGAGAATCTCCATTTAAAAACTTCTCCGTCGAGCATAATGTATCGGGTGGCCTGGACTTTGAGTTTACGAGCAACCCATTTGTCGGATGGTACCTCACCGTCCATGATGTACATGCGGATTATCCCCATCCAATCTTTGTCGCACCTATATTCTCCCTCTATCAGTTGTGTGTATTCATCCATCTCTGTGACAAGTCAGACTGCATTCTTCAACATAGAAAACTGATTTCAACACTAGACCTGAGCCGAGATATACCGTTTCTTTTTTAACTAAAATTCTTTGCTAACCATCTGCCATGATTACCAATAATGGAGGCGTCTCTCTCCCATCCATCTTCCAATTAAGTGATGACTCGCTCATGTACCCATAATCCAAACAGGATAAGAAATCTTATCAGAAATTTTTTGGTACCATTTGCACCTCCGTTGTTCTTTTCAGCATTCAACATGTTGAGTATGGTCTTCCATTGGTCATAACTGAGTCCATTTACACCATCTTGATCCTAGTTCTTCACGGTTGGGATGTACAATGCATTTGCATATGAGACTCTACATCTGCCTCACCCACCATTCAAACCATAGGAAGACGCACCTCCACGTGTTTTGCCTTGCATTGACCATGACCTCGGACGGTCACCCCATCATTCAGGATATCTGATGATGGCGTAACAGCTTTTAGAGGCGTGACCACCTCAGTGACAGTGTATGGTAATTGTTCCTCTGTCTCTATCTTCGATCCATGGTTTTTGATTTGTTTGTATTTCTTCTTCAACCCTTGAAGCACTGCGGAGATCTTCTTTTTGGCGAACAACATTATAAACCTCCTCTAAAGGCTGGATCGTGGTTCGTGAAACCAGACTTTGTCTCACGGTTCAATATACCGTATCATCAAGTCCTAACAGAAATTGATGAACTTTATCCGACTTACGATCCTGTTTTTGTACTTCCGAGATTGCACTCGCATTTTCCACGTTTGCATATCCTCATTGGTTTATAGCTAGACATGCTATCCCAAATTTTTTTTAGTTTTCCAAAGTATGTTTCAATGGAGAAACCGTTTGCAACAGGTTAGTTCAGCTTTTGTCAATTGGATTCTAGGCCCTTTTGGCGGAAAATAATTTTTTGGGATGTTCCACAGATCTCGAGCTACATCTCTGTGAGCAGACCTAGCCCTGCCACAAGGTGGGCTGCTACCTTTATTAATATGTTGAGGGGTACATGTCATTGATTGTCCTTGGTGCAAATGGTTCTTGAATTGGGAAAGTTACACGAATCTCTCAGGTTCAATCACCCTAAAGTGAAACTATTTTATCTGTTTTTCCCTCAGCCCTATGGGTCCCACGCTGACTTAACTTTTTTATTTCCACGTTTCCATCAAAGAGCCTACTTAAAAAGACATATTTTATTTGCTATGAAGCTATTGTTTTTTTTATAAATGTGCAAAATGGCCCCAAAAAAAATTGCTTTCATCGTTGTCGTGTTCGGGTTCAGATTCATCGGGATTGTTTCTGTGTTGTTGGTCGTGTTTTGGTTTCGTGTTTGATCAGCGGTTTCAAGAGATTTAAAGAAGCTCTGTTTTTGTTTTCAGGATAGATTTGTTTCGGGCTATGATACCATCACAAGAAACGATAGGTCAAAGAGAAGAAGAAGATGGAGAGTTTCTTTATGTATTCACCTTGAGAGAGCTTGCATCTTTATATTACAACGATCATATCTACATGCCATAAACTGTATAATCCTATAATAAGTACAATCATAAAAGCGATTCCCAATCATAGGCATAAGTGATACGATATTTATTCCAATAGATATAACATGAGCATAGAGACAGGAATCAGAAGATAGATTCTACTGATTGAATTGGAAGAGGCGTAGGCGTAAGACGTAGAATCAGAAGAGTAGTCGTAAACGCAGGAGTCGTAGCCTGAAAAAAAACAAAATGAAAATTAGTCAAGCAGCGATTATAGAGGAGTTTCGGAAATTTACAAATCAATTACTTGGATCAGTGATAACTATCAGTCCCGAATTTTTGAAATGACAATTCCAGGGACTTCTTCCAGACTTCTGATAATATGAATTCATTGCCAATGATGCACGGTTGATTGTGGAGCTTGGGGAAGAACAGCCGTCGTTTGGATCACTAAGAATCCTGCAATGGATGTAACTGCATGCGAAATCGAGGTTTTTTTGCAATATTACAGGATTACTCGAAGGTTTGGCGACACACCAAGTTTTGGGTATCGCGGCATTGACGATGGAGAAGAAAACGGTAAGGAGAATGACAAAAGGATACATGTTTTTCTGGGTTTTTTTCCTTTTTCTTTTTTCTTGCGTTTTATCTCTCTGGTTCTTTGTGTGTTTTATAACGAAGAAATTTTCCTATTTGTTTACAGTGGAAATTCTCAGACGAAACCTCAGTTCTGAGTACGTTTTCAGGTTGAAATTGACGACGAAGAAGATCGTTCCACTCTTTTTCAACCTTTTTTAAAGTTTTTGTTTTGTCTCCGTTATCTCGCCGTTATGGGTTTCTCTCTCTCTCTCATGTAAATTGTCGATTGATCTCATATGGCCCATATGATATGGGTCTCTCTCTCTCATATGGGTTTTAATGTTTTGACTAATCTCATAGTTCAATTGTTTCGCTTCATCTTAGCTGGGCCTATGCAGCCAATTTTCACATGATTTGAGTTAGATAGTTTATGCTTAGAATATTGATTAAACCATTTTCTTAGATTTATAAATAAATGGCGGTCCTTTCTGGTTTTACTTGAGTTAATCCCTTTATAATAAGCAGGAATTAGTTAGTATACATACATGGTGGAGGAACTTGTTAGTTTTTTTAGTTTACTGATAGTTGCCCTTCCTTTTTTTTAACTCCAATAGTTCCCTCATGGGCTGCACTAAGAAAACGTTTTTGAGATTCTTGTTATATATGACCGATAAGTAAAGGTTATTTATCAATCAGGTATTTGAATGGCTCTATAATGGTGCCATGCTATAGAATTTTCTTGTGAAAATCATCATTTGTTCTTCTATTTCCTTTGTTTCAAGCATCAGAATGAAGGATTTCATTCTTTACTTATTTGGAATGTCATTTGCTCGCCTCAGTGAAAAAACAAATCTTTATATCTTGCGTTATGCGCATTCGTAATCGCAGATTAGCAGTGGCCATGGTCCAAAGACTGTTTCTCCACTCATATGTATTCTTGGAGTATCTGCAAACTTTTTTTTTCTCCTTGGACACAGATTGTATATCTCCTACAATTGAACTTGTTTTCGCTTGAATGTTGTTAAATTTGCAGTTCCATGAGCTATCGGGTAATTTCAGTTGACATTCCACTGGTTTGGAATTATCATGAGTGGATTCAAGCATTTGTGAAATTTTGTCCACTTCTCTGTTTCTCATGTGGTCTCCCTGATTATTTCCTCTTCGATACTTTCTAAATAACATGTGAAAAAGGCTTTTTAGATGTACTTACCATCCCATTTCCTTTGCTTTGCTCTTATTTAAGTTGAGACATTGTCAAAAGATGTTTTGGCTTCCTGATTAAATTTAACAATGGATACTGCTTCGGTGGGTTCTCTACTACTCTCTAATTTGTTCATCACTGTAATGGATGTAGGTTTCGACAAACTCTATCTTGGACTTTTGGTATTATAAATAGCAACTTAAGATATTTTATTCTTCTAACGATGATGTTTCCTCCTCTAAATCAGACAAGTGATTACTGCGCAAAGTGGTTGAAACCATTTCAAAAGACGGCGGAGCAAGGAAAAGACTGTTCAGGAGAAAGAAGACCGTATCAATATGCCTCAACCTCAAAGATTTGTTTTTACTTTTGGGTTTCTTTTTCTGTTTTGGCTTCTCTTGACTTTGTGTAAGTTGATAGACAAAGCAAGAGTTCTTTATATGTTTCAAGACTTCAAGTTATTAATTGGGAGAAATTTTTGGTTCGGTTTGGGGAATAAACCAATGTGCTTCCTAATATTTCCACATTTTGTTCTTTTTTAATTTTTTATTACCACTTGTTCATTTTTCTAAATTTAATGCTTTTAGGAATTTGGTCCTCCTTTGCTCATCCTCAGAAGTGAAACTGGCAAGCCACGTTATCGGACGAACCTTGAGTCCATTACTCATTTGGTACCGGATTTTAGGAAATAATATTGCTCCTAAGTGTCATTCCGATTTGGCTTTACTCCAAAAATTGTTGACGAAACTGAGCATGTTATGAGTTATTTACACTTAAAGATACTTTTTTACCAGAGTCGGCCCTGAGAATGTGTGGGCCAGAGACAAAACAAAAATTTGGACTGAGTTTAAGCTAAAAAAAAAATTAAAATTGAATGTGGTTGCAAAGATTTAAACACAACACTTATTAGCAGTGTTCTAAAAAACGGTCTAGGCGATCGCTTAGGTCCCGACTAAACGCTAGGCGCTCAGACGACGCTAGATGACACGTTATCAGCACGAAACAGGCGCTCATAATTTTACCACTGCACTACAAGAACTTTTTGGCAAAATCTGGAACCTCTTAATTATATACTAAATTTTGGGCCGCAAGCCCAAACTTGGCCTGTTTGGGCTCAGGGTCGGGCATGTTTCTTACAAACAAATACTTTATATAAGTAATGTATCCTTTTTCTTAGTATTTTACTATTTTACCCCCTAACTAAACATACTCCAACTTACCAATCGACTATACTACCCAAAAATCTGATTTTGATCCAGAAAAAAATAATTAATTAGAAAAGAGTTTAGGGGGCAAGAAGATTTTGCAGAGAAGAGGCGACAGAAAAGGTGTGAGATCTTTGGGCATATAGGGAAAAATTGATTCTTTGATATGGGGATAATGAATTACTCGACGATCTAATCATTTTGCTTCACATGCAGGTGAAAATCGTGTTGTGTGAAAGAGATTTAGTTGCTGGTAAAATACTTACCTATTATTTTACTGTTCACTAGATTTGCAGAGGAGGTCTTAACACAGTAGGTGGGCTAAATTTCGTTTTCCAAATACAAATTAAAGACAAAGGTAGGAATGGTGAGGCTATGGTGTGAAAGGTAACTGTAAGTTTTAATGTTTGGTGTATGATAAGGTTCATTATTTAGGGATTAGATAACAATTGGTGTAGATGTTGTTGAAAATTGCGAGGGTAACGGGTAGTAAAGTGAAATTGTGTAGTCGCGCGTACGAGGCTTGTGGTATGTATTGTAGTGCTAGTTACATTTTGTTTTGATGAGCTTTGAAAATTGATTGTAATAGAGTGTTCTCCAATGGTTCGCTAGGAAGTGTCATACTAACAGAATCAGACGACACAGAAGACATTACCAGCTCATCTCTGACATCTTTCTCAAGCTTCTCAAACTCGTCATAGGCTCCGGCCATATCAGTTCTCCATTCGGTTAAGTGAGCACCTCGGCATCCAGAGTTGGCGCATCATCTTTCTTGAGAATGCTGATAAGCTGGAGATTGCAATCTACCTGTGCAAGATCCAACTCTCTCTCCTTAGCTGCCGACAGGTCCTCGATCTTCTTGGAGATCTTATCAAGTTTCCCCTGAATTTTCTCCGCCATCTCCCGCCTCGAGGCCTTCCGAGCTTTCTTCACGTTTGCTTCATGCAAAGCGTGTGCCGCGGCTAGTTGCCTCTTCAGCGATACTATCTCAGCAGACTTTCTTGCCTTGGTAGCCTCCTGCTAATCTCCGACCCGAGCTAGTTCGCTTTTAAAAAATGCCTTTTCTTTTTCAAGGGCGTTAATTTGGTTCGAGGATGATGCGAGCTTGGCAACGTGTGTGCTGGCAAGGTCGTCGAACTTGGCCTTCATCTGCAAAGCATCTTTCTTCGCCTCGGCGACACGACGTTTGTCTTTCCTCGCTGCTTTATCGTATTTGGTGACTATCTTGTTAATCGACGCCACAAACTATAAAATCAAAGAAACAAGTCAATATCAGAATTTTACTTGGAAGATCTCAAAAAGATGCCCAGAAACAATTACCTTAATGTCACACAAAAACATATCAGCGTATAGAGCACTCTCAGTAAGAGTATCGACAGGAGGGAGACGATCACTAGGAGACTTGATCGAAGAAACAAGGGAGGCCAAAGCAACCGCATCATTGTAAACAGGCTCATTCCCGTTGTGCTTGAACAAAATCACCGCGGGATTAGAAGCGTCAGCTCGTCTTTGTTTCTTCTCGGCATTCTCTTCAGTAATGCCTTTTCTTTTCTCGGCATTGGAAGCATGACACTTTTGAGACGGTGGTTTAACCTCCTTAGGATGGCTCAGAGCAGGAGGAGGAGTAGGGTTGTTAACATCTTGTATTGCCGCAGCATCACCCTGAGCCGCCTCGGCATTAACAACATCTTGGATTGCTTCGGTATCGACAACAACGATAACCTTATCATCATTTGGGACATCGGTAGGAGATCGAACAAATCCCGAAGTCACCTCGGCGCCAGAAGCATCAACCCCTTCGGCGCTTCTCTCTCGAGCCATCTCAAGCTCCTTCTTCTTTAACGCCTGCTTGTCACGGATTGTCATGCATTTTCCCATTAGCTCGACGATGTGCAACCGAGGTTTAGTACAGGATTCTGAGCTCGTAGAGACGTCAACACCGGCTAAACAAGTCCTACCTTTCTCCACGTGTGCCAATGAAACATATTTTTCCCAGTGAATCCTCCCACCAGCGAGAGTGTCTCTGAGAATGTAAGTGTTCTCGGTAAACGCAAGGAGCAAGTGATGAACTGCAAAAAAAGAGAAAGAAGAATTAGAAACTTGAGAGAAACGAAATAAACCCCGAGAAATCTAAGGACAGCTACCAATGGATCTCCAGCTCGTCTTGACTTTTTTGAGGTAATCCCCAGCAATCGCTGCGTTAGTTATCAGAACATAGAATACATGGCTTGCCCAGTCATAAGCTTTACTCTTAAACCCTTCAATTATCTTGCAGCATTTCTTAGGCAAGATGTAGTACGATCAGGACTTCAGAACCTTCCGAAATGCGAGCAGATGCTGCAGATGCCGAACCTTTACTTCGGCATCAGATTCAAAACTTAACACCAAGATGCCGACCAGATGACACATTCCCCTCGGCGTGATTTGACTGATGGCTGACCCATGTTTTTTCAGGAATCGCACTATCAAACCTAGAATCGAAAACCATAAAAGGCTCTCGTAGAAGAAACTCTTGTATAAGCAGAAATGGTTCAGCGGTGGGTTATCTGGATGACCCGAAGAAGGAGGCACAATTAGGTTGACCTCCTCTGGAATCCCGAAATGTTGCCTAAGCAGTGCTAGAGACTCCTCGGTCGACAGAGTTGATCCAGGTGGATCGGCTTTCTTCTTTTTAGCTCTCCTTTTATGAGGTGCACTCGTGGAGGGACCGGCTTCGTAGCTAGCAAAGAGCCTCTCTAACAGTTTCACCTCGGCCTCGTCAAGAATAAGTTCTTTGATTTCCTCTTTTATACCAGGAGGTAACGTCATTTCTGCCTCGGGTTCATCGACGAGATGAGGAACCTTGATGACGAGCCTATTTTCAGCAACTGAATTTGCCTCGGCACCTATTTCTGCCCCGTCCAGATTCACCTCGGTTTTCGTCTTCTCTTCGGCGACCAAATTTGCTTTGGCGCTTGTTCCTTCACCTAATTTCTCGACAAAACTCGCCTCGTCATAAATCGATGCTTCTTCTGTTTCGCTTGACTCCGGGGATTTGATCATTCTTTGACCAAGTTCCCATGGAGAATCAGCCGAGGCAAAAGAATCTCGCAATTCGTCGGATGAAGACATGATGAGTGTGAAGGTACTTCGGAAAACTCAAAAAGAGACCGCCGTGAATCAATGAAGATGGATCGGCAAACTCAAAGAAACCACCGTAGGATGATGAAGATAGAACAGAAAATGCAAAGCAAAGGCGGCGAGCCAAACAAAAATCCCAAATAAATAAGAGAGGAAGAGGAGAGAGCTCTACCTTGGAAGATTTTGAGGATGCAAAGTGAGGAAAATGGAGAAATGATCCGAGATTTAAAGAGAAAGCCTAGGGTTTTAGCGCGTAGGCATACGTGCCTCGGGAACTAGCGAAGATATTTCAAATTCTCAAGAGAAATCATTACATGACATCACGGGTACACGATTTCTGAGAAAAACTCATCATTAAAATGTTACGAGCTGCGAGAGATAAATCGGCTCAACGATGGCTCGGCATCAAACTCCAACCTATCTTTGCTTCGGCTCGACGTCAACTTCAACCAATCTTCACTTCGGCTCGGCGTCAACTTCAACTTATCTTCACTTCGGCCCAGCATCAACTTCAGCCTATTTCACTTCGGCTCGGCATGCGTTTTCCAAATACAGCATATTGATCTTGCTTCTTGGCTCGGCAACTTAACCTCGTCACAATCACTTCGAGTTTGACGAGCTGGGGGGCTAACTGTTGAGGTCATTTTCCACCTTGGCAAGATCAACAGTCGGAGCATGATGGAACGAGGCGTGCATTCCCCTTGGACCGAGGCAAATAATAGTGTGGGTCGAGGCAAATAACTGCATGCGCCGAGGCGACTGACGGCACGCGCCGAGGTAAACCTCCACCAAATGTCACGGCAGCTAACAGCATGCGCCGAGGCAGACGGTGTTTTGCCGAGGGAAACACCGCGGTAGCTAACAATACACGCCGAGGCGACTGTTGGCTTGCACCAAGGCAGCCGGCATTCGCCGAGGCAAACCACCACCAAACGCCAAAGCAGCTAATAAACGCGCCGAGGCAAACACCGAGGTAGCCAACAGCATGCGCCGAGGTAAACTTCGCCTTCTTGGACTGAGGCAAACTTCACCTTCTTGGGCCAAGGCGATGCCTTCACAATTTGGGCCATACCAGCGAATGAAGCCAACGCAGAAGTCGGTCGAGGAAGAAAAGGAAATATAAGTCCAAGGAGAAAAAGGAAATACAAGCCCAAGGAGAAAAAGGAAATATTCCGATATTTCTGCTAAGACGGTTTAATCTGAAGTCTATAAAAGAAGAAGAGGACATTCGAAGAGAGGGACATTAACAATTTCACAGAGCAATAGACTTTACACAAGAAAAACTTGTATTCTTAAAAGTTTTTCATACAAACAATAAAAAATCATCTTTGGATCTTTTTCCAGGCAATCAATACCTAGAAGTTTCTATTCCCTAAAAAGTCTTGACTAAATTTAATTGTGAGGATTTCTGCTTCCACAGTTGAAGATGAAGAAGAGAGAGAAAAACTAAACTACTTCTACATCTCAACACATCAATGCACATTTGACAAGGTTTTCTCGTTAATTCTAGTGCAGGAGTATAGTAACTAGTCTAAGGATGGTGCAGTAAATTGTAGCCTTTTCGCTAATCAACAGACCTTACATAGGTTAGTTGAGAGCTGAAGGTTTAAAGGATAGTGAGGAAGGGGGGATTCTGGATTTGTGCATTGGTAGAGACTCAAAGAGTTTAGAAACTTCTCTCGTGAAACAAGTTTCTTCTTTGGTGAATTCAATAAAAAGAGGAGTTGACCGGTTCCAATCTTATCAGATATGTAGTATATAATACAAAACTACGACTTATCAATGTTATATGCTTAGATGTGAAGTAGATTAGATAAACATCAGTGGTATTGCATTATATGTGCTGACCAGTTGCATATTTATTTCTTTGAACATATCACACAAAATTGATTAATAACTTTTATTCAGTACTTCATACATCAATACTAATTCATCTATTGGCACTCTTTTTGTTGCATGCAGTAAAGAAACAAGACAGAATATGACCAAATGGGTGAGGTATACTAAAGTGCAACTGAGCGGCTTTAAAAGCTGAGAGTGTAGATGAATAGATTAAAGCATAAAAGCAACTGATTCCGAAGGAGCACCCCGGCATCTAACCCGCCGTGTCAGATGCTGCCACTAGTGCAGAAGGTCAGGTGCAAAGTAGCAGAGTCGTATGGTCGGCCAAGTTGTGCAAAAAGACAAGGAAATCCAGACCCGACCCGGCCAAGGACGTAGAACCCAGTATCCGAGTCCGGACAGGTAAAATTCTATAAATACTACTCTATCTCCTTTATAAAAAAGGTTGAATCTCTGAGTTAAAATCACTTACACTCAATTTATCTTTCCAAGACTAAGGTTCATTCTCTTCAGCTTCAATCTATTTTCCGGTTGTTTAGGACCACTCATTCTGATCTCATATCGGACTCTTCTTCTTTTCCGACCGTTCTTTGGCCGGAATACTAATTAGCTTTACCACCAACTTTCTTCCACCAGACTCTTAGAGATACTCCGCTGACCACCCCTTTCGGTCTAAAGTCATCCATTTTTTCTCTTTCTTTCGTTTTCCGACTTTCTTCCTTTCACTCTCCACGTCTCATCGTGGTCTTTCTCTTCTTTCTTTGTTTGCTCTTTTCTGACTTGAGCGTCGGAGAATCGTCGGAAAACATCTCATCGTGTTTTCCGACGCCTTCACGTATTTGTTGATTGCACAGGAGCGGGTGCCCCCAATGATTATTTAAAAGGACAAAAATTCTCCGAATCATAAATAGAAAAAAAATATTAGTGTCTACAAATATCAAACAAATTCTATAATTTTAAAGAACTATTATTTCATGTTTCTCACACTAATTAAGTTTTTCTAAACTACGAAAATACCAATATGCACATACATTTCCAAACTTTTTACTTATTATATTTAAAAAAAAAAACAAATTTAATTGTATATTCAAAATAAAATCAAACATTTTCATCGTATTTTATCTTTAGGTAATATCAAGAAATTCAGATTCCATAACGTTCTATAATGGAAAACAAGGGAATTTCCATACAAGCTAGCTTTCACTAGCCAATTTTCGAATTTGATGGGTTTAATTAAGCAACATGTTTAAGTTTAGGTTCTTTGTGCGGAAAAATAAAAACTTCGAGGTGTCTTTATAATTAAAAAACTTTAGTTTCCGAGTTTGTTGACTAAAAAAGGTAGATCAAACGGGCCGTATGTATATATATGTATATATATATTAGCAGCATCAGAGGAATCCTAGGGTTACTGCTAATCTCCAAAATCAAATCATCCATTGTTTCAGTTCAGAGACGGAGAGAGAGAGAAGAAAAAGCCATGGAGAATGAGAGGGAAAAGCAGGTTTACTTGGCGAAGCTCTCTGAGCAAACCGAAAGATACGATGGTATTTGTTTCCCAAACTGTTTACGAATACGGAACGTTTTTCGATCTCTGTCAAATGTTTCTGAAAACTCAGATCTTTTGTTGCTCCGATGAAATGATGAATGTTTTTGGTTCTACTAGATTTCGTTTACCCTTTCCATTAGTTTTCTTCGAACCCTCTTACGGATTTGTGTGTTTTCTGGGATGTTTACTTGATCTAGATTTAGGGATTTAAGACGAGCCCTTTAGTAATTTCTTGTTTAATGTTCTTTTGTTACTCTGATCAGTCTTGATCTTTATGTTGATACAATTTTATGTTTACTATATCAAATCTCTTAGCATGTGTCCATGGTTATACAAAGTTCGCTGATAGTATGAAATAGATCTATGTTTTTCACTCGCCTAAGTTTTTCTGGAATCAATTTTTGCTTTTTATTCTGAGTATTTTTTAAGTTTGATGCAGAAGAATGGAAATAATGTATACGTTCCTTAGCTAGATATTTGCATTTGGTTCTAGTCATTGGATAGGTCAAGATCTTTTTGTGTAGTAATCTAGATTGCAAACACGGAAATATTGTTATTTTATTGCAAACATGGAAGCAAAATCACAGATCAGAGTTTTTCCGTGATTTGAGTTGCGTAGTTAGCTTGGTCCATGTTTTGGGTCTCTGTACTTTGTTATTACGGCCTTCAGTGCTCAATACTTTGTCGCAGAAATGGTTGAGGCGATGAAGAAAGTTGCTCAGCTTGATGTGGAGCTCACGGTTGAGGAGAGAAATCTAGTATCTGTGGGGTACAAGAATGTGATTGGTGCAAGGAGAGCTTCATGGAGAATACTCTCCTCCATTGAGCAGAAGGAAGAGTCAAAGGGAAATGAGGAGAATGTCAAGAGGCTTAAGAATTATCGAAAGAGGGTTGAAGATGAGCTTGCCAAAGTTTGTAATGACATCCTGTCCGTCATTGATAAGCACCTCATTCCATCGTCTAACGCTGTGGAGTCAACTGTCTTTTTCTACAAAATGTGAGTAATCCTGTGCTTTTTTTATCCTGTGTCCATTTCTGCACCAAAGCGTGACATGACCTTAATTAGACCGTCCATGTGATATTAGTTATGGTGCTTGAAGTCGCAAAGTGTGACTAAGAATGAGACATTGGGGTTTATCATAGCTTCCACTCTTTTTTATGTTTCTTCCTGAAATGAAGTTGATATACGGGTCTGCGATTCATGGATGTTGCACTGTGTTTTCCCTAATTATTTCTCTGTTTTGGCTTTACTTTTATGTTCTATCTATTTAGGAAAGGAGATTATTATCGCTATCTGGCAGAGTTCAGTTCTGGTACTGAACGCAAGGAAGCTGCAGATCAGTCTCTTGAGGCATATAAGGTCCTTGGATCATTTTTCTGTCTTTTTCCTTTTTTTTGTGTGCCTTCACTCTTATATGTAAACTTGGAAAAACTGAATAATATGCTTATATTTGTACTGGCAATTAGGCTGCTGTTGCTGCTGCGGAGACTGGTTTGGCACCCACACATCCAGTTAGACTTGGCTTGGCATTGAACTTTTCGGTTTTCTACTATGAGATCTTGAACTCTCCTGAAAGGTTTGTTTTGTTGCGCTTAATTTTGGAAAGTATATATAATGGAATTGGTGGCCACTTTCTAACAGTCTGAAACTATGTGTTGTACAGCGCATGCCAATTGGCTAAGCAAGCATTCGATGATGCAATTGCTGAACTTGACAGTCTCAACGAGGAATCGTACAAGGACAGCACTCTTATTATGCAGCTACTTAGAGACAATCTCACCTTGTGGACTTCTGACCTGACAGAGGAAGGAGGTAATCTTTTTTTTTAATTTCTGTTTCCTTATCTGCCTCTGATGATAGATAGTTTCACTTGGAATCAAATGCGCCTTTTGAATCTTGTTCGTTCTTGAGTTGTTAGTAACCTGGACTTTGATTGGAAATGTTGATGCTTGGGAACTCGAAACCATTAACCATCTGTCTAGATTTGCATTTAACCGTCCTTTATGCATTTATGGCTCTGCGGATCTTTCATTTTAAAACTTTTTAGTTTTGAAAGCGTCAAGGAAAAAAAATCAATCTGCTCCCTTTTTGACTTTAATTAAGTACAAAACTCCCGGTTGTTGGATTCTAGCTTTATAGCAGAAACCATTAGCTACTACTAGTTTCTTGAGTCTCTTCTAAAACTTTTTCGCGTTTGAATAACTTTGAATCTGCAGCTTACAGTCAATTTTTTCCTTTTTGTTTTCTTAGATGAGCGATCCAAAGGTGATGAGCTGCAAGAAGAGGTATAGAAAGCCATCTTTGTTAAAGTTTATGCTAGTTTGTTCCTTCGCATTGACAATTCGACGCTCATGGAAGTACTGGTTCATTGCAGAATTGAATCCTGAATCCTCTGTGAGAAGAGACGACTCTTGATGCATCCAGAATCGTAAACCGAAGACAGCAAGTGTCGTTGCTCGAAACACGGAGAATGTGTAATGTTATTTGGTGTCTTTCTTGATGATGTTTTCAGATCTTTGACGTTCTACAACACAACACTGCTTATCTTCCAACTCTCTTTATGTTGGTTGGAATCTGTTATACACTTAGTTTGCTTCTTTGTTGTTGAATTTAGACAATGCGTTTGGGTTTTGAACACTTTTGACGAATTAAAAATACACCTTAAGCAGTCAACTTAAATGTGGGTTGAGGCGAAACAAAGTAATTATTTTTATATGTTTAGTAGGTGTATTACGTTTCACAATTAGGATGAAAATTAACCAAGCTTTTGTTCTAACACGTTGACTGGAATTATAACGTGTAAATCAAAGCAAACACACCAAAACCAAAAGAAAAAAAAACATTCAAATTATAAACCGACGACCCATTATAATTTTAATCCATTGAAGGAGATAATGACATATACCTACGACAAGGATGAGGATAAATTTTGTTTATTTGTTTGACAATGTAAATCTCATACAAATAGCAAATAATATCTGTTTAACATATGCAAACCTAATCCAAAAGTACTTTCACATATTTTAAAATAATCCTAATAATATTTATATCCCAGGTGATTAAAATAACAAATCAACCAATAATAATAACACAATCTCCATCACCCACCAGTCACCACCACCAACCCACAATTTCCTCCTCTTTTTATCTTTTTCCTTGTCTTTAAAAACACACAATTTACACAACGAACGCACATAAGCTATATTGCAAGAAGCTGTCAGAAATCGAAACTTAGACCGGTCCAAACCGGACCAAGATCACCAGAGTCGAATCCAGTGAAAACAAGCTTGTGTCCTGATGAATCTTGATTGAAAATGCGGGTTTTATTATATTAGGAACCATCTTTGATCTCCCTGTAAAAATCAATTCAGAGTTTGTCATCTGAATCGGACTACGACACAAGATATGTCGTCTTTACTCTCTCTTCTCAATGCTTCAGCTGTTAATTCCTTTGCCGCTTTCTGTGGATCTTTCACCCTTTTAGCTATCTCCATTGCCTCTTCATTTGTCATCACCTGTTAAACATTATTTCAACAATCAGCAACGCAACAACAATCAGAAAAACGGTCTCAAAACGCTCAGTTAACAAGAGATGAATAGTTTCTTTCGAAAGCAAAATCGGTCTATATAGTAAAATATAAAGAGAATAAATCATATGCTTTCATTACCTTCCAAATGCCGTCGCTGGCCAAGACAAGAACATCTGTCTGGCTATCTACAGTAGCATCTGTTATGTCAGGTTCTGAACTCAAATGTGTCTTAAGGCCCTTGTCTCCAAAGGCACGAGACACGGCTAATTGACCATTCACCCGGGGAACATCACCTGTTAGATCACAACCATCCTTGTCAATAATCATTGAATATGATCAAATGAAGAAAAAATGAATGATTTTAAGATACTGTATCAAATTATTTCTTTACCTGGTAGATTGGAGACAAATCCACCTCTATCCTCAATGCTCGACCTTTCAACACGGGGTTCATGATCTGTACTCATCTGCGTTGCTGTGCCTCCTCGAGAAAGAACAGCTCGTGAATCACCAACATTAGCTATCCACAACTTTCTCCCATTAATCAATATAGCAGTCACGGCTGTAGACCCACCACGACCCAAGTCAGAACTATTTGATAGAATTGCCTGGTCAGTCTTCTCGTAAGCTTTTGCAATAGACCTTCGAGGATCGACCCAGAACTCTCCCTGAATACAACAATTACCCCTATGGTTAGTGCATAAACACAATATCATAAACCATGACTGAAGCCACTTTAACAATCCCAGGTGTGCGTGTTTATTAACTGAACCCAACCCAAGCTAAGTTTGGTTTTCATTTCTTCTGAAAACTAAGACCAACGGAACCAATTCAAAATACATATCTTGGATATTCGGAACTCGTTTGCATACAAAACAGTTGTTTTCTTTACCTCCTTTAGGATATTCGAGAAGAGGTGCTTCTGCAAGTAGGCAGGGACACTATCACCCATATGACCATCATAAATTGCAAATAGCCCCAATTCATGGCCTTGGATATTGATGAAGTTAGCGACATGATAATCCTCCATCGGGTGGTTAGCTTTACCTTTTACTAGACTAAAGCCATACTTGATCAACCCTTCATCACTTCTTCCTTTACCAGATCGAGATGATGATTGTCCGCCCACAACCTAAACCAGACCAAGAAAATATAATAGAAAGCTCAAATCTTCACTTCTAACATCGCTCTTCTTTGAAAAATGAACCAAAAATTAAGGTAAACTCTTCCATCAGATAAACTTAGACAAGAAAAGTTTTTTTTTTTCACAAACAACGTAACACAAATCTTTCAAGAAGAAACAAACAATGAGCTATGGTTTTCATCTCACATGTCAGATGTTCAAAAAATCCATAAAGCAAACTCAAGAGAAGCACAAGAAAAATAATGCAGAAACACTTTCAACACATCAATCATAGCTACAAGCTTTGTTTCTCCACTCGTTTACAACAAAAAAAAGGGGAAAAACAGAGAAATTTCATATCTGAGACATCTCAAGCATGGAAAAAATATAAAATAAAATAAAAGCCAGAGATTTGATGATATTCATGAAATCATCATCACTCGAACAGAAATAAGACGACTCTAAAAACCCAGAAAAATACTAAAATCACAAACTCTTGAAAACCCAGATGAAGAAAAATCTTTACCTCGGAAGCGGAAGTGAAGCAACAAAACTTTCCCATTTGAAATCGAAGAAGATTTCTTCGACTTTCAACCTAATTTCAACTTTCGCGGATTTATTCAAATAAACAAAACAATCTGCGAAAATTCACAAAGCAAAATCAAAACCTCAAAAAGAGAGGAGAATCATTATAAAGAAAGAAGCAAATTGAAAAGGGGATTTTACCTAAAAATAAACCCTAATTTTGCTTCAATCGGAGGTAGCAACGATAAATCCACAAAAGTCCTCTGAGACGAAGTCTTCGCTTCTCTTTCGTTAATGTCTTTTTCCTACGCGAAATTTTTATATATTCAGTGAAGAAAAACAAAATTTGAGCTATCTGTATATTTTTGACATTGCATTGGCGTGCTTCATAAATATTAAATATTTGCTTTACGCCCCATATTATGGAATCTTAAATTGTGACCTAAAACACTTCTCTCTCTTGGCGTCTAGTATTATTTACAAAAGATTAAAAAAAAATGTTAAATGAGTACAAATTTTTCTTTAAACAATTTTTTTGTAATGTTTGATAAGTATATGATTTGCCTTGCTGTATTACACTAAAATGAGGGTGTAGATATACAATAGGATTTTCTTTGGACAAAAGTAAGAGAAAAGGAAAAATAAGGGCGAAAGTTTAGATAAATGTAAATGAAATATGGAAAAAAAGAAGAGAAAGGGATGGAGCAAAGAGTGATATTATGGTCAAAGAAAATTAAAAAAAAAAGCTGCCATTTTTAAATTAGTCGCCTTGGCTATTTGGCATGTTGACTTCTCTACCTTTTCATTTATGGTCATCTTTTTATATGCGTTTTCACTATTAGGACACCAAATTCGAAAATATAAAAAATCCCTATGTTTTATTTTTGAGATTTTTATTTTTAGTTATTATAAGTGTTCTATGCCGAAACACATACTAATCCATGAGATCTATAACAATCCGTATACATACCATTTAAAATGGAAACCGTAAAATAATTCTATACGAATAGCTTAGATTAGTATGATGAATATTCAATAAAACGAAACCGTCCATCCACTTCTATCACTTATTTTTTAAATAAAATTAATAGTTATTCTTGATATTAGATACAATATCCCCAAAAAAATAGAATACTCTACCGAAAAAAAAATCATTTGTATAAAATAAATGCATGCTTTCGTTTTCACACAATTTAATGAATGAAATTAGCCGTTTCCAAGAAGAACATATGATATTAATTAGTTTATCCAATTTGGATTTATGACGTTAAACGATTGCGTTAAACTTTACCTTTCGTTTTTTTTTTTACCGTGAATGGACCGTAATGAACAAAAAAAATTAAAGTTTACAATAAAACTAAAATGATAAAATACATAAAAAAAATCAAGTCTCATCCCATAACCAGAATTAGGACTGGGACAGAACAGATATCCGGAAAAATATAGTATTTATGATCCGATTTATTTTTGTCGGATATCTAGTTTTTCGATTTGCTTTGTTCCGAAAAATTTCGGATATCCGAAATTGCGGATATCCGGATTTTTTCGGATATTTACGGATATCCGGATATTCACGGATATCCGTTTTAGACCCAAAAAATAATCAAAACATTATATTTTTAAAAAAAATTTGTTATTTTAATATAATATTTAAACTAACTAGTAAATAAATATATTAAATTACATAATTTTATCTAATATAATTAAATAAAAATGAAAAGTGGAAGATTAAGATGGTGAAAAATAAAACATGTATTTTTTATTTAAGAAAAAAAAATCTATTTTCAATTAAAAGCTAGTATCTATCTACTTATTCTTACTATAAATATTTCGTCAAATGTATTTGAAAAGTCTAAAAATGCAAATATACATTATAAACCTATCATATTATATGTATATATAAGTAATATACGGATCGGAGCAGATATTCGGATTTTTAAAATTAGTATTTGTGATTTGCTCCGCTTTAGACGGATACTAGATTTTACTATTTGCTCCACTTTGATTCATAATGGATATCCGAATTTTTCGGATCGAATCGAAGCGAATACCGAATCGAAACGAATCTAACGGATAATTTGCCCAGCTCTAAGCAGAATCTCAAAGTATCAACGAATACGACAAGAAAGTATGAAAGGGTCAAAGGCTTCGACGCGTTTACTAGCCATCTTTTGTTTGGTTCATTTAATGTGATTCGCACACATTTCATGACTTTTGACCCCTTAATTAGGTTTCTTTAATGAAAACACATCACTAAACCTAGCTCCCTGATTTGTACATTAATTAATTGATTGCTTAAACAAAAGATTTGTTACCCAAAATAAATAAATTGTTAGTATAGTCCTCCGTGATGTGTTCCTCTGAACTAGGTTTATAGGCCAGCTACCAGTTATGGGCCTTTTAAGAGCCCACTCCATTATTTAAAACAAAGTTTTAGATCAACCTTAGCTACCTATGGTTTTTTTGTTCTTAATATATAACATTCCTGTTTAGTATTTCTGTATTCGTATTTTAGTTGATACTAGAAAAACATAAATCAGTGAATTCTAAAATCTACGTTTTCATAAACATAACTTATTTTGTGTTTTAAACATATTTTAAAGATGTAAAATACAACTATCTATTTGTTTTTGTTCATAAATAAATTGTCGTAGCAATGTTAAAAGATGATTTAACATCCTCACAAATTGTATTTTAGACATCCTCACAAATTGCTAATTAATGTAACCATAATATCAAATCTTCAATTCAAGAGTACACTTTTACAATGATGATAAGCTCTAGAAGAATACAATCAATGTTATTCCATCAAATCAATATCTTTTGGGCTAAGCTCGTATTTATGTTTATTGATTTGGAATACCATTGGTAAATTTTCAATTATTCTTCTACTATAAATATTTTTGTTATTTGATGATATACATAATCTATTGTTGTGAAACATGGATGTACTGATTGCCGAAAGATGACAATAACGTTCTCATAAAATCCATCCCCCGAAACATCAAATATCTCAACTTCCTAACAAAAAGTTTTGGACGCAGAAAAATAAGATCGATAGTTTCCTATTCAATTGTTTTGGCTATTGAATCCTGGTCGTCGTATTCGATTTAAGTTTCTTTCCCATTCTTCTTTGTTTTTATCAGTTTTTATATTTTGAAAAAATAAAACGGTTTAACTGCGAACCGACCCGGGCCGATTCACGGGCCGAGCAACGAACTTTTGATGGACCGGTCTTTTGGGCCGAGTAATATAAAATATATAAATAAAAGCTAACTAGTCGGAGGGGTATTTTCGACTTTTCAAAAAACCCTTAAGGACGCATAAGCTTCTTCTTCTTCGTCTTCGCTTTCTTCCTCTTTGCTTTTTCTAGGTTGGCCACAGAGAGAGAGAGAGAGAGAGAGAGAGAGAGAGAGAGATGAGGCTGATAACGCACAACATGCTTTCCTGCAACATCAAAGGAGTCTCTAACGGATTTCCTCTGAAGATCGAAGCTGGGAAAGTGATTGAGAAGGAAGTCGATTTCAATCCTGATTTTCTCAAGCACATGTTCGCAAAGATCGAGTGGAAGGCTCTGGTGGAAGGTGCTCGTTCCTTGGGTTACGCCGAGTTACCGGAGGATTCTCCAGACGCGACGGTGCTAGAATCTGCCGATGAGTCGTTCCTTAGGAAACTTCACCACGCGTTGCTCGAGCTCCACCTCGAGGAAGGCGCGCTTGTTTGCCCAGAGACTGGACGGAAGTTTCCGGTCAACAAGGGAATACCCAATATGCTTCTCCATGAAGACGAGGTTTGATTTGGTTTTTGGATATTTTGTTCCTTTGTAAGTTTTCGTCTGTTTTTGGGGGTTTTTGTTAGGGTTTCTGGGTTTTTGCTGCCGATGATGTTTATGATGTGAAACCCCTTTAGTGAGGTTATGCAATTTCAAGCGATGTTCTTAAATTGAGTAGTCCATAATCGTCAGTTTCTGGATCTTTAAATTGCATCATGATTTCGAGGATTATTGATCATAGCAAGTAAGACTTAAGAGGTGATGGGAATTTTCGTTAACGATTGTGTTGGAGAAATTGATGATTGATTATGATCATAGCAACGTAAGAGAGACTCTTATGCTGCAAATATTGAGGAATAATGACATCAAATGTTTTCTAGAAATTAGAATGGATCACTTCCACGAGGTATCTCTGCAATGTGCAAATAACAAGCAACCAAAAATTCATAAAGGTTTCAAACAATCAAGAAAATTTGGGTGCATGATTTCACAAACTAGTTACACAACAGAATTTTTGTGAGATGAGTTTTTGAGGGCATTTGGAAATGTGCTATAAGATACCAAATTATGCTATACAAACTAATACTTGATAGCTTTGCTCACTTAATATATTATGCAATCTTTGTTCCAAAGCAACCTATAGACCAGCCGACAAGAGTGATGCGACCCATCCTCCGCTGCAATCTCATGTTTGACAATCAGAGTTTATCGTAAAAGCTTTGTGAGTTAATCATATAGTTCACAAAAACTGACAACATACCACCAGAAAATTTAAGAGAAGAAAAAAAAACATGTGATAAGCCTATGGGATAATTTGAAACCAGCTTCTCCCTGAAATTTGAAAAACGAAACCAAAACGCCGCTGCATGTTTCATTAATCTGATAAGAAGACAATGATGAGTATACTAAACACTTCAAACGATAAAGTAAAGACAAACTTCTATTACATTATCTTTGCCCAAAATATTGTAAATAGTGGAGGGCCAGAGTTCCAATATTAGGTATCCCATTAGCCTTCTCTCTTGCTCTACTAACACACATGTAGAAATCACTACACACAAGTGTACACAATCACGGAAAATATCAAACATAAATCAAACCACAGTGATGATATTGCTACTTCCCTCCAACTTGTGTTCCGACCATTTCTTTACCAGTTTCGAAGCAGCTATGTCGTCCCATCTTTATTCTTTTCAAGTTTAATGGGTTTTTACTGATTGGTGAATTAGGCAAGCATAGTGATAACATGACTCATCTCTAGTCTTTGTTCGGGTTCTTTGGCGCAGCATTGACTGGCCAATTCAGTATCTAATTTTTTTTCTTTTGGTCATGAACGTACTTCATTTATCGATTAAATAAATACATTGTCTGTATCATGAAACCAATAAGGGCCAGAAATGCCAATAAAAAAAAGATAGTATTTCTATTCCGTACTGACTTCGCAAGCAAATCGGCATTCGTATTCTTATCTCGTCGTTGGGAGATAAGAGAGAAATCGGGAAAGATTCCCTTAGGACTACTAGTTCTTTAAGTTCCGGTGCAAAATCGGGCCACTCGCCAGACGCTGCTTCCATATGTGTTAACTATGTTGAGTCAGTAATGAAAAGAGAGCAATATCGCCGTTTCCGTAGAAGGCTTTTCATAGCCCACAACAGACCATGTAGCTCAGAGTGCAGGGGTGAGAGACTTCACCGATTGTCTTGGAGACCAACATATCCATTGTACCGTCATGTAGCTCCAAAACCCATCATACACAACTGGTGATTTCATCGTGTTTCCAAAATCCATCCAGAAAACAAGTGAAGGTAGGTCTAATTAAGTCGAGAGTCAGTTCTGAATTTGGGCTATGAGCCGTCGTTCGCCGTTATCCCTGGATAATTTGCTAGAAACCATTCTGCAGAATCTTTCCTGGCGATATTAATGATATCCACCGGTGATCTGTCAATCGCATTGAACAATTTATCAATTCGTGCCTTCTAGATATACCAAATAATTCATGAATACGCTCTGGTGACCCCAGTCATCTCCGTACCAGTTGGTATTCTCTAAAACAAATAATTCTCCCTAATACTCTCGCTTGGTTTCCCATCTTTGGAAATGAGATACGTGATAGTGCCCAAGTATCTATTCATTTTGGTTGTTGTATATTTTCTTATATATTTCGTTATTATTATTATATTATAGGCGTTTGTGTGTGTTTTACCTTTATAAAAGACCGTATATATAAAAATTATTGTCTGATAAATTTAGGTTGTTTTAATGTGATTTTCTTTTCTTGTGATGATGTGCACCCTAGGAAGGAGTAGAATAATTCTCTTATTTTATTATATAAACTTGGACTGTTCAACGTGAGAAAAATACTTATAATAAAAATCAAAATAATACGTTAGTAATGGATGAACATTCTCTCCCATACTTAAATCACATTGTCTTCGGTGTGTTTTAAATCGAAAGAAAAGGATGGAAAAGACCACCAAGCCTAACAAATTTGTTACCAAAGTATAATAAATTCACTACTATTTTGTTTACTTGGTGGTAACAATTTGATTCTGAGGTTAACAGTTTTCTGTTGAATTATTGACATAGCAGAAAACTGATTCCAGGGGAGAGAGATCAATGAGACCTGAGAAGAATCACCATGAAGAAAGTGGAAAGTAGTACAATCATGCCGAAGCCATTTCATAGAAGCATAGAATAAAAGTATAAAACTATTAGCACTGGTATATACATCTCATACATATCTAGTTTCATATTCTTGGACTGATCATTAACTCGAACCAACAAACCATGAAAAGCAAAGCCTATTGCTAGTATAAGAGCTTAAACAAACTCAAAGGCTTAAACTGTTTTGTAGAGCTGTGATCATCAGGATGCATGAACTTGCAGTTTGGACACACAAGAGTTGATTTGCAGAGCATAACCAGCATGTGACATTTCATGCACACTGTTGTTACCATTTCTTGCTTCTTCTGATCATTATTATCATCATCACCTTCAAATGCTAGCCAAGACGGGGACCGGCTTAGCCCTATATCACCTGATATCCCCTTCTTACTTGGGATCAAAGTTTCACCTTTTGAACATTCGTCTTTCTTCATGATTGTTTTTACAGTGGAACTTGATGACGAAGAAAGGTTCAGCTCAAGGTCCAGGTGTGTCCTATGATCTTCAAATGTCTCTGACTGAGTCTGCAAAACAGAATTGAAACATGTTTTAGTTCATGTTTGTGTGCATATCCTTATATTTCGATTTTTCGCATATATACCTTAGCGTCTTGGTGTAGCTGAATATTGGGATTTATCAACATGGCGCTCTCTGACTTTGATCTTTGGTAGAACAGAGTAGTGTTCTTTTCAAGTTTTGCTTGTGTTTGATCTCCTTGTTTGCTCCGCTTGAAGGAACCATGAAACGATTCTCCATAAACTTTCACCTGATCCCTCTTTTTAGAACAGAGGGTTCCATCACGTAGAGAAAACATTATCCCTTCCACTTTATTATGCTTAAGAATCCCTCACTTTGGTTTGGTGTTAGAAAACGAATGATAATAAACGAAGAGTTTGTAAGAGTCGTATATGTATATAAAGAGGAGCCACCGAGGGAGTTATTGACTCTACCGGTTCATGTAGAATAGTAGGCAAGAGTAAATGAGTTAGATATACCAAAATAAAAATCGTAGATAATCGGATAGGATCTAATTTGGTATTAGGTTGCATGGTACAAGATAATTCTGCCTTGGAATTTGTTACTCAAGGAGTTACTTTGTATAAATGATCGATACTAGTGCTCATATATATCTTAATAATGGTCATGATAACTAAAGTTTTTAGCCAATGTATATGTATACTTTATACTATTGAGAAAACAGCTGATTTTGGTGCAGTCAAGATTTATCAAATATACTTCTGAAAGCTAAGATTAAGTCCTAAATTGTTTTTTTTTTTTTTTTTTGGTTTTTAGGATTACTTGAGTTTTGAAGGATATTAATAAAGAGAAAAAATGAAGCAATGTAAAGGATGATGTGTGAGTTCCAAGTTGGGTGTGTTCAATAAGCGAGGGGTATTGCTCCAAGGAGCCTCGTTGAAGTGTGTAGATTTGTAGTTCTATTGAATTCCTCTTCCTGTTTTTTTCCTTTTGCCTTTCTCTTCCACCACCATTCCAGTTTCATCATGATATCATCAATCATGATCTTGACGTATGATGATGAGATATATTGTGTGTATTCTTGTTGGCCATGAAGTTGTCTACATGTATGTATGTATGTAAGATTCCTATAAAAAAATTGTATGTATGATACTACGTATGCCTATGAATTTATGATGATGAGTGATAACGATAAGAGGTATGTGAATGTGAGTGAAGAGGTCAATAAATATTAAATGGAGAGAAACTAAATACAGTTGAAGGAGGAAGGTTCATGACTTCATGAATGCCGAGGCAACTTTTAATACCACAATAACTCTCACTCCTTTTTTTCAATATATAACACCAAAAAGGGTTTTTAACGAAAAATTCCCTCAGCTATCTCTAGATCGTGAAAAATCTCTTCAACTATTTTTTTAGTGAAAAAACTCCTCAACTAAACTCCGTTAGTGAAATCAACCATCCGTCTACAATAACGTTTAAACCCTATAAAACCGTTGTTTTTTTTGTTAAAAAAAATAGTTTAGGGAAATTTTTCACGATCTAGAGATAGTTGAGGGGATTTTTCATTAAAAACCTATTTTTCATTAAAAACCCATTTTTAATTGATGAAAACCATACTACACATTATATACTTAACTTTTATTGAATGAGAGTATAAAAACGGTTCAAGGAGGAACCACTATTTAGTCCAAAATAATTTAGAAATAAAAATCTCTATATGGAAAAAATAGTTTAAAAAAAACAATTTTAGTATTATGGAAAAAAATTTAGTCCAAAATAAATGATTAGTCCAAAAACGATAAGTCTACCGTCCTCGTGATGGTAGATTTATTTAATGGTAGGTAGATTTATAAAGGGTTTGGTAGACTTAATTCAAATCCGTAGACTTAGTCCATGACCGGTATACTTAATATTCATGGACTATCTCTTAAAAATGAGTTTTCATCAATTAAAAATGGGTTTTTAATAAAAAAATGGGGTCTTAATAAAAAATGGGTTTTTAATAAAAAATCCCCTCAACTATCTCTGGATCGTGAAAAATCCTCTAAACTATTTTTTTTAACAAAAAAACAACGGTTTTTATAGGGTTTAAACGTTATTGTAGACGGATGGTTGATTTCACTAACGGAATTTAGTTGAGGGTTTTTTCACTAAAAAATAATTGAAGGAATTTTTTACAATCCAGAGAAAGTTGATGGGATTTTTCATCAAAAACCCCACCAAAAATACCAAACATATATAGTATATCATAGTATTATTATTATCTTAATATTTTGAAAATATTCTATAGTAAATTCCAAACAATTTCAAATAACAGATCGAAACCTTGTTCAACGGCCACGTTCGCTTCCTCATTTATTTTCAGGACTCTTTTGGTCAGCTTCCTAATAAATCGCCTTTCTATTTTTTCCCTTTCTTTGAATTCAACGGATGCATTATATATAGATGTATTTACATCATATTATATATATATATATATATATATATATGTATATGTGTGTTTGTAGATATTATCGAATCACGGTCAACCCATATAATAGTAACAAATTGTGAGAAAAATAAATTGGAAGGATGGGAGGAAAAAGGTTTTAAGGCTCACAAATCACAACAGCAGCTACTTTATGCATGCAGATGCAGTTATAATTAAGATTCATGTCTCATCAGTTTATTTAAAGCTAGCACCAGAAACTTATAATTTCATAAATTGAAATATATATGCAAGAAATAGAAGAAGAAAAAAGTTGTTATGAAATAAAAGCTCCACCAAGTAAATCTTATTTGGTCGACGTAATTAAGACATATTTTGAACTACTTGGTCAGATGGAGAATCAAGAAGTAATTTTTAAAGCTAGCACCAGAAACTATACTTATAGTTGATTAAACTGTAATCATAAATTAATCAATTAAAATTCTAATTAATTATGTCATACTGGAAATGTCTACATATTCTTATTAATTTTTAACATAAGCTCATAAATACATGTGTTACAAATTTAAACCCAACTAAAACGTAACATTTAATATTTTAACGATTAATCATTTACCGATGTCAATTTAAATTTACTTTATAAAAATTGTATTAATATCCATTTACATACCATATTTAAAATATGATTGATCATACAATTATTTTCTTTAATATCGCTTAATTGTATCTATATTACTTTAATTAAAGTTGAGTTTTTGTTATAAACGTACAACTACAAATATAACATTTTATAACCTTTACAAAAAAAAATACGATATGTTTATCGATATATATATATATATATATATATATGTATCTAAAGATTTTGATAATTTATATTATAAGAATATACAAGAACGTCCATTGATGTGTTTGCTATCATTCAAACTGTTGAAATTTATAAAACTATCGACCATATATTCAAACAGTTCATGCAAAATAAATTGAAAAAAATAATACTTAAATTTCGAAAAATCATCACTTTTCGCATTTTTATTATTTATTTAATATTTTATTTTAAAATTTTTTACAAACTAACTCGTTATTTTTTTGTTTTGGTAAACTTAGATAAATTTGTGAGAATCCATAATCTCAAACGTATTCGATTTATATTAAAAATGTTTACCTCAAAGCCAAGTGTCATGCAAATTAAATTTTGTAAGGTAAATTCTATATATCTATATGGGAAATCATACCTCATAATCTTGATATTTTTAAAAAATTTGATATATTAAAAAAAAAATTATTACATGATTTTTTTTTTCAAATATTATAATCTCGCACTTGACGCGGATCAAAATCTAGTATAAAGTAATTGAAGAAAGAAAGTTGTATGAAATGAAAGCTCCAAGTAATTTTGTTTTTGGTGGTGAGTTTAATAATTATTAATACATATCTTGAATTACTTGGTTAGGGCATCTCCAACCACAACACTATTTTATTGTTGAAATTACACTATATTTGATGTAGTTTTAGCACTAAATTTTTTTTAATCTCCAACCACAACACCAAATATCACACTAAAAAGAATATTTTCTATTATTATATTATTAAATTAATAATTTTCTTTATTATTTAATAGTTTTGATAAATATTTATTATGTTTAAATTTAATTCATTAATTAATATAAAACTACAATCGGTAAACTAAAAAATACTGAAAAATAAATTACATTCTACTAATTCTCAGAATTAGTATATTCCGACCACACGTGTTCAATTAATGCATTTTGAAGTTCAATATGAGCTTTCTGATCTTTGATTTGTTTGTGTCGAGCTAAAAATTCTTGAAATCGAGCATCATCATCACCCGTCATCTCAATTTCTGCACTTGGGACTTCGACTCGTTCTTCAATTGTTGCATCACGATCACGTTCATCTTCTATAATCATATTATACATTATGATAAATGTTGACATTATATCATATAACACTTTCTTACTCCATAAACGTGATGGTCCTGCCACAATTGCAAATCTTGACTGCAATACTCCAAATGCATGTTCCACATCTTTTCTACATGCTTCTTGTTTCATCGCAAATAATTTTTTTTTGAGACCACGTGGATCATGAATTGTTTGGACAAGAGTGGACCATTTTGGATATATACCATCAGCTAGATAGTAGCCCATATTATAATTTTTTCCATTAATAACATATTTAGCGGGTGGAGCAGTACCTTCACCTAGATTAGAAAAAAGATGAGACACCTCTATCACATTAATATCATTATTAGATCCCAGTAAACCGAAATAGACATGCCAAATCCAAAGATCATAATCGGCTACAGCCTCTAGAATAATAGTAGGAGATCCACTACGGCCAGCATATTGTCCTCCCCAAGCTGTTGGGCAGTTTTTCCATTTCCAATGCATACAATCTAAACTACCCAACATACCTGAAAATCCTCGGCGTTCACCAATGTGGAGTAGCCGTGCAACATCCTTAGCGCCAGGTGATCGAAGATAGCGACATGCAAACACATGCAAACACCTCGACAACAGCAAGACAAAATCGCTTCAAACTTTCTAGAGCTGTAAACTCTCCTATTTTGATATACTCATCGGTGGAATCCGCCGGTAAATCATACGCCAACATTCAAAAGATAGCAGTTATTTTTTTTCAAACCAGACAACCCAAATTTACTGGCACCATCTCTTCGTTGGACAAAGTAATTGTCATGTCTTTGTATAGCATCATAATACGAAGAAACAAAGGACGGTTCATCCGAAATCTTCGTTGGAACATCATCTCAGGAAATACAGGATTCTCTGCGAAATAATCGTTGAAGAGATTGCGAGAAGCATTTTTCCGGTCACGGTTGATAACTATATGACCAGGAATAGATCCACCATGGGAACCCTCAGAGTTAAATGTGTTGAGTGATGAGAAAATTATTGTTTGTAGTAATTTCAGATACTACTTGATTTTCTATATCATCATAATAATCAATACTTGAAAATAGTGATATTCATTTTAATTTCCAATATCATACCCACTATATAGTGTAAGCAAATTGATCTTAGCCGTTGATATTATCAGAAAAGACGAGTCGGTCTTAGCCATTGAATTTCTTTCACTAAGATCCAACCGTTGCATTGATTAGTCACTTCATGTCTTATATCAATTATGATCATTAAAAGACGAGTCGATCTTAGCCATTGAATTTCTTTCACTAAGATCCAACCGTTGCATTGAGTAGTCACTTCATGTCTTATATCAATTATGATATTATCAGAAAAAGACGAGTCTATCTTAGCCGTTAAATTTCTTTCACTAAGATCCAACCGTTGCATTGAGTAGTCACTTCATGTCTTATATCAATTATGATATTATCAGAAAAAGACAAGTCGATCTTAGTCATTGAATTTCTTTCACTAAGATCCAACTATTGCATTGAGTAGTCATTTCATGTCTTATATCAATTATGATATTATCAAAAAAATACAAGTCGATCTTACCCGTTAAATTTCTTTCACCGAGATCTAACCGTTGATTTTGCCTTCACTTCTCTATATAAATCATGCAAACACTTTGTATGATCACACATCTTCAAGTCTTTTTCTTACGACTAATATTTTTTCTAAAATGACTTCAAGTCGCTCTTCATCATATTCTATCGAAGAAGATATGCACTTATGTCATGTGTATCTTGATGTTTCTCAAAATCCAATCATAGGATTATGAATTTTTAACAAGGGTTGAAATTGAATATCATAAATCCTAGGTTTTTTCTCATCAACCAAGACCAAAAAAATCTTTACAAACTCGAATGACAACAATTCTTTCTGCAGTCTCCAAGCTGAGGGGATGCGTCAACCAAATTGAAAATAAGAATCCGAGCTGTGCTTCTGAACAAGAAATTGTAAGTATATATATATTTTGATTATTTGTACTTACTCTATCTTTATTAATTTATTGTACTTATCAACTTATTTACATTTTATTAATACAAGATGTCAATATTTATATTTTCTCTTGTCATTATTTAATCAGTTAAAACAAGCGAAGATGTTATTAATACAAGATGTCAAATACAAGTGAGGATTCAAATTTGATTAGGTATTGCCTATCCTTAAAGGTATTGAGAAATTTGCAAATAACAACGCTAATACACCCGCTGCATTCCAAGAAGAAGGTCGTAATATTACGTCATCTCCATCATTTCAAGATGAGTCATCGCCATCCCCTGGTATGAATTCATTCGATCTAAATACGAATAATGAAGGAGCCACTTTAATTTATCTGCAAGACCTATGGGTTTGAAAAAAAACAAAAAGAAAACAACAATCCGAAGAACAATTCAAACAAATGATGGAGAAAAATGATAAACTTATCAAAGCTATTACTAAATGTACTTCTGAAAGAAATGAAATTCAAAGACAGAAGGTTGAGGTAGCAAAAATGAACGAAGAGAATAAAATATTATTTGCATATTTGAGTTCAATATCTGATCCTGCTTGTCGTGCGTATATTGAAAATGAAAGAGAACATTTTTTTTTGAAAAAGAGCACAAACAAACCAATATGAAGAACACGGAGAAGGTTCTCAATGCCAGTATCATTGATCTCAATATCGAGCATCTCATTATCAAGGAGATCAAGCTCGAGGAGAACATGTTCAAAGAGAAAAAGTTCAAGGTGAAGACCAAATATCACCAAGTGACCGCGATGAATTTACCCCGTACTATAATTATCTTAGTGAACCGTAAATAGTTTTTCGGATAATTAAATCATTATTTAAGTTTATATTATGTCTTTAAAAACTATCTTGTTGCATTTAGTTTTTATATTTGTTTGGTTTTAGTTTTGTAATTTTATGTTTCCAATGTTTTAATTGAACTTTATTTTGTATTTTTAATCAATTTACATATTAATTTAAATATTATTAAAATTAATAGTCACAAAAAGTGATAGTATATTTATTTTTTAGTTCCAATCTTATTCACATTTTTTAAATAACAATACAAATAATAATTAATTTAATGTACTTAAATTAGTTATTTCAATATGTAATAAAAATTAAACTTAAAAAAAAAAAGTTTTGCCGTCGCTACAGAGTAACACCATATTTGGTGGTATACTGTAGCATAAAACATCAACGCACTAAAATGCTGTTAATTTTGCCGTCCTATTGGAGCAACAAAAGTCAATATTTTCACACTATTTTAGTGTTTTTCCGTCTCGTTGGAGGTGGCCGTAGATGGAAAATCATAATTGTAACCCTCAGCTAAAATTATTTTCCAAAATAACAAAATAGTTATTATTTCCTGGTGGAAGAATTAAAGATTAAGTACCTTTTTTTTTTTTAAATTTGAAAGATTCAGTACTTGTCTAATAATAGTTCGTACACATATTGCTTTTTTTGTTTCATCGATAATTTTGTAAAACATATATGCAGAGACAGTGGCAGATCTAGCCAATATTTACGGGGGCACAAACTTATAAAATTTTAGAGATATATTGTCGTATAAAATATGTTATGTAAATTATTTCGAAATATTTAGCATATTTTTAGAAAAGGAAACTTATAATAAATTTAGTGTTGTTATTTTTGGGATGAAAAATAAAATAAAAAAGGAAATACATATTTAAAAGAAAAGAACAAAGAATTTATGGAAAGAAACTTAAATTAGTGGGGGGGGGGCACTTTGGAATCCGACAATGAATCGTGGGTACAGTTTAAGGAATTTTTTATTTAATATTTTCAATAATCTGAATTTTACTTAACAAATTTATAAATATCAAAAAGTTACTGGGGCAAGTGCACCCATACTTTCTTTACTAGATTCGCCCATGTGCATAGATATGTGTTAACAGAAGGTAACTACATGTTACCATGCAGAATTTGGATTTCTATAGGATGGTGAGTCATCTTGAAAGTGTATGTTGAATGAATTTTAGAATTCAATATGGTTGATACATGAAGAAAGAAGCTGGAACATGAAAGAACATGAAGAAAATAGTTTGGAGTTGAAGTATCTCATATACCAGTCGAGCAGTAGCACATGAAGTGATACAAGCGAGCGTGTTCAAGAAACACATGAAGTGGATTTGAAGATATGGGTCGTACCAGACCTTTGTAGCTGAGAAGGACGAGCCAAGAGGTGGTAGCTGAGCTGGAGAAGCATCTTGTAGAGAATCTTGCAGCTTTGAGGAGTTTCATTATACTCTACATAAGAATAAGGAAATAATGCATATTTGTGGAGATTTGGTATTATCTCTACTTGGGGAGCACGACTAGGGTTAGCCGTCAAAGTGATGTCTCTATTGTGTAGAAATAGAGCGTCATAGGCGTTTGTAGACGTTAACCCCCATGGTGATATAGAGAAAATTCATAGCAAAGGGGTTTGGGGGTTCTTGTAAGAACACAAACACAAAGGGGTTAAGGGTTTCTCGTGAAAGGTTCTTGGATTATGTATAGATCCTTAAACAAGTGAGGCTAGATAGGTTGTTTTAGGTGAAACTTGTAAGTGCATCTAAAAGATCTGAAGATGCAGTGTTTGGAGTGTTGCATGTACCAGACGCGAAGTAGTACAAAAAATGATACATGAAGCTGAGTTATGCGATTGATGACAAGGAGCTCGAGTACTGAGATTTATGAGCGTTATGTTGATCCAGAAAAAGAAAAAAGATCTTTGTTTGAAGATAAAAGGAATCATATAAGTAAAAAGGAAGTTGCTTGAAAAGAAAATGAAGTTTGCTTTAAAGAGAAAAGGAAAAGGAAGTTTGCTTAAAGAGAAAAATAAAACTATCTTTGGAGAAACTTGAGGCGCAATTTTCATTTTGTTATAAAGGGAAGAGACGTGAGTCTTTGAAAAGTGGCTAGCAGAATAAAAAACCCTAGAGAGCTTTTGATTGTAAGATCGTGGGATCGTGTGCGGCGGAGTGTCGTTATTTTGTGCTTGTGGTGTTCAAGCTTGTTGGTGCGTTGGTGATTGACGTACGTGTTGGAGTGCTTTGGTGTCATAGTTGGGTGCATTGTGTTGACGTACGTGTGTGATGTGTTCTGGAGATTCTGGAGAATTGAAGTCTAAGCTCAGGGGTAGTTTAGCTCAGGATTAGGATATCTTGAAGAGTTCATGTTATAGAATAGAGCGGTAATTCAAGAGGGTTGTGCTTGATTTACGCGTTTGCAAATTGATTGTATTTGCTTTCTTATTCTAGTGAATTTGATTTCTGGACGTGGTCCGGGGGAGTAGGAAAAACTGAACCCTAGTTAACAAATTATTTTGTCTCATTTATTTTCTGCACTATATCTTGCCTCACTTGCATTTACAAGTGGTATCAGAGCGGATTCTCGATAGAGATTTAGTCTTGTTTCGGGTAGATCAAGGGTGAGGATAGAAAGATAGTTCAGGAAGTAGGACAGAGTTCGAAATCGAGATTGATGGAGTCATATCAAGAAGAGTTGGACAATTCATCAAAGGAGATACAATGTTTTGAGTGCAAAGGTTTTGGACATGTTCGTTCTAAATGTGCAAATTTGCAAAAGCAAAAGAAGAAGATAATCATCAAGAGTAATTCTGGAACTGATTCAGAGGATGATGTAGCACTAAAGACTTTTGTGGCGTTTACGACTTTGGAGTCTAGTTCTGCCACAAAATCTGCAACAGCGTCTGCAACAGGGTCTGAAATTGGAAGTGACAACGATGAAAGTGATGATGCTGGAAGTGTCGATGATGAAGAATTTGCTGAGAACTACAAAACCTTGTATGACCATTGGCATAAACTAGTTGAGGAAAATTCAGTGTTGACTAAGGAGAAAATCAAGTTAGAGGCTGAGGTTGCTGAAGCACAAAAATATGCAACAAAGAAAGAAGAAGAAGCAACACAAGCTAGAGTTCAACTTGAAGAAACACAAAAAGGTATGAGGATGCTTAATAATGGCACGAATGTTGAATCATCTTCTCAGCATTGGGAAAACTGATCGACATGGTCTCGGATTCAAAGGGGAATCTTTGAAATTTGACTCTGTTTTTGTGTATGGGGGAAATTAGAGACTGCAGCTACATCCGCTACAGAGCCACCGACTAGAATTGCTACAAGGACTGCAACTGATATGAAGACTGCAACTGATACGAGAATTGCTACAAAGACTGCAACTGCTACAAGGAAAATTGCAGAGTGCACCTCGACAAATTATTCGACATGTTTGTCATTATTGTGGAGTTGCTGGGCATATTAGGCCAAGATGTTTCAGGTTATTGAGGGAGAGAAATCGAATGGAGCAAGCTTATGATGTGAAATTTCGTGTTCCGACATGTTATTATTGTGGAGTTCAAGGACATATTCAGCGTCATTGTTTCAAATTCATTCAAAAGGTCAGTCATAAAGGTCTAAGGTTCAAGAATGTTTGGGTTAGGAAAAATGATCTCTATGGAGATGGTGCAATGGGATTTCATCCTTGGTTTGAACGGGGACAATCTTCGAGTTAGTTTTTGATCATGATGTGACTCAAGCAGGGAGAGATTGGTGTTACTGGTTGCTGGTGTTGTGGTGTTACTGGTGACGATACCATTGAAGTTAGAAGTGTTGAGTTCACATACATAGTCAAAAAGGAGGAGAGTGAAGATGCAGTGTTTGGAGTGTTGCATGTACCAGACGCGAAGTAGTACAAGAAGTGATACATGAAATTGTGTTGTGTGATTTATGACGAGGAGCTCGAGTACTGAGATGTACGAGCGTTATGTTGATCCAGAAAAAGGAAAAAGATATTTGTTTGAAGACAAAAAGAATCATATAAGTAAAAAGAAAGTTTGCTTGAAAAGAAAATGAAGTTTGCTTTAAAGAGAAAAGGAAAAGGAAGTTTGCTTAAAGAGAAAAGGAAAACTATCTTTGGAGAAACTTGAGGCGCAAGTTTCGTTTTGTATAAATGGAAGAGACGTGAGTTTATCGAAAAGTGGCCAGCAGAATAAAAAACCATAGAGAGCTTTTGGTTGTAAGATCGTGTGATCGTGTGCGGCGGAGTGTCGTTGTTTTGTGCTTGTGGTGTTCAAGCGTGTTGGTACGTTGGTGATTGACGTACGTGTTGGAGTGCTTTGGTGTCATAGTTGGGTGCGTTGTGTTGACGTACGTTGTGGGAGTGTAAATCCACACCAATTGAATTTGTTATGTCTTTTAGAGAGATCCAAAACTTCTGAGTAAAAACCACCAAAAAAACACAAACAGAGATCCAAAGTTGGTGTTTTATTAAGCTGCTTAGAAAGCTTTTTGTGTCAGAGCAAAAGTACAGAGTTTTGCTAGGTAAATTGCGGATCCCCTTTTCTGAGGGTTTACATGAGTATATATACAAGTTTAAGTCGGCCAAGTTAAATGTCTAAAGAGATAAGGAAGATTTCCTAATTTCTCGGGATTTCCTTTTAGCAAATCTTTCCACCGTCATGGACTTTGATTCATGGGCTTTAACCTTGTCATATCTCTTTTGTGGGCTTGAATCCGTGGGCTCATTGTCTCGGCCCAAATTTCCTGTTACCGAATCTTGGCTTAAGTGGCGCCATGGTTCACGGCTCGGGTGACACCACGGTTCACGGCTCGGGTGACACCATGGTTCACGGCTAGGGTGACACCATGGTTCACGGCTCGGGTGACACCATGGTTCACGGCTAGGGTGACACCATGGTTCACGGCTCGGGTGACATCATGGTTCACGGCTCGAGTGACATACTATGGGTCGTGACCCCTAATCCATCTGTCGTACCGTGGATCGGGGTATGCGACCCAGCTTCTTCACCGTGGGTCATGTCCCTCAATCCGTCTGTCGTTCCACGGATCAGGGTACACGACCAAGCCTCTTCACCGTGGGTCGTGTCCCCACGGATCGGGGTACATGACCCAACTTACCTCGTCACGGTTTGGGATACCCAATTCAACTCCTTTGTTCACGGTTCGGGGTATCTGATCCGACTTCACGGTTAGGGATCCCGATCCAACTCACAGCTCGGGGTATCCGATCCAACTCCATGGTTAGGGATCCCGATCCAACTCCTCATGGTTAGGAATCCTGATCCAACTCCTTCACGGTTAGGGATCCCGACCCAACTTCACACGGTTAGGGAACCCGATCCAACTCATAGCTCGGGGTACCCGATCCAACTTCATGGTTAGGGATCCCGTCCAACTCCTCACGGTTAGGGATCCCGATCCAACTCCTTCACGGTTAGGGATCCCGATCCAACTCCTTCACGGTTAGGGATCCCGACCCAACTTCTCACGGTTAGGGATCCCGATCCAACTCATAGCTCGGGGTACCCGACCCAACTTCATGGTTAGGGATCCCGATCCAACTCCTCACAGTTAGGGATCCAGCCGTTAGCACTTTTTCATACTTAGCCATTTTTCAATCATTGCTTCTCAAGAGGCGGAATCTGACCCCAACAGTTAGTCCCCCAGCTTGGTAGTATCAGTAATGATAATGCCGAGCTGTAAGTGGTCGAGTGAGATCAATGATTCTCGTGGTCGCCCCGAACTATCTTTTTGAAGATGCTCCCGAACCGTGATCCGTGGATAACCCCGAACCACCTCTTGTAGCACTGCTGATTCAGTTCGGGGTTTTGTTGCCTTGCTACCTTTATCGGGGAATGCAAACATTTTCGCTGGTTCCCGAGGTGAATGATGTCACCATTTGCCTATATAACCCGTGATACTTCTCATTTGTTCTCCACTTCATTTCTCCGAAAAAATTTTCAAAGCAGGTAACCTCTCTCTTCTTTCTCTCTCTAAATTTTTGTTTAAGTTATTTTGAAGTCGAAACTGTTGTTTTTCCTTCTCCGCCGATCCGCTTGAATTTCCCGATCCATCTTCAACTGGCTCCGCCACCGTCTTCAAGTTTTCCGACAGTTTTGTTTGAAGATTTGGATTGACTCATTCTTATTAAAGGATCTTCAACTTGTTCTTCAATTTCTTAAGGGCTTTGATCTATTTTGATAGGTTGCCGAGAACTCCGATCCGCCTTCTGAATTTTAGAAACTCTAGATTCTCCTTCGCGAGCTGTTAGGGATTCCGATCTGTTCGCATCCTCCAAAGATCCCGATCCATCTTTAAATTTAAAAGGATGTCTCAGTCTTCTGTTTCCGCGTCTCCCGATCCATACACCCGCTTGTTTGGCGTTTCTGGACAGTCTTCGTTTCCCGACCCATCTTTCTCTTCCGATCCGTTTCCCGCCCAGAGTTGTAGTCGGGAAGATTTTTCTGGTGCACGTGTTTCAGAGGATCTAGACGATCCTAGTGGTTCGGGGAAATGACCCTCTCTTCTTGGAAGAAAAATGGTGCTCTCTGAATCCTCGGGAGTTGGCAGCAATTCCGGGAATCCGTCGAAATTCGAAGTGCCTCAACTTCACAATTCTCCATTTGACGAGGCGGTGAACCCTGTCACTGGTGTAATGGACCCCGATCTGCTGAAAGTTGAACCAGAGAATTGGTTCTTCGATCCAGCTGTAGCCAGACAGGAATTGAAGCGTTTGATGGGTCTTAACCGTTAAACTCCAAAGAGGAAGAAAACCAAGAAGCGACTCGATCCACCTGGCTCAACTCTTTCGACCCTGGATTCGTTATCAGCTCTTAGACATAGGTTTGGCGTTTCGAAGGAAGTCGATTTTATTCTTCCTTCGCCATTAGACCGAGCTAGTAATCCTCCCCCTAACCACTTCACCCTCTACGAAAGCTTCTTCTACCGCTGTCTGTTGTGGTTCCCGATCCCCGAAGTCATTCTTCAGTTTCTCTGGAAATTTGGCTTGGCTATTTCTCAAATCAATGTGCGGGGAATCAGGCATATGGTTGGTATTCTGATCAGAAGTTATGAGTGCGACGTAGAAGTTGGCGTCAAACACCTGACACACTTGCTGGAATTCAGGCGTCATAATAAGAGGGAACTGAAGTACTATGTGTCGGGGAAAGCCAGGAGAAACATTATAAGAGATTTTTCGTCGAAAGACGATAATTGGGAAGACTACTTCTTTTTTGTTCCTATCTCCGAGGCGTCGGCGGGTCAGAGGTGTCTTCAATTCGTCAAGTCTGGCTGGGGAGAAATTGGTAGCCGATCTGTTGCTCGACTTGGGTCACGGCTCGGGTTTCCATTATTTAGCAATTTTCATTTTTTAGGGTTTTTTGATTTTGCATAAATATTTTTTTTTTGCAGTTCGTCATCTTCGTCTTTCACAGCCCCCCGATCTGTCTGAGGTTCACGAAGCGCTTTCAGCTCGCAAGGGTAATTGGTCCAGAGACTTCAACCTTCGACGAGTGGAAAGAGCCCGAGCCCTTTGTGAAGGTCAATCAGTTGAGCAGTCATCCTCTTCTCATTCTTCGAGAGATACCATGGGAAGACCTACCTTCAGAGACCGAGCTGCCGCGAAAGCCAAGGCAGAGGCAGAGGCCAGGGAGAGAGCAAAACAAGCCAAAGCATTAAACCAATCTCGTCCCCCAAACCCTCAATCTACCCCCGCCACTGTCCCCGAACCCTCAATCTACCCCCGCCACTGTCCCCGAACCAAAAGTTGCTGATAACCACCCCGAACCGACTCTTCTTCTTTGGCTTCTGGAGGAGTCGTCGTGGGGTTTTGTCCAACCGATTCTCAACTACTGCCGCACAAGGATAAGGGCAAAGGGAAGGCAAAGGAAAAGAAAAACACAAGCAAAAAACGCCAGTCAGTAGATGACAAGGGGGACGCCCCGAAGCGACTGCGACGTATTGAATCATCGAAAGCTATTCTCGAAGCAATCCCTCTTCCGGCCGCTCCAATAAATGCTGAAGGGGCATACAGTGATGCCTCAGCATCTGCAGCCATCTTCTCAAAGATCACCTGTCCAGGTGATCGTTTTCCGCCACCCGACACTCTCCTTAGGGACAAGGCCTATAGCGAGATGTCGCTTCGGGGTGTCAAGGTATGTGATGTATATTTGTTTTGTTTTTGTTACCCGATCCATCTAAGCTTAGTTAAATGTAATTTCCCATTGTCGTGCAGTTCATATCCCATCTTAATAGGATGGTAATGGGATACGAATCTGACTCCCGTAAGGATCGCGAGAGGGTCGAAGATGCTAGGCGGAAAGCCATTGAGCTGGATGGGAAGCTCAAAGAAGCCGAGGCGACTCAGGCTGCTGAACGGGAAAGAGCAGTCAAAAGGATCAAAGACCTTGAAGATGACGCAGAGGGGTGAAGGAAGCACATTAAAGAGGCCGACGAGCGGATCATGCGGCTAGAGTCAGGCAAAGCAAGGCAGAACGCTCATATAGCTAGCCTGACAAGGCAGCTTGAAGCTGCTAATGAGCTTCTCGAGAGTAAGGCCGAGCAAGCTGTTCTAGAGGCCAAACGCGAGACCATGATGATGCTCGAAGGCAAAGTTTCCCGAGCCAAAAAAATTCTTGGCCAAATTGACGGTGAGCCAAAGGAGAATATGCTCGACCTTGCCCAAATTGAAGGCAATCTCCAGTTCATTGGGCTACTTCAAAGTGATGAACCGCCATCTCTCGATGCCGAGGTGAAGAGTTTAGCTGAGCAGAAGAAGGGCTTGATGGGATCTCATGAGGCATTCGCTCAGCTCGTGGCCGAAATGAGAGGGATCCTAAGACTGTCTCCAGTGCGATCTGATATTCTCAAGGAGCTCAATGACGGTGAGCCCATGGAGACTGCTGCTGCAAGTGTTGGGATCCAGGAGTTTTCCGGTTCTAACAAGGGAACGCCTGGTTTGGCTGATCTTAGTCCGGTGGAGATCGCTAAGGAGACAATCCTCGATCCGTCTTCTACAAAAGCTCTCGAGGTCGCCCTAGAGAAAAAGGTCGCAGGGTTTACCGAGGCGTTGCTTGAGGACAAAGCACCCGAAGGTGATGTACCTGAGCGGATGGTGGAGTCGGAGCAGAAGGCAGTCACGACTCCTGAAATAGCGGAGGATTACGATCCTCTTTTCTTTGTCTAGTTTTAAAACTCCTTTTTTTTTGTTTAATGCCTGGATGGCTTTATCCTTATTGTCTTAAGAACTTCGTTTATCGTTTGGTTGCTGATTAGCTAACCCTTGCATTTGAATATATATCTTTTGATAATAGACTTTAAATGCTTTGCTTGCGTTGTTATGAGATGATCAGTCTCGGGATGATCATTTTGGCTTACAGAGAAGTCACCATAAACTTATCTGCTCCGACAGAGAACATCCATTTGCATAGTTTTAATTTGAACATTTCGGTTTACGGATGCGTTACCATAAACGTACCCGCTCTGATAATGAACGAAAATTTGTATAGCGCGCTTTTAATCCTGAGACGGATGTGGTAGTGTAGATCCGAGATGGATACAAGATTTCATTACTGTGGCCAGCAATAATGGAAATGTGGCGTAATGTCTATTGTAGCTTTGATTTGTTCGAATATGTCTGTTTTGTTAAGACTTAGTGATCCTTGAAGGATGTTTAGATGAAAACTGTTTTTTTTAAAGCAAAGCTTTGATAGGTCGTAGAATTTGTTACAAATATGGGAGTATACGAGTATGTGTATACGTACCCACTCCCCCTTTTTGAAAGGAGGGGGCAACTGAACCCATCCGAAGATGAGCTGCCTACGTACCCTTTGCAGGGATCAAGTCGCCCCGTAGTTCGTATAACGTAGCTTAGTGATAGTACTTTTTGAGATGCATTGCGTTCCATGATCTTGGTACTGGAACGTTGGTCATGTTAGCGAGTTTGTAAACTCCAGGTTTGACGACTTCGGTGATCTTGTAGGGTCCTTCCCAATTCGCCCCTAGCTTGCCGGCATTAGTTTCTGCGGTGTTCTGAAAAACCTTCCGCAAAACTAAATCTCCTGCGCGGAATCGTCGTTCTCAAACGTTGGAATTGTAGTATTTTGCGGCCGCATTCTGATAGTTCTGGATCCTGATCAATGCTTGGTCCCTTCTTTCGTTGATCAAGTCCAGTTCGTCAAGCATTAATAGGTGATTGAGCCCTTCTTGTTCTGGTAATAGTCTCCGGCGAATTCCTGGGAAATGTATCTCCGGTGGGATGACACACTCTGTTCCGTATACGAGGGCGAACGAGGTTTTTCCTGTTGCTCGTCTTGGGGTGGTGCGGTGAGACCAAAGTACTCCCTCCAGTTCTTCAGCCCAAAGTCTCTTTTTCTCATCAAGACGCTTTCAGGCCGTCGAGGATTGTTTTGTTGATTGCTTCGGCTTGTCCATTCCCTTGTGGGTATCTTGGAGTATACTTGCTGAGTCTGATTTTCCATTTTTCACAGAAACCTTCGAAACGATTCGAGATGAACTGCGAGCCATTATCTGTCACGATCTCGTATGGTACTCCATGTCGGCATATGATATTTTTCCAGACGAAGGCCTCCACTTGCGCATCTTTAATGTTGGCATAGGAGTCGGCTTCGACCCATTTTGAGAAATAGTCTGTCAAAACCAGAAGAAAACATTTTTGTTTTGATGGATGCAGTGGCCCGACGATGTCCATAGACCATCGCATGAATGGATATGGCGACGAGATTGAAGAAAGTACTTCTGTCGGCCGGTGAATCATCGGCGCATGGTGCTGGCACTTTTCGCATTTGGCCGAAAACACCTTGCAATCTTCGATAATTGTTGGCCAATAGTAGCCGTGACATTTGACTTTTATGGCTAGTGCTCTCCCTCCAGAGTGATTTCCACATGAACCGTTATGAATTTCCTCCATAATCTTCCTGGCGTCCTTTCCTTCCACGCAGTTTAGCAACGGTCCCGAGAATCTCCACTTGAAGACATTCCCATCAACTAACACGTAACGTGCAGCCTGGGCTCGGAGCTTGCGAGCTGCCCATTTTTCTGTTGGCAAGACGCCGTCGTATATGTATCTTCTGATTGTGGCGAGCCATTCCTTGTCGCAGCCATATTCTGCATTGTTGTCCCCGTTTGTTGCTTCGTTGGGTTTGACGACAGGGTCATTGCAGCTCTCCATGGTTGCTAGAACATCTTCTTCCATTGGGGCAATATCTGGCTCTGCGGGTGGTTGGTTGGTCAGTTCTTCCTGCACTTCACCCACCGCTTCTTGCCCGGTTGTGACTTCTGTCGCTTGCCTAGCCGCCTGTGAACGAGTTACGACGTTTACCGCGTCGGAAGGGCTGATATTTGGGTGTCGAATAAATTCCACTGGGATTATCCTCTTTAAATCCGGATCGGAGGTCGATGCAAGAGCTGCGAGTGCGTCGGCTGGGGTGTTCTCCCCTTGTGGGATGCGTGTTAGGATGAATAGATTGAATCGTGCAGCCAATTTTTTGATGATCTTCAAATAAGCTTCCATCCGATCATCCTTTGCTGCATATTCACCGCTGAACTAATTTGCGACTAGCTGGGAATCGCAAAATGCATGGAGTTGCTCGATCTTTAGGCCATTAGCAAGTTTCATTCCGGCAATCAAGGGTTCGTACTCTGCTTCATTGTTGGATGCGTGGAAGCCAAGGCGGAATGATTGTTCCAGTAGTTCACCAGTTGGAGAAGTTAGCCGTATCCCCACTCCTGAGCCATTTTTGGAGGATGAGCCATCGACGTGGAGTTTCCAAAGCTGACTCTGCATTTCGCCGTCAATGCCTTCCTCAGGTAGTTCGATAAGAAAATCTGCTAGAACTTGCGATTTAGCGCACGTGCGTCCGCGATACTCAATGTCGTATTCGCTCAGTTCGATTGCCCAATTTGCTAGCCTTCCTGACTGACTTGGGCTGTGCAGAACAGACCTTGTCGTAAAGGTGCTCAGGACGACGATTGAGTGAGACTGAAAGTATGGCCTTAGCTTTCTTGCCGACATAACTATGGATAGTGCCAATTTCTCCATCTGCGAGTACCTCGTCTCCGCGCTTGTAAGGGTTTTACTTACGTAAAATATCGGCTTCTGTTCTCCGCGCTCGTCTCGAATCAACACGCCGTTTACTGCTGTGGCAGAAACTGCGGTGTACAGAAAAAGTGGTTCTCCTGCTTCTGGTTTTGTGAGAACTGGGGGGGGGGGTGGCTAGATAGTTCTTGAGTTGCTGAAAAGCTTCCTCGCATTTGTCCGTCCACTCAAACTTCTTGTTCCCTCGCAAAGTATCGTAGAACGGTAAACATTTGTCGGTGGATCGTGAGATGAATCGGTTAAGCGCAGCAACCCTCCCGGTAAGACGTTGGACTTCCCTTTTTGTCTTTGGTGAAGTCATGTTGATGAGTGCGTCGATTTGCTTAGGATTGGCTTCAATGCCGCGGTGAGTTACTAGGTAACCAAGGAATTCCCCAGAGGTGACTGCGAATCTGCACTTGGTCGGGTTTAACTTCATGTTGTGAAAATTTAGCTGCAAGAAGCATTCCTTGAGATGAGTGACGTGATCTTGTTCTTTTCGTGATTTCACCAGCATGTCGTCTATGTAAACCTTCATTGTCTTTCCGAGTTGATCAGCGAACATCTTGTTCACTAACCGCTGGTACGTTGCTCCAGTGTTTTCAAGGCCGAATGGCATCATCTTGTAGCAGTAAATCCAACGGTCCATTATGAAAGCGGTCTTCTCGCGATCGTTGGGGTTCATCAAGATCTGGTTGTAACCTAAGAAGGCATCCATAAAAGATAGGAGTGCGTTCCCTGCCGTTGCTTCGACTAAGGGATCGATATGTGGAAGGGAGAAACTATCTTTTGGACAGGCTTTGTTCAGGTCGGTAAAATCTACGCACACACGCCATTTGCCGTTCTTCTTCTTGACTACCACTGGGTTAGCTAGCCAGTCCGGGTACTTCACCTCAGTTATCGATCCGACGCGTAGTAGTCTCTCCACCTCGTCATTGACCGCTTTAGCTCTGTCTGGCCCAAGTTTTCTTCTTTTCTGCTTTACTAGTTTGAAAGTTGGGTCCACGTTCAGTTCGTGGCTTGTTATGCTGATATCGATGCCAGGCATATCTTCTGCTTCCCATGCGAAGGTGTTGATATTTTTCTTCAAGAATGCCACGAGTTCTTCTTTGATTTTTCCATCTAACATTGCTCCAATTTCTACACATCGCTCCGGATGTTTGTCGTCGATGCAGACTGATATGATGGGTCGCAAGTTGGTTTAGACACTTCTTCTTCGCGATCCACCGCGATCTGTAACTCCTATAACAGTTTCGAAAGCTCTTTCACCGGTTCTCTGTTGGTCTTTATCTTCTTACGCTTTAAACTTGCCGTCGGATCAGTCACCGGGTTTATGAGCTTGTGTGCGGCGAGAAAGCAGACACGAGACTCTTTTTGATTTCCTCGAATCGTTTTCACGCCGTTTGGTGTAGGGAACTTGAGACAGAGATGGTAGGTTGAAACGGCTGCGCGCATCGAATTTAACCAGGGGGTCCCCACGATGACATTGTAGATGGCCGGGTGGTCAGCTACAGAGAATTCAATGATCTTTGTCACCTCGCCAGCTTGGACAGGCAGTTTGATTGTCCCGGTAGTCATGGTGGTTTCTCCAGAGAATCCTGTTAAGGGTTTGGGGGGTAGATATCACTTCGGACAGGTCCACATTCATTCTTCTGAGAGTTTCGAGGAAGATTACGTCCATGGTGCTCCCAGTGTCTACCAATACGCATGCTACGTCGGAGTCGTTGATGATCAACTCGATCACGAGAGGGTCATCATGAGGTCTGTCGATTCTGATCGTTTCTCTTTCCTCGAATGATATCACGTCGTTTGGAAACTTAGATGGTTTAGACCAGTTGATGCTGACGTCTGCCCTTCGCTGGAACGCTTTGATTGACGAGACGGTATCTGAGCAATAGTGGGATCCTCCCATTATCATGCTAATCCTTCTTCTGCTTGATCCAGAGGGTGGCACTTCGTCATCCCTTCTATCGCGCTTGGTGTGATCTTCTTTTGTTAGGTCGGGTTTGTATGTGTTTACGTCTATTTCGAAATCTTTGAGGCTGACGTTTCCTCCAAGCTCGCCGGCTGCTAATTTTTTAGCAAGCTTCAAGCCTAGAATTCGGCAGTTCGCGGTAGAATGTCCGTAGATGTGGTGGTGTTCGCAGTAGGCCATCTCGTCATAGGAACAGTCGCTTTTGGTCCATGTGCTCCATGAGCTTCTTCCACGACCTCGGCCTCTTCCTCGACCGAATCCAGGAGGGTCAATTTGATAGTTATGAGCTCCTCGAAAGCCTCCCTCGTGCTGGATATAGCCGGAGCCTTGGTTGTTCTTCCTAGTGTTGGACGGGGCTGAAACTTGGGGAGAATGATTCATTGTCTTGGCCTTTCCGTACTTCTCGGTTAGGATTTTCATTTCTTCTTCTTCGGTGATGAAGTCTGCGGCTCGATGCATAGCGTCCAGTATCGTCGTGGGGGTGTTCAGCGCGATTTCTTTGCAAAAATCGCTATTGAACCAGAGTGCTCGCTTCAGGGCTAGTAGGGCCGCTTTGTCGCTCAGGCCTTCCACTTTAGACATAACCGCTTTGAACCTTCCAATGAAACTCCGGAGTGTTTCGTTCTGCCCTTGAGCTAGGGTCCACAGGTCGGCATCAGACGTTTCGGGATCCATGAAGATGGAATAATGTTTCAAGAATGCCGCAGATAGTTGGTTATAGCTGTTGATGGAATTCCGCTCGAGTCTTGAGAACCACTGGAGCACCGGTCTCTTAAGATGCTCCACGAAGAGAAGGCATTGTCCGGCGTCTCTCTCGTTTTGCTTGAAATTCGAGCGTCCCATGGCCTTCAGCTCGCCCGTCATCGTGTTGTTCAGCTTGTCTTGCTCCTCCGCCTTTTTGAGCAGCGTCTCCAGCATGTCTTTCATCTCTGTGAGCATTGTCGAAGTCTCCCCAGCGTCTTTGGATTGGTTCGCCTGATCCTCCATGCCGGCGTTTCTGGTGTCAGCAGCGCTATCGTCTCCGTCGTTGGTCATCGTCTTCAGATCGGTTTTGTGGTGGTTTTTCGGTGTAAGAAAATTTCAATGCCCCTCTTTCTAGCGCCAAATTGTGGGAGTGTAAATCCATACCAATTGAATTTGTTATGTCTTTTAGAGAGATCCGAAACTTCTGAGTAAAAACCACCAAAAAAACACAAACAGAGATCCAAAGTTGGTGTTTTATTAAGCTGCTTAGAAAGCTTTTTGTGTCAGAGCAAAAGTACAGAGTTTTGCTAGGTAAATTGCGGATCCCCTTTTCTGAGGGTTTACATGAGTATATATACAAGTTTAAGTAAGCCAAGTTAAATGTCTAAAGAGATAAGGAAGATTTCCTAATTTCTCGGAATTTCCTTTTAGCAAAGCTTCCCACCGTCATGGACTTTGATTCATGGGCTTTAACCTTGTCATATCTCTTTTGTGGGCTTGAATCCGTGGGCTCGTTTTCTCGGCCCAAATTTCCTGTTATCGAATCTTGGCTTGAGTGGCGCCATGGTTCACGGCTCGGGTGACACCACGGTTCACGGCTCGGGTGACACCACGGTTCACGGCTCGGGTGACACCATGGTTCACGGCTAGGGTGACACCATGGTTCATGGCTCGGGTGACACCATGGTTCACGGCTAGGGTGACACCATGGTTCACGGCTCGGGTGACACCATGGTTCACGGCTAGGATGACACCATGGTTCACGGCTCGGGTGACACCATGGTTCACGGCTCGAGTGACATACTATGGGTCGTGACCCCTAATCCGTCTGTCGTACCGTGGATCGGGGTACGCGACCCAGCTTCTTCACCGTGGGCCTTATCCTCCGATCCGTCTGTCGTTCCACGGATCGGGGTACACGACCAAACCTCTTCACCGTGGGTTGTGTCCCCACGGATCGAGGTACACGATCCAACTTACCTCGTCACGGTTCTGGATACCCAATCTAACTCCTTTGTTCACGGTTCGGGGTATATGATCCGACTTCACGGTTAGGGATCCCGATCCAACTCCTCACGGTTAGGGATCCCGATCCAACCTCTCACGGTTAGGGATCCCGATCCAACTCACAGCTCGGGATACCCGATTCAACTCCATGGTTAGGGATCCCGATCCAACTCCTCACGGTTAGGGATCCCGATCCAACTCCTTCATGGTTAGGGATCCCGATCCAACTTCACACGGTTAGGGATCCCGATCCAACTCACAGCTCGGGGTACCCGATCCAACTTCATGGTTAGGGATCCCGATCCAACTCCTCACAGTTAGGGATCCCGATCCAACTCCTTCACGGTTAGGGATCCCGATCCAACTCCTTCACGGTTAGGGATCCCGACCCAACTTCTCACGGTTAGGGATCCCGATCCAACTCACAGCTCGGGGTACCCGACCCAACTTCATGGTTAGGGAGCCCGATCCAACTCCTCACAGTTAGGGATCCAGCCGTTAGCACTTTTTCATACTTAGCCATTTTTTAATCATTGCTTCTCAAGAGGCGGAATCTGACCCCAACATACGTGTGTGACGTGTTCTAGAGATTCTGGAGAATTGAAGTCTAGGCTCAGGGAGAGTTTAGCTCAGGATATTAGGTTATCTTGAAGAGTTCATGTTATAGAATAGAGCGGTAATTCAAGAGGATTGTGCTTGATTTACGCGTTTACAAATTGGTTGTATTTGCTTTCTTATTCTAGTGAATTCAATTTCTGGACGTGGTCCCGAGGAGTAGGAAAAACCGAACCCTAGTTAACAATTCTTTTGTCTCATTTATTTTCTTCACTATATCTTACCTCACTTGCATTTACAAGATCTTCTAGTAATATATTCTTGTAAAGAAACTCTCTGTGTCAAGTCATTTGTTACTCTCTGTCTTACAAGTAGTTTTCGCATTTACACATCTAACCTTGTGTTATAAATGGTAAACTTGGCAAGCAATCAAGAAAAAACATGTTGACAAATAACATAAGCAATCAAGGGGCTGTTCGTTTGTACATCTGGATGCACCATCCAGATGGAGCATCCAAATGATGTATCTAGACGATGCATCCGACTATTGTTCGTTTCTGTATTTGGATACTTCATCTGAATGCTTCATCTCGATGCAACTTTGTTTGTTTGGTTAGTTCATGAAAATTTACATCTACATCTGGATGCATTTAATATCTAAATAACTAAAATGGACATGTCTTCATCTTAATGATCTAAATTATATTTACAACTAAATAGTTTTTTTAATTTTTTTTTTTTACATTTATAAATTTGTATTTTCGTGAAATAATTAAATTTAATAAATTATTTTCTTATAAAAATAAAAAAACACAATTCACACTTATAGAAAATGAAATAAATCTAAAAATTAGATAGTTTATTCACACTTATACTAAATTTGATTATTAAATTCGACATACTTGATTATTAAAATTTGACATTACAGAAACAGACATTTTGTCAAATTTAAAAAAGCGACAAAGAGAAAAACAATGCCAAATACAAAATAGAAATACATCGTAGAAATTTGACATTACAGAGACACATTTTGTAAAATTTAAAAGAAAGCGACAAAGAGAGAAATAATGTCTGAACATTATACAAATCACCTTTTAACCATTTCCAAATTTTGTCTGAGAAACGCAGTGCTTTTGCGATTATCTGTAAACTATAAAGCTGATGAGAGAATAAATCAATCACTTAATTGTTGGCTCATAGTAGCCTGAAGATATCTGTAAAATGTTGATATTCAGGTGTGCAGTCTAAGCAAAGAACCTGAAAAATCTATCGAGTCACTACCACCAAACGATAACAGGATTCGGGACAAGTTCATGAATGCGATGAGCAAGGCAACAAAACCATCTAGGAATATTTGGAAGCTGATGCAAAAGGATCATGAGAAACTATCTATCCTGACAAACCAACACTGAAAACAACAACAAGGCTTTCAGTGGAAAAAGGCTCAGAGATCAAAAGAAACATCCTAGTCTCTGTTTACATTCCCCATTTTCTTCCATTTAGGATCATCCGAAAGTACACTGGCATATTTTAAGGCAACATAGCTAATGGGGATTGAAGGAAAAGATAATAAACAACTTTTATGTAAAAGATTACGCAACAATAAGCAAGAAGACCAAAGAACAGAAGCTAATCACTAAAACCATAGAAGACACATTCATTTATCAAGTTTTCGGGGGGAAAAAACACATTCATTTATCAAATTTTCGGGGGGAAAAAAACACATTCATTTATCAACTTTTCGGAGAAAACACATTCATCGACCTAAGGAAGAAAACCAAACAACACAAAGAAAATAACAATTGAGTCACAAACTACATCAATCAACAGGGACAAAATCACAGGTGGCATGAAAAAAGACTAGGGATGATTTCAAAGCAGAAAAACAAATCAGGTTCTCATTTTCTCTAATTTCTCAGTGAACCGAAAATATATTTATGAATACCCAATTCATGGAAACACAAGATTTGCTGGGAAATTTGTAGGAAAGGAAACAGAAGCATCAGAGAAGACCCATTTCTTTGAAGCAAAACATCAAACACTTAGCTAAAAATATGTTTGATTTAGGGTTTTAGCCATTCAGAATTACACTGGCAAAGATTTGATTAAACCCAACAGAAACCTAAAAGAGCATGAAATGAGAAAACTCACCTCGGATTTAGGCAAAAGGAAGATGATTATGCCTCTCCGGAACTATCAGATGGCCTCGATACAAAACACTAAACCCCTAACGGCGGCGAGAGAGAAGATCGGCTGAGAAGAGAGAACGACGGCGAGAGAGATGTTTTAGGGTTTTAGATAGGAGTATTTTTGTCTTTTAAATTTTTAGCTGAACCTAGTGCATCTAACTGCTCCGTTCTAACTCAGCTGGATTTTCAGCATTTTTTTGGATGAGTTTTCGAAACTCATCTAGATGCTCCATCTAGATGAACATCATTCGACAGCTATATCTAGATGGAGCATCCAGATGAGTAAACAAACAATCTCTAATAGTAAATAAAATGAATATTAAAATAAGAGGAACGAAATGACTTTTTGAAAAGAAATTTTAGTCCAATATGGTAGAGAAATCAATATGCAAAAAGATATTTCTTATTAATTTTATTAGTTCTTTTGCTAGACACATTGACTGGGAAGAGCGACCAAAATTAACAAATGGTGGAGAGAAATTTTGACGCCGTATTGCTTCATAACTGTCACCGGCGACTATAATTAGTGTTCTTTAAACCATTTTAACTGTCGCCGTAAATAACAGCGACTCTCACATGTCACATCTGTTTTAACTTGTCGCTGGCGGCAAGTTTTCTATGTATCAACGACGTCGGCAACATCTTTAATTATCTATTTTGATGTGTCGCTGGCGACATGCTTCCGAACATATCCTAAGTTATTGTTTTGGAAAAAAATGGTGGTGAATATTTACAAATTTATTTTTGTTCGGAAATATATTATTTTTGTGTAAAGGTAACAAATGAATTAAAACAGAAAATCTTTTATAAAAAAAAAACAAATAAATAAAACTGTAAATTTTTCTAAGTTCCGTCAAAATAAATGCTGCTTTGTTATCATAAGAGGTGGATTCATATCGTAGATTTACCGGGAGTAGATATAAGTATGAAATAAAATATGTTAAAAGTAAACTTATTTTAGGAAACTGCAATAATACCTTACAAATGTATATTACGCTTATTCATTGGTAACATTCTCGGAACATTTTTTTCAAATATAACATACTATAGAAAATTACTTAGGGGTTATTTAGAGGGTGTTATTGAATCAATGATTTAAAGTCAATTCTATCAGTTTTAAAATCTTCAAAATTTTAATTTTGATGGAGTTTATGTGTGTGGATTCTAAAATCTCTGCAGTAAACCTTGGATTTTGTTTCTAATCATTTGTTCATTAAAATCCATCTACAAGTCATTTTAAATCCATTAAAAAACAAAAATTTCCAGAATTTTTTAATGTTGAATAACACTGGATTTTAATAATGGATTTAAAATCTTTTATTGAATAACACCAGATTTAAAAATCTTTAAGACATGATTTACAAATACCATATCCAATAACACCAGATTTTAAAATAGGATTTAGAATCATTGATTGAATAACATTCGATTCTGCTTAGATTTAAACTCTATTAAAATCCATCATTGAATAACAGACATTTGTCTCCAATTCGGTGGCGGATGATGTTTTCACTAGCTTTATTGTTAGAAAAACGAATCTTTCAACATTTACGGTAGCAACCGGTAAGTTAAAACTAACTCAAAAGCGTATAAGCCAAAGAATGTGCAAGATGATTATATGTTTCCACTATAAAATGAGAAAGATCTCCAAAAAATTTAAATCGTTTATCTATTCGTACATTTTCAATATAAATTTTAAATTGTTGTTCCAAATATATACGCTTCCCAAAATTAAAGTTATATAGATAGAACTTAGTTAATCTCAACAATTTTTCTTAGTCAAATTCATGGAATTAATCAATATGACTTAAAATTATATTTTAAAAAGTTGGGAAAATGATAAAGTTTAGTAAAATATAAAATTTGAATTAATATATTAACAATTTCCATAAAATAAAAGAAAAAGTTATGAACATGCACGAAGAGATAAATATCATACGATAATTTTTTATTATTATTTTTAGTAGCTTTTCTTGTTTTATATTTATTTCTTAATAGTTCATACTGTAATATATTTGTATGGTATTGTTTATATATGTGTTTGTGTGCTCAAATTTTTTGGTGTAAATATATATAAATGTATGGTTTATTTTTATTAATTTTAATCGGTTATCGACAATGGGTATTTACTTAGTTATTATTAAAACCCGCTTATCACGCATATCTTAATATAGTATTCCATAAGGCAAAAGTACCAGTTTAGAGAAACTTGATCCGTACCAACAACATAACATTTCATTCCAAGAACCAATTAGATGCAACAACAAGAGAGCATTGTCTGCAAGTAGACCTAGAGAGAATAATTAGTATGTTTGAGTTTATTCATAGAACAAACTTGGGGAAGAAGAAAACAACAACATATTTTGAAATTACAGACTCAGCCACCAGAGAAAGAGAGAGAGAGAGAGAGAGAGTCTTTTGATTTTCAATTCCTGAGGAGATTTCTTGAGAAAATCCTTTTACAATAAGGATTGTTACGTAGAATCGAGTGAGGCCTTATGACATCAACGAGTGTAGCATGAAGTGAACCCTGTTTCATTCCACAAATCTTAATCAGTACTCTCCAATCTAAGACTTCAATCAAAAGTTTCAAACTTGACTTGGTTTTGTACCTTGGTGACAGCAAGAGCAGCTTGGATGACAAAATTGGCAAAAGGATCTTGAATTAGATAATCGAAATGAGGAACAGAGATGAGTTCACGCACGATCTGAAGACGGCTTTCTGGACAATGTGTTAAGCATCGTTCCACCAAATGACTACTAAATTTCTGCATCGAAAGCTCTACATAATGCCCTTTTAACTGCGCAAGCACCATGGCAATCGCGGAAAAATCCCTTAGTTCTATAAGGAATTGGACTGCGTAGTTCCTGCATTTGATCAAGAAATAAAAGAGTTAATCTCTCTCAGAGGCTAATTTCTTGTTTCATGAGATTTGTTCATGTACCCGTAAGGGTCTTGAGCAAGGAAGAGGCTGTTTCTAGAGATTTCAGTTATGAGCTTATCTCGTTGCAGTCCAGTGGAATAAGCAATGCACTTTTGTAGCACACAGCATCCATGTCGATGTGTCGCGATATCAAAGCAGAACTTTGTAGCATCCTCAAATATGAACTATAAAATTGGTTCAGAGATCTGATCTAAGTTTTCATCTTATGAGCCTAAGACTGAAAAAAAAAAAAAAAAGGAAAAGTCTCTGTTTTTTTACCTCGTTATCTTCTGGCCTAAGGCACTGCAAGCAACGTTGAATTACATGATTCCCATTTAAATCCCTAATGAGATTGAGAAATCCAGGTTTCAAAGCTGACTTCACCAGAGAAATTTGCTTCCTTGTTTTGATTGATTCCACTAATCTCTGTACAACTCGAGTACTTCAGAAACACACACACAAAACAAAAACAAGCTTAGCTTGACATCAGATTGATTATATGGTAAAACATAAAATCTCTTTACCCGTAAGCGTTGAGGGAAATCCGAATAAGCTGTCCAGGTTCTGAAGTAACCATGAGTATGATCTGTGTTCTTTGTTCTTCATTGCAAACATGTAATAGTTTCTGCATCAAGTAATTTCCAAAAGGATCCATCATAAGCTCAACAACATGAGGAATCACTTCATTGAAAATGATCATAGCATCTTCTAGAGCACTTCCATCTTCGAAGATCCTCTGCAAGAATCTGCATCCATGCTGATCTTTAGCCATCAAGTAAACATATCCCTCGATTTCACATCTCGGATGCGAGTTACTGCTACTTCCTTGATGATCAACACAGCTTTTCCGATGAGAGTATGGTGGAACAGAGTAATTGTTGAAGGTCTTAGCTTCCATGATCAAACTCTTGTGGAAGATAAATGGCTCAATCATGCCCTTATTAGCTGAAGAAACCATGGTGCTTTCGTAGAACAATGGAGACGACATTTCTGCAGATTTATAACCCAGATTACAAGAGATCTCTGGATTTAGAGACCACTTATGATTTGGGAACAGTGAAGGTTTATCAACACCAAAACCAGAGGAAACTCCAAATCGAAATCCACCATCGTTAGGCTCGTAATTCCTCGAATTGATCAGTTGATTTCCAGTAAATTTTTGGTGATGGGTCTTCTCTTCTTCTTCGTCTCTGATGTTCAGACGATGGATACTTTGGGAAAGACCCAAATCGTGATCACCCAGATTATACTCATCACTACTCTTGTAATGCTTCGTCGTCGTCATCATACCATCGAATGGAGGAGAAGCGAATTGAGACGAACCATCATCGGAAGAACACAATCCGTTTGAGAAGTAACTCGAAATCGAGTAATCAGACGGAGATCGGAGACAGAATCTAGTCGAAGAAGGAGAACGTGAAAGAGACGAAGCTTCTCCATATTCATCTCTCATATTCATCTTCTCGTTTGTTTCTGCTGATTCAGAGATCGGAATTTTAAACGGAGTCTAAAAGACCCAAATTCTCAATTTCACACAAGAGCAAAGGTTTGATTATTCATCAATTTTTTGCTTCTCTGATTTGGTTTTTCATGGAAGATGAGCTCTCAGTGACTGGAGAAAGGAAGAAAACGGACAAGGAAGGGAGTGTAAAGGGTTCTTTTTCAAAAGCTTTTTTGCATGAAATATTTATGATTTTTACAATTAATCTGTTTTTTTTTTTTTAAATTAATAATAAGTAAAGTAAATTTAACAGACAATGCGATTAAATATGCTGGAATTTATCATTCTGTTACTATTTTTTGCATATATTGTTTTGAATCAGATGGAGAAAAATTAGATTACACAAAATTTAGTGGGATTTATATCTCCAAATCAATCCAAAAAAAAAATTATTTTTATTTTAACAAGTCTTTTCACTTGGAACTTTTTACTGTTAAATACTATTAGAAGAATATGCAACGTGGAATTTGAAGATTGAAGACCATCATTGAGTATTTTAGATATTTAAATATATATTTTCATACTAAAAACAAGAAATGAATTGTAGGGAAAAGTATGAGAAATAGTATAACGTAAGTACAAAAATTGTAAATCAAACTCTTCTTCTTCTTCTTTTTTTCTATAAAGACATGTACCTTAAAATAATCTGATTAACTGATGTAAAATAAGAATTTTATTTATAGAAAAAAGAGACCCTAGAAAGAAGAGTATCGTTGTTGTTATTTCTTTTAGCATATATTTCTAAATTGTTCAAACCAGCATCGTTATATTTTCAAAATCATAACTACTTTTACTGTATAATATAACTATGGCAAGTAATGAAAATTTGATAAAACCGTAAACGTAGACAACAAGAAAAATTTGTAACAAACAGGCTATAAAATTGTATCGTCATCAATTCTTTATTATAAATCTATATCCCAAATATTGCTACAATTTTCTAGCGGAATCCAACATAATAGTAATTTAGTTCAATTTTTTTGTTGTTCACAAGAGTCACCGAGTCAAAACTATCGATTGTAACTTGCAAGTAAGGGTGGTTTTTTTTTTGAAAAAGAAGTAAGGGTGGTCTTGATACTAAACATTCTTCAATGTAACATAAGGTATGCTTTTAACCCAAAAAAAAAAAAACATATAAGGCACGTTTTTTTAATATTGTACAATACAAATAACCAACAGGAGATATCACCAATATCATGATTGTGCCTAAAATTTTTAGGGTAAATTTTCCCAATAATCACATTGGAGCATAATAAAAAAAAAATATATAGCTATGTAAATGATAAAATAAGTAACCATTTCGACATCATATGGACAAAAATGGCATTATTTTTATGTGAGAATTAGATTAGGACCCGCGTTGATATGCGGGTAAATATATTAGAAACTATTGATATAAATATTTAAATTTTAATTAGTAATCCGCTGAATTGTTAAAATATTTTAAAATACTATTAAACGCGGATCTTTAATCATTAGAGATCAATTTATATTATATCATGCAGATCCAAATATATATATATATAAAAATAGAATTCAAATCATATTCTTAATAACAAACAAAAATCATATTTTTACTCGTTATGAATATTTATTAATTATGTGATAAAATTGTAAAAATAATTTAAATATTGTAGAGTTAAAATAAGAAAAAGAGTAAATTTTATGTTAATAACCTCATAAAATCATAAAAATATTTATAAATAATATTAGCAAACATCACATAAATATATGATTGGTAATTATTTACCATCGATGTCATCATTTTCTTACTCATAGAGATCTATACTAGCCAAAACCTATACACTCTTGAATTTTATAGTAAATATCCTATATATATATATATATATATATATATATATTAATAGAGGAGACATTCGAGAGAAAAATCTAATGTGTCACTCAATGAAAAATTTAAGAAACACATAATTTAATTTTAACCAATCAGAATATTTCAATTAAAAATATATGTCATGGTTGAAATCTCTACATATTCTCATTAATTTTATAACAGAAGCTCATTAATACATGTTTTACAAATTTAAACCCAATTAAATATAATATTTTATACTTGCCATATCTATTTTTAATTTTTTATGATATATTAACAAGTTTTTTATTATTATGAAGATCAATTTAGACGGGAAAAAATGAAGATCAATTTTACACTTAAAAAGATATTGAAATAAATAATATTTGCATATTTTTAATCAATTTTACACATAAAAATATTAAAACTAATGGCATTAACATATGTTTGATCAAAAGTATTTAACTTTATTATATTTATGCACAATATATATCATTTTGTACGTTTATAGATATTAGAAATAATATGTTTTATTATACACGTTTAAATATTCGTCAACCTATTTAATTATTTAATCCCGCGCTTGGTGTGGGTCAAAATCTAGTAATATTATTATTTTTGAATGTTTATAAGTTGCCATTTTATACAATTTAAAATTTTCAAATATTGGAAAGTACTAATACTGTGATATTCATTTTCTTTATGATATTTGATAACTCTATTGATAAACATAAGTATGTTTGTTGGTATTTTTCTTTTTTTTGCATGCTTATGCATATTTTAAAATTTTAAACTAAATTTATCTTTTCTATTTTTTTATTTTTCAATTTATATATCATATTTGTTTCCATTAACTTTGATTAGATATAGTCTTTTTTGTCAACATCATAATAAACTTACTTACCACGGTTCAGTTACCCAAGCCGACAGCGATGAGTTTACAAAAGAAACATCAAAATTAACTAATCGTGCACAATTCGTAAGTCTGTCAGCCTTAGACTTCGCAAGCATGTCAACATCAATTTTTTAATTTAAATCTATATCCCAAAGAGGTTACCCCTTCTTTTCTTTTTTTTTTGCTTTGATCTGGTTATATAAATGGATTAATTCTTGTAATTATACTAAAAAATTGTTTGAACTTTAAAAGTATATACAAATTTCTTTAGAAAATGGATAATTCAATCTAAGTAAATATTCAACATTATATATAGAAAGACATAGAAAAAAATGATATTGTGTTCGACATGTTCTTACTTAGAATAATTTATTCATTTTTTGAGAAATTTGTATCCGTTTAAAAAATTCAAACCATTATTTTAATGCGAATACAAATTATTTATTTATTTTAGTAGATTCATGAGTTTAGATTAGTTTTTTGCAGAAGATCATAAGCAAATAAGTTGAGAAAAGGGAAAAATTATTAATAAAGAAAAAAAAAGAGAAAGAAAGAAGGAAGAGGAGAAGAAGAATGAATGGTCCAAAATAGTTAAAGATACGCTTGTAATATTATAGTGTATAAACAGAATATTCTTAATTTTAAAATGCTTATATGGCAAATTATAATTATATTTATTTTGTTATTTTTGCCTTTTCTCAATTTTATATAGGTACAATTTATTCCTACATATTGAGAAAAATAAATCTCTAAAATCTTAATATATAGTCTAAAGATATTAAACAAAAGTCTAAAGATATTAAAAAAATGTGAATGAGTTTATTCTCCCAATATAATTTTTTGATAAAAAAGAATGAACACTACTAACCTTTTCTCTTGTGATTTGTCAACGCCTATAGTTCGGGAGATAACTTATCTTCTTGATGATATATTACAAACGTTAATTCTCAATTTATCATGTGTTTTGGTTTTTTTGTTTTTTCTGTGTAGAGAGATGAAGACTGTAGGATGATTGTCTATTTATAGATTCTAATAAATAAACAAAATTGGCAATCATCCATGACATATAAATGGGTCCTATTACGCAAATAACTTTTTTTTTCTAAACTGTATTTAAATGGTGGTTTTAGGGGTTAATACCAAAAGACTCTTTTTGAATGCCGTGTGAGTTGCAGCGTTCTCTTTCTCTTTCTTATATTTCTTCAGCTTCTCAATTAATTCACCAATTCAACTAATAACCCTTAACTTCTTGTAAATTATAAATAGATTTACACAAATTTATTTAAAATACAGTTCAATAGAGATAATCATTAGGGTAAGATCAGGTCCAACTGATCTCGGTAAAAGCTCTCTAATCTTGAAGAACATCAATCATGAAACTAATTGAGAAACTAAATGCAACTTATCTTTGTATGCTATGATCTTACTACAAATGCATAATTTACACACACACACACACAAAAGAGTAAAAAACATAATTTCCTGGAAATTTACACAATGCATAATTTATCTTGGACACATCGTGTAAATTATAGGACTTACCTAATATAATAATCGATCGATGCTATAAGACAGACCGACGTGTCCGTTTAGTTGATTATATAATAGTCTCTTGAAATTGGTCCCGCTTTGTGCTTCTTTAATCAATATAAATTTCTATTTCAGGTTAGTGAGCCTGACTTGGAATATCATTAATTTTGTTTCCAAATTAGGAAAGGCCACGAAAGGGGTTAGCTTCTGTCAGAAGCTACTCACTTTTTTGACCACTTTTGGTTACTACCGGCTGATTATGGGTTTTCCTTTGCTTACTTCCTCGTAGTTTCCTCTCTTCGTGTCACCATCCAAAGTATCTTTTGCTTCCTCGTCAAAGTCAAGCTCTTGTGTTTGTGTCGATTAGTGTATGGTAATCAAATTTTGTATTTGGGTCAATCAAATATACATGGGCTTAAAGCATGTCATAGTTTGTCCTCTGCCTTTTCCACTTATTCTTTGTTTCAATGGCCCATTAACCAATCGTATGTATCACTGGACAAGTTATCTATCACCAGACTTTTAAGTTTGTGAATCATTTGGTTTCTACTGTAAGAACAAAAAAAAAAGTGTTTGGTTTTATTTTTCTTTCAATTTATCGATCCATCTCACTCACTTGGACGGCTCCAAAACAACATTTCAATCAAAACGACTTAGTTTGAAAAATCATTAACGTTCTTATACATATTCAGTATACACTGGAATATACTGAATATTTTTTTTTGTCATCCGAATTTCATTATAATACAAAAGAAGAATACAAAGGTAGAATTCGTTTTTGAAATATTAAACCGGTAGGGCCTCATCCTCCAGAGACTAAGCCTTAAGGTAAAGGAGCCAAACCAGGCTAAATTATATAAAAACGATATAAAAAAGGAAAAAAACTTAAGATTCCTATAAACCTGAGACAAAAGCACCAAAATAGACCAACAACATCCCCAGAGAACAAGTAGATTCCGAAGTGCGCCAAAGGACAAGAAACACGAGATGATCCAGTCAAAATCGAGCTCAAGAAAACAGCAACACCGGTGAAAATGAAAGCGGGACCAAACTAGCACATAGCACAAGAACTAACACCGTCACCGCCGCTCTAAATATACGATGAAACGGAAATGAATTAAGTTCAAGGAAGAGAACCTTGAAATCCGTCTGGAGATACGCCAATTAGGATCACAAACTCTTACACGCGGACACAACAAGCCCACCTCAGCCACCTTCAGAATAAATGCTGGCCACCTCCTCGCAAGAGAAGAATTGAATATCGAAACCACTGCACAGTCTTGAGCCCAACCCCCAAACCCTGAGGAGCTTTAGAGAGAACTAGTAGATGCCTCTGTAACAATAGACCATCCGATTGACGAACCCCAAAAATAGAAACCTAAACCAAAACGAGATCCAACCATCTCCAGAAGACAAAACCGCATATCCGAGCTAGAAACCTAGAAATTTTACCCCTAAATAGCAAAATCCAATCGAATAAAACCACCCAAACCAACAAAAAACTAACAACCAAAAAAGGAGAGATCAAATACTTTCAGTCGAATATAAACACACAGATCCGGCAACGAACACGGCCGATACACTCAAAAAGGCAACGTTTGCCCAGAGCCGCAAGGGACACCAAGATATTAGATATAACATATCGACAACCCAACCAACGACAAAACAGAGAGCTTCCTCCGTCGACTCAAAATACTAGATCTGGCGAGAAGGATAGGGGATGCCGGACACCGGTCTTAGCCACTCCGACAAACACTAGAGCCGGCGACACAAGAGCCTCAATAACCAAACCCACGACAAACCCGAGGCTGAGAAATACCTTCATCTTCCCTTTACATCTAAAGCAAACAAGACACGAAGAAATAGACTCAACAGGGAAGGACCGGCGACGACGCTAACAGAGCCATCGGCCGCTGGTTAGATCTGAGCTTTCAAGAGGAAACAACGTTAACGACAGCGACTTTAAGAGAATTTCTCGTAGGGTTTTGCTTTCTCAAGGATGAGAAAACATATATGTATAAAGTGGAATGTTATATTACATTTATTGTGGTTTGAAGATTTTTGTATTTAATTGTTTATAGTTAGAGAGTAGATATGCAAAAAAAAAAAAAATAGTTAGAGTGTTTCAATCAAAACGATGTAATTTTAAAAGTTGTTAATGTTCATATACACACATAAACAGTATATCGTCGAAGGTTATATTACGGATTTATTGTGATTTAGAAGTTTTTTTTTGTAGTTTTTTCTTTTGATAAAAATAATTTTTTGTAGTTGGATGGTAGATATGAAAAAAAATAAAAAAATAGTTAGAGGTTTTTTTTTTTCTTCAGAAAACCCTTATTGAAATGATGAACCATCGATTTAATTCTCTCTCCTCGATCCAATTACAAGAAAATCGAAGTAATATTTTAATTTTCGAACGTGTAAAGTCTTATTACAAGTATACAAAAACAGAGGAAAACTCTGTAAAAAACAGAGCAAACTCTAGAGAAGTGGAGAAAGCGAAACATTTGATTGATGAAAAACCAGTCTCAAATTTATTCACAGGAATTTTTTTATAAGAAACGCTTACTTATAAATTCACAAGAACATGTACCACTTTTTGATTGAGTTTTCGTCCACTTTTTTTTATTTTTGATGTTTTTATCTAATTTACCTTTCATTTGTTTATCGATTTTTGATGTATTATCTCCGTACATGGAGTGTTGTGATCAATTTGTAATCCACGAATAACTTTTATAGGTTGTTTAACTTTTATAATATTTGAACAAATTGGCTTTTTATGATTTCAGTTTCAGAAACACAAATTATCTGAAAGTTTAAAAAAACAACAGTGTTGATTGTCTTATTGGTATTCATTTCAATTGAAAAAATAACAAAACCATGCTAATATTTGCGAGTAGGCATGTGTCTTTTACAGTTCGGAATTATAAGAAATTTTCTCACAGCCCATGTATAAAAATATTATTGAAAAGATTTCGGATAATGTTTTTTAATATCCAAATTACATGTTTCCAATTTTTATATGTTATTTCCGTTTTAATATCGAAAATAAACATTTCACACGGGTAGATTGAATATATGTGTTAAAATAAATAAATAAATGAACGAATAATAGCAAAACATAGATAATTAAGAGTGTCATTAACGAATTGTTGATATGGCTATTGCCGGTTCGGGGTGAACCGGTGGCCAATATTGACAAAACCAAGAAAAAAATGAGGGTAAAAAACATATATAACGAACGGCCACGATGTGACGATGGAAGAAAGAGAAGAGAAGGAGAGAAGAAACCCTAAGTATATATATAAGTCTTCTTCCTCCTCCTCCTCCATTGTCGCTTTCTCTCGAAAACACTGAAAGCCATAGCTTGAAGCTTCCTGCTCCTCGAATCCTCTTGGTACTCTTTCTTTCGACGTCTCTGGATCGTCGTCTTGTGTTTGATTCCATTTCGGCTGATATGATTTACTTTTGGCTGTGCAGAAAAATGAAGGTAGTCGCTGCTTTCCTCCTCGCCGTCCTAGGCGGAAACGCTAATCCTTCTGCTGATAATATCAAGGATATTATCGGAGCTGGTAATCTCACTTGGTTTCTTCCGACTTGGTTTCTTCCTTTTGAAACCAATGATGAATGTTGGTGTTTGAATGGTTAGATTGTGTTACTGGGAACGCCGATCTAGATGCGATTATGGATAATGATTAGCTTTTTGTTTTGTTCTGCATTTTTTGGTTTTTAAGCGTTTAGTTTGATTCCTGGAGCTGAAAAATCAGTGATGCGATGTTGGTGATTTCAAATCGAGGTTTAATAGTATAAGATTACTGACTAAGAGAAGATATTGAAAGGCCTTGTGAATTTACTTGCTTCTTGTTTAGTCTTTGGTGAATTTACGGGCAGCGAAAGGTGAATTCATATTAAAAGGCCTTGTTCTTCTGTGTGTATTGCTACTGACTCTTTTGTGTTGTTTTTGTAGTTGGTGCTGATGTTGATGGAGAGAGCATTGAGCTTCTTCTCAAAGAAGTGAGTGGTAAGGACATCACCGAGCTGATTGCAGCCGGTAGAGAGAAGTTGGCGTCTGTGCCATCTGGTGGCGGTGTGGCTGTTGCAGCCTCTCCATCAAGCGGTGCTGGTGGTGCTACCGCTGCTCCTGCAGCTGCAGAGAAGAAAGAAGCCAAGAAGGAAGAGAAAGAAGAGTCTGATGATGTAAGTGTTTTCTCTTCTTCCTGATTATGATCCCGAATTAGCTCTCGATTTTGCATCATCTCTGACTCTGCTGCTTCTGTCCCTCAACTTTGATGCAGGACATGGGATTCAGTCTCTTCGAGTAAGATTTTTGCCACGCGAGATTTGACTGTGTATGCAGTTAGTGGATCTTGTTTTTGCTCCCTTTTTGTGCTCTTGTTGTTTTCTCATTTTGGCATTTTCTTTAGATGATTTACATGATGCTTCTGTGTTTCTCTGTGACTTGGATTACATAGCTCCTACATAATCATCATAACTGAAATGTCTAAGAAAGGCTCGATTTGATACATAGATTAAAAGATGGAGACCAAAGTGGATGAATTTGAGATAAACTCGTGAATATGTGTCTAGACTATCCTCGTATTTCTTTCTATATCCGCAACAAAATATGGAACTATAGAGTCGTAAGTTAGCTCATCAAGTAGATCACGATTACAAGAAAATGAAGCAGAGTTGAAGTAATCTTCACTAAGTACTTGCATAAACTTGGTTAACAAAATTAGCATCAAGAAGATGATGCCACAAACTCATCATCTCAGACACAACAAACACATCCCATCAAGTTCAGATTCATCGCAAGACCAAACTTATCAGCTCAGATGAGCATATATTGGATTCTATCGCAAGGCGATCACGGGATCTTTGAGACAAGAACCAGCAAAAATACAAAGATTTAGGAACAATGACATTAAGAATCTTAACGTCTTGGTAAGGCCTATCGTTCTTGTCTGTCTTCACTTTCTCTATACCCTGTTCATTCGGTTTTATGGTTAGACACAAAAGTCACACTAAGCCACCAAACCAAAACATTCTTTTTGTTTTTCTTTTTTTCGTACCTGTAAATTAGAAACAGAGCAAACAATAGACAAGTAAAGAAAGCGAAACATTCGATTGATGAAAAAGCAGTCTCAAACTTATTCACAGGAATGTTATTATAAGAAAACGCTTACTTATAAATTCACAAGAACATGTACTAATTTTACAAAAGGATTTTATTAATGATCACAAGAACAAAGATCATTTCTTCCAGCTTCGACTTCGAAACAGATGATCTTGAATTCCATCAACAACCCAAGTTTCCTTTGCGATATCTGCAGAGAGTCTATAATAATTTGTGTCGTAATTCATCACCACCAAATTCTTCTTCTTGTTCTCTTCCTCCATCAATGATCTTAAATCATTCTTCTTTCTCACTGTCTCTGTTTCTCCGCTCTGTTTTTTAGTGTTTTCACATTCTCTTTTATCTTCTTCCTCTGTTTCTACTTTCTTCTCCTCTTCTAACTCTAACCAATTCTTAACAGGCGCAGATCTGCACCGCATAAGCAGCAACGCGTTTGGCGGCGGAACCGCAGTTTCCGCATCCGAAAACGCCGTTTCCTTTTCGTCGACACACTCTTCATTGTTCTGTTTCTCGTGTAGAACCATGAACCATTTCGAGAAAACTGTCCCCGAGTTTTCATCTTCAACTTCTTCTTCCTCCTCTTCTTCGTCCTCTTCTTCTTCATCTGAGATCAGATCTACCGGAGGAAACGCACCGAAACACCGGAAATCAAACCGGAGATCACGGAGACAAGTCAAAAACCCCATGACATCTTTCTTGATCCCAAAGAACTTACTCTCCGACTTGCTTCTATGTATCTTCTCGATCTCCGCCATTAACGACTGCCAATTCTTGCTTCCACCACCACCGTCTCCTCCGCGATTGCTCGGCCGGACTTTGATCTGACCGGCACAAGTGACTTTCGGCGACGTCGGTTCATCTGCTATCTCCCTTCCACCACCGCAATTCTGACGTAATCCTCCTCCGCTTCCGGAGAGCTTACTGAAGCTGCGACGGTGGTGAGGAGCATTTTGACGGCGGTTAAGGGAATGAGAAGGGCTACAAATGGATTTAGGAGGTAAAGACAAGTGTGTTCTTGAAGGGAAACAAACCATCAAATCTGCAGAGTAACCAGAAGATTTTCCTCCTCCTCCTTTGATCATCTCTGTTTTTTTTTTTTTTTCCACTTTGATTCTCTCTTCTTCTTCGATTGTTTCTTAGATATATAGGATCGATCTCGAAGAAGGTGGTGGTTTAGCTTTTTGTTGTGTTTTTTTTTTTTTCTCTTTTCGTTTTAAAATTGCTTACCTCTTCTTCTTCTTTTTTTCTTGAGTTTTTGTTTATTGAGCCTTTAGCATTTTTGTGCTGACAGCTTCGCAAGCTTTAGCTTTTGCGGGAAATACTTTCTGCCATCGCAATTTGTTTAATTATTTTCTCCTTTCTTTATATTTAATCAAAACTGTTAGAAAACAAATTGATAATCATTTTGTGGTTTTTGGTTGGTACCATCAACTAGGGGAGGATAGATCTGATTCAAAATGCCATCCGGTCCGAAAATTTGGATATATGATAGTTCGGATCCAGATTTGGATAGTAATACTCAGATCCGTCGAAATTAAAACCGAATTTTTATATCATGATTTTTAAGATTCGTATATTGGATTCGGATGCATCCGGATCTGTTATATTATATCAAATAAATATTTTTTTTAATAAAGTATTCTATACACATATTAAAGTGATTATTTTAAAACTGTAAAATATATATCAAAAAATTTCCATCGAAAATCTTAATTTTTTTTGCGGGAAGATAATATTTGTTTGTTGTGTTTTTTGTTCCCTCTTTTTCTTCCCTCGAAAATAAGACTTTCTTTTTTTAATCAAAAAACTTTTTTCTATCTTTATTTAATCAAAAATTATTATAATTACATTGGCAATCATTTTGTGGTTTTGGTGGGTACCATCAACCATGTATAAAATATAATGGTTGAATGACAATTTCACGTGTGCTTAACCATAAAATTTTAGGTAATTTAGCGATCACTGAGTTTGATGTCGGAAAGAAAAAAAATCTTAATTCATGATTTTTTTCTATAAATTAGTTTTATGATTTCTTATTTGCATTTTATATATTAAAACTATTTCGTTTTCATACAGTGTTAACATGTTATATACGTATGTATCTTGATTTTGAAACTTTTATTATTATTTAAAATATTTTTTAAAAATGTTCAAATTCAAGATGCATATAATCCTTTCCAAAAATTAGGATATATGAGATTTTGAATCGAGATAGTGAAATTTCGGATCTGTTAAATTGGATCCGGATTCGATAAACATATTAAAAATATTTTTCAAATATAGTTTTTCATATATTAAGTGATTTTTTATATTAAAATGCATATAAATTTTAATTTTAGTTTATTTTTTTTATAATATATCATATTTTATTTGTAAAAATATTATCTACACATTTAATTTTATAAATTTTTAATAGTATTTTTTCGTCTACAACATGCAATATGTAGATCAACAACAACATGCAATTTTTTAAAGAGTTTAGTATTTTTTTAATTTTTTAATTTTTTCTGGATCTGGATATCTGCGAATCTTTATGTTTAAGTGGATATCCGAAATCTGAATATCTAAAAACCACGAATCTTGATAGATATAACGGATCCGAATCCAAATACAATATCTTAAATGTTTACATCTAGTGATAGCTGATCATCAAGTAGCCATGAAATTGAAACTCTTAAAGGTTTCCTTTTTCCAACTTCACTATACAAATTAAATGAATGATAAAAAGGAACAACAAAGTGGGTGATTTCTAATTGGTAGTAAGCTGAAATTGATTAATAAGCTTCGTACTCAATTCAATTTGAATCTCTCGTTGCAAACTAAATTGAATTCAGATCCGCGTGGATCCAAAAACAGACTTAAAAGTTTATCAAAACCTAACTAAGAAGAATATTAAATTATTTAACATAATTAACCAAGCAGCACAACCACACTTAAAAATTGACCTACAATTATTAATTCAGCATGCATAAAAAAAATTATTGATCAAAGATCATATATGTATATAAATGTTCTGCCTAACACCTCTAATTTAGTGTTTTGGATTTAGTCATCATTCGTACCTATGGGCTATAGTTGAGCTAAACTCCGCACTAATAAAGCTTAATTATTAAGAGATATTCTGTTATATTATATTCGTTACCCCAGAGCAAAATCATTTTGGTAATCATTTAACATGTATGGACCAGATCTTGGTTCTTATACACCCCATGTTTATATACTTCCGCAGCTTTCGAAATTTATATTAACGTGATTAAATTAGTGTGTTAGTCACTAATCAACTATGTCCTTTTGGTCATGATGCCACTCAGTGGCTACAACAATGATCACCATATTGGATTAGGTGTTTCTAATGATATCAGAATCGATTATTTATCGATTCTTTATTCTTTACTGAAAACGAATCTAAGACCATTGTTATTTCAAATTTGTTCCACTGTTCATGTGCTATCATAATTTTTTCTTTAAATAGTGAAAGATTACATCGAAATTTTTTTAACAAAGTGATTTACATCATTTTAATTTATGGACAGATCGATGTATTCATATATTTTTTAAACGGGTTTATTGGACCATTTTTAACCATTTGCGAAGAAGTAGAATCAAATTATAGTGAAAAAGTTCGCATTGATAGATGGATTGACCTACATATCAAAACTAAAATCCTAACAAACAATGGTGAACCTTAGGAAACTTATATATAAATTGATTGACCGATCTTATACGATGTATATATCAAAATTAAAACTCTACAAAAAGTAGAGATTTAGATAAATAATGATTCAAAAAACCGATCTAGTTGGTGTTAATCCTAGGCGTTAGGCGCTCATTAATTCTCGGACGCTCCGATTTTATAAGATTTTTATAAAATTAGTGAATCAAATCGGTTTTCGATTTAGAACTTTAAAATCGGTATTAATTGGCCAAACCGGGCAAATCGGTCGATTTAGTGCCTGGTTTTCATTTTTTATCATTTAATAAGACGTAAAAATATGAAAAACAATTAATTATTCAAATGATAAAATATAATTTATTTATTCCCAATTTCTATTTTTGGACTATGTTTCTTTGATTCTCATTTTAACCAAAGTGAGAATATATAATAAATTTGAAATAATAATATTTTTAGCATTTTATATTTTTTAGATTTATGTTTTGTTATAAAAATTAAAAAATGTAAGAGAATAAATAGATAATTTATTAACGCCTAGATCCATCTAGATTCGATTAATCGATTTAAGCGCTAGGTCTTTACTGAACGTCTAGATACCGCCTACCAATTTTTTGAACATTGAATAAATTTATCGACAATCATATAATATAATATCAAAACTAAAACCCAAAAAACAATGTGAACCCTTGAATAATTATATATATATATATATATATATATATATATATATATCAAAATAACATGTGTAAAAGTAAACTAAACATTCAATATTCTATGTCTTTACATGATACACGAAAATGATGTACATGATATACAACACATTCAAATTACATAAAAATATTATAATTCTAGTACACGATAAAATGTGGATTTACAATTTTGGTATATGAGAAATTGTGATTATATGATGTACATAATAAATTCGGTAATTTTCTGGTACCATTTGTCGAATCCACAGAAATAGTGACTATAATGTTCGGCGAGAATTGTCCAATTTGTTAAATTTTCTAGTCCTGGGCATTTGGATCTTCGGATTGGGTTCGGGTCGGAACCGATCGGGACTGGGTCTTTCGGGTAGAAGAATTTTGGATCCATATAGATACCTATAAATTTTCGGTTCGGTTCCTCTCGGGACCGGGTCGATTCGGGTGAAGAAAATTTGTACATGTTACCCGAAAATTTTTGGGTAATATTCGGTTCGGTTATTTTCGGTTCTATTGGACCCAAAATAGTTAAATTTACCCCAAACATACAAAAATAACCGAAATTAAACTAAAGTATCCGAGGTCCCGAACCTATAACAATTTTAAACATTGTTAACATTTCAAAATTTGACATTCAAAGTCAAAAGTTCCAAAGACCAAAGACCAAACTACTTGAAAGAGACCAAATTACCAAAGTTCCAAACTTCCAATGTTCCAATTTCGAAACAGACCAAAGACCAAACTGAAAACTGCCACAAAACAAATGATTTAGTGTAACTAAATGAGAAATAAAAGCAAATAGAACACAAGAGTACGAGACACATGACAATGTTGCATGGTGGAGCTTTGTCTTTTGCTAGTTGAAACTTGATAGTTGATACATCCACGTGAAGTTATGCAAGGAAAACATAAAAACAATCATCAACATAACATATAACTGAAATTTTCATGTTTAGGTTATATCTCAGAGCTTACCAGTTACGACAATGCATTGCATCTTATAATTATATGAAAGCAATTGAAGCAAATGGCTGTCACAGATCCAACCTGCAATGATATCTATATCAATTACAAAGGTTCATGTAATATGTATGAAACTAAATCACAATACTTTACCTCACTGTGAAGGTCCTTGGAAGTTGAATTCAGGTTCAAATTCTAAAGACAAATGAAATTAAACTAAGGTTAGAAATCAAGCAGAATTGAAATAGAGTTATAACTTAAAAGAGATAGAAATTACCTCTCATCAGCTCATCTTGCAACTCTATATCAGCAAACATTTGTTCTTTTCTTGGCACTCCTCTTTCATTTATTTTAATTTCACATTTCAGCCATTGCTCGGTGCACATTAAGATTTCAATCATGTAGTGTGTCAAGCAGCTCCTAGATGGGTCTAAAACCCCACCACTAGTGCTAAAGGCAGATTCGGATGCTACTGAAGACACTTGCATTGCAAGTATATCTTTAGTTACTAGTGACAGAATCGGAAACTTAGGACTGTTTACCCTCCACCAAGAAAGAAGATCATATTCTGAACCATTTGACATTTGGATTCTCCACACTCTCTTTCAAGTACAAATCCAACTAATTAGTTTTCTCTTACAGACCAGATTCTTGAACAAGCTCATTGTAGATGTCATTCATACTTTCATATGCAGGACCATTCCCAAGAACTGTTCTCTCACAAACTTCTTCTCCAACTTGTTCTTGAGACTGAGATTGAGAAGATGATGCATGTGACTGAGATTGATAATATGATCCACCACTAACAGTTTTGGCCACTTCACTGCTATACTCATCAAACAGTTTTTTCGATATATCCTCTACTGAATCATAAAGATGAGTAGCCTCAGCACTATCTTTACCATACAATTTCTCAAAATACAACTGAGCAAACTTCATATTCTTCCTAGGGTCAAAAACACTTGCTACTATCACTAGCCTATTCATCTCAACATGTAGTCCAAATGGATTCCAATACTTTCCTAATTTACCTAACATAGATAAGGCTTTTGACATTAAGAATGCATCAGGACCAGTACTATTGCTCATGCCTTCAATGTTTCTGGTAATAGTGACTATCTCATTGTAGAGTTTATGAGAGCAAACAGAGGTTAAAGCTGAAAGAACCAAAGTGGATTTGTAAAATATGATAAGGAATTGGACTAACCTATCAACTGCTTCCCAATCACCTCTAGCTGGTGGTCCGATCCTTTTTTTTTTCCATCCACAGTTTCATTGAAGTAGTCATTATATGGTTTATCTCGAGACTCCATCATGTGAAATGCTAATCTGAACTTCAAAGCTTTTTCTAGCATAAGATAAGTGGAATTCCATCTGGTCTTCACATTAAAGGCAGACTTCCTCTTTGAATCCTTCTTGATTCCACATGATCTTCAAATGACTTGAGTCTAGGTGTTGAAGACTTCACAAAGTGAATGCCATTATGAATAGCATTCACACTCCCGTCTATCTCCTGCAAACCTTCCCTCACAATCAAGTTAATTATGTGTGTAGCACACCTTAAATACAGAAAATCACCTTTTAGAACCAATACATCATCTCCAAGTTGCTGGAATTCTTCCTTGAATCTCTTCATGGCTGAACTGTTAGCTGTAGCATTGTCTACAGTGATGCAGAAGACTTTCTTGATGTCCCATTCAGCTAAGCAGTCAACAAGAACCTTAGAAATTGTTGCACCTTTATGATCATATATGTTATTGTATCCTATGATGAATTTCCTTAATTGCCACCAAACATCAACAAAATGAGCTGTTACCACCATATAACTAGATCCAGTATATGGAGCAACCCATATATCAGTAGTTAATGACAGCTTCTGCTTGTTCTGTCCAAGAATCTTCTTCATCTCTTCTTTCTTTTTGACATAAATCTTCACAATATCTCTAGTGGATATTCTCCTAGAGTGAGGTTTGGGCAGTAGAACTCTAGAGCATAAATGTTTCCAAGCTAAGCCCTCTATAAAAGCTAAAGGTAATTCACCTATCACTAACATCTCATTAGAAGCTTCTCTAACCACAGAGTCAGAGACCTTACACAGCCAAACACTACCATTAGCACCATCAGGAGAAAATATAGTTTGATTTTTGTATTTATTAGCAGCTTGCCATAACTTAAAAGCCTTACATGTGATATTTAGATGCTTTTCATGTTGGATGTGCCAGACTTGGTTGGACAGCCCATCTCTTTCCCACAATGACGACAATTTGTTTTGTCAACATCGTCTTTCTGTCTGGTACTGAAGTGTTCCCAAACCCAAGACCTTGTCCTCTTTTTGATTTAGAACCACTTCCTCCTTCTGTTTCTTTACCCTTGCCTTTATTTCCATGATTTGGTGTTCCAACATCCTCGTCTGATCCATCGGATACATCATCCATTGGGACATCTCTGTTATTTAGATGCTCATTAGAAGCCATCTGCATGAAAGACAAAAACTAATATCAATATACATATATACAAAGAGAGGAAGACCGATATATGAACATTAATTGATGATTGTAGAGACTCACAAAGACCATGCATATATGTCAGAGACATACTCATAACTCAATGATCACAGATTCAATTTCACAGATATCAAAACCAACTAAGAAAGAAAATCGAATCATAAGCTTATCTAAACATAATCCTTAACCCAAAATTCCAAATCAGTCATATAAACTACGAAACTACCAACTTAGCAATCCAATCTTATCTAGCTTATAAACGATTAACAATCCAAAGAAGAAGAAAAAAGAATCAAAACTAAAAAAAATAAGTGAAGAACAATGACGAATCGAAGCAGACACTCACACAGACCCAAAATATACAGATAATAATCGAATACGAAGGAGAATAATGAGTACCAATGATCGATTTTGGGACGTCTCTGATGGAGGAGACCTTGATCTTCGACAATTTGGGGTTTCCAGTTTGTGAAATCGAGTTTCGTCTAGTTAGATGGGGAATTAGGGTTTGAAAATCAAAAATTGAAATCGAGATGTGGCCTTGGAGATTGGAACCGACATGTATTACTCATTAACTCGGCTGACTTCGGGTAGGTTCGGGTACCCGGTCGGGTCTCGGATAAGAACCGGACCCGAACCGATACCCGTGGGTATTAGATTTTTCTATCCAATGGGGTAAACCTGACATAACCGAACCCGATCTAAATCGGGTATTTCGGGTCAGTTCCAAGTTCGGGTCTTCGGGTCCGGTTTTTATGTCCATGACTAAAATTTTCCTTCACTAGCCTATGGATAGAACCTAAGATCCAGTTAAAGAGGTAAAACATAGAGTTAGCCAAAAACATAGAGTTAACTACATGTTATAGAGTCAGGCTACATCTATTTACTACATAATCGCATCATTTCTTAAAATATAATAATGGAGAACTGTCCAACAAAAGCAGCTCTTAACTCAACATCTGAGACGATTCAACTACTTTTGTTTGTAGTCAAACATGATTTCACACGAAAACTTTTACGATGAAACAAATCATTGTTGATACCGACGCAATTACCATAGACTTTTTGTGACTATGGGGTTCTAAGTCGAGGTCCGTACATTCCTCCAAGTCGGAGATCAGAACATGTAATATAGTTCCTTTACAAAAGTCACTCGATTTTGTTACCTCTCTAAGTTTCGTCTTTGGTACACCAGTGATTTCTTTTCCGCCACAATAAAAAAAACATCCATAGTAATCTCGTCGCTACACCCACCAATGCCGTCGAAACAACCATCTTTGTGTATTTTGAACAAAGGCAACTCTTAACTCCACATCTAAGTACTTTCGGAGACAATTCAACAATTTTTATTTGTATTCGAGCATGATTTCACACGAAATTTTTTATGATGAAACAAACCATTGTTAATACCGACGCAACTACCAGAAACTTTTTTGTGACTATGGAAGTTTAGGTCGAGGTCCGTACATTCTTTCAAGTCGGATACCAGAACATGTAATATAGTTCATTTCCAAATATCACTCGATTTTATTACCTCTATAAATTTTGTCTTTAGTACATCAATAGCTTCTTTCCCACCATAATCAAAAACATCCATAGTAATTCCGTCACTGCACCCACCAATGCCATCAAAGTATTTTGAACCCAATCCGAACCCGAGACACGTTCTCCTAAAACCCAAATTTGAAGAAATTAATACTCCGTTATTTACCATTTTTTCACTAAATTATTTTGCAAATAAACCTGATCTAGATCTTGTATCTAGCAACCTAACCCATATTATAATAAAGAATTATAACACTAGATGCATCATTCTACAGTTTTGTATATATCACCACATGTCACACGTCTGATATGTCTCGTTAACATAAAAAAAAAAAAAAGTTCTTGAAGGTTAGAAAGAAACGCCTCTACGCCAATGAATTGCAGTTTTCAATCTTTTGAGTTTTAATAACCAAAATAATCAGTAAAAAAAACGTCATTGAACGAATTTTAAAAATTTCTGAGAAAAAAAGAAGATGATAACCTGGTCATTGGTGTAACATGGATTGGTTGACGCTTTTGTAATTTTCTAAGAAAATTTCTAACATTTTTTCGGTACCATTCATGCCATAGTATTGTTTCTTTTAGGTCGTCACGAGGATCAAAATCCGCATATGCTTCGAAAGATTGACCAAATTGAAATTGGTACACCACACCAAGTAAAAATCTAAAGCCAACTTTGTACAGTGTAAATATATAAAAATGCTCACACGGCACACGTGCAAAAAAAAAAAAACATTTCTTACAAAAGAAAAAACGCAGAAAGCCCAATGAGGCCCATTAAGAGGCCCAACAAAAGCTTTAGAATGAGTTCATCTGCAAACCACTCTTCTTACGCTTTAACAAAGCGACGACCGCTTCACCGTACATACAATCTCCGGCGAAAGCTTCCGTCGCCAGCTCATCATCTCCGACGTCGGAATATTCCTCGCTCAGCCGTACGATCACGAGCGTCGCAGATTCTAAACTGATACCACTCTTGAGCTTAAGCGACGGAGCGTGTCTCATACTCATCCTCACGCTCGGGACAATACTCCTCCGATTTTTCTCCACGCGCTCCTCGTCATCCACACGCGCCTCCGTGTTTCTAAACTCTCTCAGCCCCTCGGATTCCATCACCACCGTCCCTTCTCCTCCTCTGTCACGTATAACCAAACTCTCAATCTCCTCGTGCTCCTTCACGACTTCCCTCATCAGGTAATGACGAGACGATGCAGCCATCAACGCGCTTATCGTCCACACCACGCGTGTCTTCAGTCCAGTCACGAACTCGGCGTCGGACTCATCGTCTTCGGCGGCGAAAGAAGCAGGAGAAGAAGAAGAAGACACGGTGGCGGTGGAACGGAAGGCAACGACTACGCAGCTTTTGAGGGTTTTTCCAAACTCGGCTTTCCACTTAACGGCGGCGTCTTTCTCGACCTTGACATCGCCGCCGGGAAGCTCGACGTCCAGATTCCGAATCCGATCAAACCGGGAGAGAATCTTGGAAGGGATATCCGAAGAAAGAGTCGTGACTGGGATCGGTCTAGCCGGTTTAGAGAAAAGAGAGAAGAGACCGTGAAAGGACTTGAATAAAGATCGGAAAATGTTGCCGACGGGAGAATCGGACTCGTTGGTGGTAACGACGTGGTCGAGTCGGAGGATGAGTGACTCGGACTGAGGGACGAGCGAGTTGAATCGTTTGGAGAGGGAAGTGCAACGAAGTAAAGTTCTGACGTCACCGACTTTGTTCAAGATGTCGATGATGATCGGATCTGGAAGTCCATCAAAAACGTCCATATTTTTTAAAACGAAAGAGAGATTCTTTGAGTATCTCTGTGTTTTTTTGTCTTTCACTTTGTGTTTCTTATATTATGCTTTTAGAGTTTGGAGAGTGTAACAGAGGAGTTTTAAATAAGGAAAGGAAGACGAAAGCTAACGAAAAATCAGTTTTCCGGCGTGTGGGACCCACTGCCGTCTTTTTATGCTATTTTAATTGGTGAACCTAATAATAAAATACGATTATACGGGTAATTTTTGTTTTTGGTGGGTTTGATGTTTTCAAAAGGAGGCATCGAACGGTCTATAAGCGTTCTTGATCGACGCTCCTAGCTGCTTTGAGTGTACATTGACATTGTTTACCATTATCTCGATTCATACCGGATTAATCCAAGGAGCATCATAAAATAGAATCTTATATAGTGGATTCATATCTTCTTTTATTTCAATTTACTAACTCAAAACATTATGCTACTTACAAATATATGTCTACTAGCGAAAATTGAAAATCCTAAATCCTAAACAAGTTAGTTCTGATTCGATTTTCGGATGATAAGAGTTTTTCTATTACGATTTTAATTATAATTGATAACTCTAAACATTTTAAATGGTGATAATACATAGCGCTTTATAGGTTTTGGGTTTAGATTTCGGTTTGGGAATCATATATATATATATATAAGTAAAATATAAACAAAACACAAAATAAATTTAAGCAAACAAAAATGCAACTACTCATACTTTGGTTTAATTGATCATTGATTAAGTCTTAGATTCAATACCTATGCATCATTGCATAAATTTAGGTATTGCAAAACGAAAATAAAAATACAAATTTGAGGTATTAATCGTTTTTATTATTAATAAAGTGAACACATAATATCGATTTATAGTTATTACATTTTTTCATTGACCATCACTGCAGCAATATCACATACATTCTGAAAAGCATCAATCTTCGGCTTAAGTTCTGGAACAAATTTAACACCTTTTAAATCTAATTGGTTTTGAATATCATCTGCCAAACTATTCACGTCGAAAAGAGCTTCAAGGAAATTGGATTTATCCTTAACAGTCAAAGCTTTGAGTGCGTTATCGCAATATGTAGAAGCCTACTTGAGATTTGTAATGCATGAGATAAAAATCTTTTTGGAATAAGGATCAATCATCTTTTGGACAACTGATTGTAGTTGATTTACTGCGTCTGAGATTTTATGATGGGCATAATCTACTAAAAACTTTGCAAGGCCAGGAACATCTGATTTCTCTGTTAAAGGAGTTGATTGTAATATCTTGACACAAAATTTTGGATCAATTGTTTCTCGGCAAATTCTCTCGACCTCATATCCTTCAAATGTTACTTTGAATTTTGTAGCGAGGATGGGCCAAGAAAGATGAACACGACTAATGATGCCAATAAAATGTTGTTTTTGAGGTACACAACCATTCTCTCAATACTTTTCTTTAATTTTTCAAATTTGAAATTTATTTTATGCGAATTGTATTCCTTGACTTATGTCTTCATTTATAATGCATATTTATAAAGCATATTTGTTTTTTTTTCAAATTTGGTATTTTTAATGAGAATTGCATTCTTTGATTTTTGACTACATTTATAAGACATATTTATGAAAAATGTCTATATTTTTCAAATTTGGAATTTTTTATGAGAATTGTATTCATTGACTTATGACTACATTTATAATGACTACATTTATAAGGCATATTTATGAAAATGTCTATATTTTTCAAATTTGGAAATTTTATGAGAATTGTATTTCTTGACTTATGACTACATTTGTAAGGTATTTATGAAAAATGTTTACATTTTTCAAATTTAGAATTTTTTTTACGAGAATTGTAATCTTTGACTTATTTTTTTTTTTTTTAGAAAAATCATTCTAAGGTTTTACATGACCTCAGGCCAGTAGACTAAGTAGTCCATAATTAGAAATACAGATAATTAAGCCCATGTTTATGAAAAACCAAACTGAAACAAATATTTTGTAGCCCAAAGCCCAGTCATTGTTTTGTCTTATAGTCTCTGAATTGACAAACGATGTCTTGGTTCATCAGATTAGTGTACATGCATCATCTGAGCAGATCTATTGCTCATAGTCGAGTCGAGAGGAGTGAAATCAGTTAGATAGCCATAGTTGCATCATGTTTGAGGCCATCAAGGGTTGTAAATCTCGGAGGCTTGATATTCTGTTTTTGATGAGAAGATAAACCTCCTTCAGAAGTGAATCTGTGGATCGGAAAACTTGTCGGTGAATTCTAGTGTTTCTCTCCCTCCAGATGAGATAGAGACTTGCTTGCCAAAAGATTCGGAGCAGTTTTTTGTGTGTGACAGTGCCCAGATCTTGCCGAAAAGAGATGAGTAGGTCATGCCATCGACGAGGTGAGTGAAAACCTGTCATCGTGGCTAAGTAGTTCCAGATTATCCAATTGAATTGGCAATCAAATAAGAGATGGTTCCGGCTTTCGAAATGGGAGTTGCAAAGAACACACAAAGGATCCACATATAAACCCCAACTGATCATCTTATCTTTAGTCGGGCATCTATTAAGCACAATCAGCCAAGTGAGAAACTTATGTCGAGGAATACCGCTTGCGAACCAAACCTCTCGATTCTAGGTAACATCCGGACCTTTTTCTCTTAACAATTGGTAAATCTCTCTAGTGTTGTATCGTTTCTTAAGTGTGTTATCTGGTCTCCATTCAGGATAGTTTTGTTGGTGAGATAGACTGATAGTGGAGAAAAACATTTGTACAAGGAAATGTTTTTCTGATCGAGCATGAGGTAGATCCCATGAACCATTAGACCATAGTTCAGCAATGGTTGATTTCCTTCTGATGCCTGAACTGAAGTGACTTTCACCATGTAGGTAAGTGGCAATCTTCCCATAAGGAGACCAGTTTGAAGTCCAATAATAGCATCTCTCTCCATTCCCAATTTTCATTGTGATCCAAGGGTAAACTTTTTCTCTGAGCAAAATTAATTGATTTGCCATCCAAGAATGTTTGTTTTTAGTGTTTATGACCCAAAATCTATCAATATCTCCTTCTAAAATCTCCTTTATGTACCAATCTGACCAGATATAAGCTTGATTGAAAAAGAGAAGCCATATCAACTTTAGGATACAAGCAGTGTTCCAAACTGAGAAATCCCTTATCCCCAAACCTCTTTCCTGTTTGCTCTTAGTAACACTTTCTCAAGATACTCTTGCATTTGATCTTTCTTCAATGTTTCCTCTCCATAAGAATTTCCCACAAAGCTTGTTTATTTCATCTGTACATGCTTTAGGAAGAATAAAGGAGCTTGACCAGAAACTTGCAAGTCCATTGATGACCGAGTTAAGCAACTAAAGCCTACCAACAAATGAAAGAGCCTTTGAAGCCCATGAATTTAATATGGTCTTTATGGTTTCCAGAAGTGAATCACAATCCAAAAGGGTGATTTTCTTTGTGCACAAAGGCACTCCAAGATATCTTACATGTAGGCTTCCCTCTGTTAGACCAGTGTCATCCTTGATTGTATTTATTTCCTCTGTTGATAGTCCTGCTGAAAAGAAGCTTGTCTTTTATATGTTTAGTGCCAACCTAGATTGTTGCTCAAACTCAGTGAGGATTAGCAGAAGGTTCTTTACATAATCTAGCTTTTCCTCTGTGAAAATCAGTAGATCATCGGCAAAGCACATGTGAGTCAACTTAGCATCATCACATTTATAATGGTACCCAAACTTTCCCTATATAGCAGTCTTATTTAGAACCCAAGATAGATAATTCATAGATAAAACAAAGATGATAGGTGATAAGGGATCTCCCTGTCGTAGTCCTCTTCTACCTTTGAAATACTCATGGACACTACCATTAAACTCCATAGAGTAGGAAGGGGTACAAACACAAGCTTCAAGCCATCTCAAAAACAATTCTGGCACATCTAACCCTCTTAGACATTTGAAGATGAACTGCCATCTTATTGTGTCAAAGGCCTTTGCTATGTCAACTTTGATTGTTATCCTCTTAGGGCCTCCTTTCTTGTGATATCCCTGGACAATTTCAGAAGCCAATAGTGTGTTTTCAATTATCAATCTTCCTTTAATAGAAGCTGTTTGATTTGGAAGAATACATTGTGGCATGATAGGCTTTAATCGATGCACAAGTAGCTTACACTACAAGAATACATATTTGCGACTCCTCGTTTGGTCGCAAATGTCTCGCAAAAGACAAATTGCGATGAAATCAGTATCGTCGCAACTAGCTGGCCGCAAATAAAAAATTTCTGCAACAGCGTCGCAAATTTGCGAGGCGAGAAAATTCGTCATAAAATCCTCGCAAAATATTTGCGACCAAGTTGCGAGGACGTCACTTTTGCGAGGCGTTTGCGTGGATCTGATTTGCGGCTTTGTTGCCACTACAATTTTGCGAGGCATTTCCGTCTGTGAATTTGCTAGGCATTTGAGAGTAGGTTTTGCGACAATTTTGCGTGGCAGTAGTAATCGCAATTGCCTCGCAAAATTATTTAATTTAGTTTAATAAAAATAGTTTTTTTTAATATTTCGTAAATAAATTAAAAAAAATAGAAAAATTTAATTTAATTTTAATTAATATTATACATCAAACCGAGTATTTTTACAACAAAAATAAAATAAAATAAAAACTAGCTATTCGATATCTTCATAATCCGAGGTACCATCGCGGGATGTTCCTGTAGCTCCAACTACGGCTTCCTTCTTCTTCCTCATCATCTCACGAATCGTGGGATTCGTATCCCCAAGCAACTCAAACATAAAATTGAAGGCATTATGCTCCTCCCTCATCGATCTTTGGTCCTCCTTGAGCGATCTGATCTCTTGTTTCGCGTTCGCTAGCTTCTGATCTTTAAACAGATCTGAAGCGTACATCAAAACCGGGCAATAAGGAACTCCCTCGGTATCCGTCGGAATCGTCCCATGAAAGCAAGCTTCCCCTTTCTGTTACGGGGAGCAAGCTGTAAATTAAAATTGAATAGAGAAAAAAATTAGTAATTAAACAATGTATATATAATAAATTAGTATTTAAAGTTTGTTTGAGAATTGTGTTACCTGAGAAGCGATGCGGTTTATGTCTAGTGGGGTCCTCTGAGTGGATTGACCATCGGGAGAGAGATGTGATGTGTTTTCTTCGACTCGGGCAATCACATCATCGTGAAGCTGCTCCACCCGTCGATCAACCCACGTCCCATCCTTGGGTCGGTGGGTCTTCTCCTAGAGCTCGGGCATAGTAGCCGGAGCACCTTTCTCTGTGCCTGAAAAATGGTAAAATTATGTTAATTCATACAATGTAGTGACTTTAAATTATTTTAAAATTATAACTATATAAATTGAAATCAACTTACAATACGGCGCGCTTGTTCCAGAAAAGACAATTGGCCCGATACATGCTTCGAGATCTCCTTCCCGTCAACTTTGGTGTAACGGGCGGCCCGACATTTGTTGCTCGTATCTTTGGAAGTCTCCAACTGCCAGTAGTTAATGAAACCCTCCCAAACTGCCGGGTTGAACCACTCCGGCATGGCATGCTCGGGGTCATGCTTCCATTTTATTTTCCATCAGCCGACCTGATCGACAAGGCGATGGATCGCCTTGTTGTCGAAACAATCCTGAACCAGTATCGTGATCTCGAGATCCTAATTGTAATTTTGCTACAAAAAAATATTTAAATTAATATAAATTAAAATTATGTATGAATTATAAATTAAATTAGTAATAGAAAATAACATTAAAAATAAAATAACCGCAAAAGTGTGAAACCACCTATCCCTCGTCTCTTGAGGAACATTGCTCCAATTCGGGTGCGGGGCTTTGAAATCCTGCTCGATCAACTTCCTAACAGCCTTCCCAACTTCATTTTTCGAGAACATGAAATAAAAAATGAAAAAATTAGTTTAGAAACAATATTAAAAAATTAATTAATTGAAAAAAAAAAATGTAGTGTTAGGCGAAAGATGCGGATCCAATCTCGTTAGCACACATCGTGTAGGACTAACGAGAAGCTGCTCCAGCATCATATGCTGGAAGGCTGGAGCCCTGGACAGCTCATCTGGTGGTGAAGTATGCTGAAACGGCTGTTTCTCCGGAACAAATTCCAGGATGTGAAAAATCGATGTACTATGACCTCTGTGTCGTGAGTGAGATCTGCCACATCGCGGTACATGTGTAACGGAGACGGATAGAAAACTAGTATACTCATTGTTCGGATCACCCATCTGCAATATAATATTTAAAAAAAAAAAAATTCTATACACAATAAAAACGTTCACTAATACATTTAAATGTTAAAACTAATATTTTTAACTTAAATCTAAAATTCTATACGTAAACTAATATTATCCACATAAATATCTAAAAAGTACACATATTTATTCCATACATAAATCTATCATAACCATTCTAAAACAAATATATAAAATATTAATAAATTAAATTAAAAAAAAAAAATTACCTTGTATTGTAGAGAGAGAAACGCTTAGAGAGAAGGTGGAGAGGATGGTTGTGAGGAGAAAGCAATGAGATTTCGCTGGTTATATAGAATTTTATAGGGTTACAGTTTAGTTGCAAACCGTCCCAAAAGGCACCGAATTTTCACCCAATCGTAATTTTTTACCAGATTTGCGAGGCATTTGCTACGTGGCGTCGCAAATGCCTCTCAAATCTGGTCAAAAATATACCACGCAGCAAACATGCAAATTAATTTTTTTTTATTTTTCCGCCAAGGTTTACGAGGCATTTGCGACGCCACGTGGCAAATGCCTCGTAAAGTTGGTCAAATTTTTAACACGCAGCAAAAGAAAATAACTTAATTATTTGTATTACTGCAAATATTTTGGAGGCGTTTACCATGTGGCGTCGCAAATGCCTCGCAAACCTTGCCAAAATTTTCGAGGCATTTGCGACTAAACCAATCAAACAAGAAACAAATAGGGTTTAGGATTTAGGGTAAACTCATAGATCATACATATAAACATACTATACATATGCATTAGCGTTTTGGGTTTACGATTTCGGGCAATTAAAGAATTGATTCGACAATCGGTCGTAAAGTAATCGATTCATCATGCATGAAGTATATATATTTACATACTTAATCTCTACAGGTTTAACCAAAATATAGATGTTGTCCGAGAAATTAAAAAATCCATATATGTAACAATATATGAACACTTATATTTTTAGTGTTTAGGCTATAATTAGTTTTAGGGTATAATTAGGATTTAAGGTATAATTAAACTCATGCTATTGCGACTAATTTGCGTCGTTGTGTCGCAAACTCGTCGCAATTTGGACTTAGTTTATTTATAAAAAAGCACACGATACATAATTCATTCAAAAACTTACTAAAACACACGATACTAAAAACTATTCATCATCATCAGGATCGGAAACATAAGTTTGTCCATTTTCTTCTTCTTCATCATCATCGTCAACTTCTTCCCCTTCGTGAAACTCGTCAGACTCTCCGCTTGATCATCAGACTCCTCACATATGACTTCAAGTCCCCTATAAAGCGGGTCAATTCTAGTTATATCATTGCTTGAATCGACGGGGATGGAAACTTTTTCTGTCTTTTCAGGTTGAACAGGCGGTAGATCATCATCAGCATCAGCTAACCCCCCCGACAATTCGACCCCGTGGATTAAATTTAATAACGGACAACCAATTATGATCACGTCGGACCCGAGTACGAGGGTAAGGAATGCAACTACTTGCTCCACCTGAGATGCTAAAATAAACGGCTCGAACTTGGCAGTGTAACTCCTGTGTCCCTGGACATCCACGACTCCGAATTTGCTTGATCTTACGCCAACCCTAATATTTGGATCAAACCAATCACATGGAAATATGACGCATTTAAGATTCATCATACCAGCATACTCGACTTCTATGATTTCTTTCAGGATACTGTAGAAGTTGGTATCGCCTGGGACATGGATACAATAATTTGCAGTGGCCCTTCGTTTTCCATCCACAAATGTATGGAAAATAAATCCGCGAGTACAATACATCTTAGCGGTTCTTATATTTGCGATATGTCCCATCACGAACTCATACACCCACAGAGGCCAAGTTCCTAGCCGAGTCCTCCTATTGGTCACCTACATGGCCAAATGCAATTTTAGTTGATTAGTAATTAATATCAGATATATATATAAGAATGGTTGGTTACCTTCTCTCTCATCCATCCTGCGAAATTACGTTCAACGTATGTTCTCACTTCTTGGTCGTCAAGTTCCAAAAATGCTTCTCGTATTTGCTGTTCGAGCATCCTGTGCACAACATAATGAAGGATGATTATAATTAATTGTATATGTATATATATCAAACGACTCATTTTATACTATACCTCTCATACGGTTGAAAATAGTCACAGTTTAGCAAGATATATGTATGAGCTGCGTGACAATGTTTGTAATCACACCACTCGGTTGCAATTACTTTACCACCCATTCGGCCTACATCCGAGAAGACATCGGGTACTTCCACATCATGATATCTTCGCCCAACCCCACCATTGTCGTATCGTTTACGACCTATTTTCTTTGTTTTTACGGTTGGGCTAAAGTAGTAACTCGAGAAATTAGATGTCTCTTCGGTCAAACTTCCTGCCACGATCGATCTCTTAAATTTTGCGAGATTTTTTGCTTTCATCTTCAAATGTTTGAAGAACCTTTCGAACGGGTACGTCCAGCGAAATTGGACTGGTCCACCAAGATCCAACTCATGCGATAAATGGATTTTCCAAGTAGATTTGAAGAAAGTTGATGTTAGTCCATCTGGACCAGGTGCTTTGTTTGGGTTTAATTTGTGTAGGACCCTTGTAATCTCAGCATCCGAAGGAAGGGTAACCATATGCAACTGTTAAGTAGAGGAATATCTAACAGGCTGGAGATCCAGAAACCACTGAAGAGAAACAGATAGATGAGACATATTATCTAAAGCCAGTATGGATCTGAAGTGAGAGACAACCTCGAAGCTCATTTTATCAATGTCTGTTGAGATAATGCCATTTGCCAAGGTAATAGCTCGAATTGAGTTATAAGCATTCCTTATTGCAACTGTTCTGAAGAAATAACTTGTATTCTGATCTCCAACTTTTAATCAATTTATTCTATGCCTCTCAAGAAAATCCACTTATCATGAATGACTTTCTCATCCTGAAATATTTTAGTAGTTGGGCTAGCAAGAGCTAGAGCTTGAGCTGTCTGAAGTTGAAGGTAAACTTCAGTTACTCTCCTCTGAATATTCGAGAAGTTATCCTTGTCCAGAGATTTCAGTCAGCTTTTGATTGTTTTGAGCTTGTGGCAAAGAGTAGTCAAGTCAAAAGCCTTATCTCCACATTGAGCCCAAGAGCCCTCCACAACAGACAAGAACTGATGGTGTTTAACCATAATTGAAGAATTTATATGGCTTTGAAGCAGAGGAGGGCAATGCAGTTTACAGCTTTATCACACAAGGGGAGTGATCAGATATCTGAAGAGATTGAAAAGTGGCTGAGCTGTAGGGAAACATGGTAAGCCATTGATCATTTACCAAAGCTCTATCAAGCTTCTTTGTAGTAGGGTCCTCTGGACATTTGTTTGTCCAGGTAAGATTTATGCCATAGAATCTAAGATCAAACGCCCCAAGGTTAATAAATACATCCCTCATTTCAATCATATCAGGGGTTAAATGATCAAACGAAAGAGAAGAATGTTCTGGAAAATGAGCATCTGATTCAAATCACCACCTAAGATCCAACTTTTACTTCCCAGTGATAAATCTGATGAAGGGTCAGCAACTCCTCCCAAAGGTCAACTCTTTCTTCTCTTTTATTCAAAGCATAAATGGCAGTAAATATGAAATTGATATTGCTTGTGATTTGGACAGCGCAAGTGATGGACTGCCTGGATTGATGTAGCACACTGACTGATACCGGATGCTTCCAAACCAAGATTATTCTACCATTATCATCAGAAGCATGGTTTGAGACGAATCTCCATCCATGACAAGTTTTCTGCATTATTTGATTCATGTTAGTTTCTTTGACATGAATCTCCAAAATAGCACCAATAGATGGCCTATTAGATCTTAGCCATTGAGTGAAAGAATAGTGCTTATCCTGGTCATTTAAACCACGGATATTCCAAAAATATATAGTAGGATTCATATTGTTGAAAAAACAGCTCCTTCAGATGGAAGAGAGCCTTCAACAGAATGAGATAATAAGTCCAAAACAGAGGTAGGAGGTTGGTCAATAGAAGTGGTTAGTGTTTCAGGGTTAGGAATAGAACCAGTGAGTGGCATATTTAGTGGTTCAATGGCTGGTAACAATGGTAACTAGGGGTTTGAATCTGGCTGTAAGGCCGGGAAGGAAGTTTTAGTGGCTAAGGTAGAGGTTTTAGGAACATATTTGACTTTGGTCCTTTGAGAAGGAGGTAGTGAAGTTCTTGACACAAAATAATATGGTTTTTCAGGAGAGCCAACCAATCTAGCCTGAACAGTGCCTTGAGCAGGTAGGCTTATTACAAATTTTGGTAAGGTTGGATCAATAGGTGAGTCCTTATGAGGAGGTGAATCCATTATCTGGTGGTCAGAAGCCAACTGTGAGTCAGAGATAACCTCAACACTGACAGACTTAGGAGCAGTAGGATAGGTAATCTCAAACAACATTTCCACCTCAGAAGGGGAACCTTGTACCTCAGAAGGGGAACCTTGTACCTCAGTGACACCAGCAGGAAGTGCATCAGCCTGAGCAACTGTAGACGAACCATCTTGTGTATCAACAATCATAGGAGAACCCTGAGGTACAGTTTCTGATGCAGAACTAGTAGAAGGATCAAATGTAGCATGACCACTTGATGGATTATTCTGATTAGCTTTTCCTTTATCATTTTCCTTCGAGATTTTCTTGTTTGCTACATCAGCCTTTTTAAAATTTTCAGCCTTTCTAACCCAGTCATGAGTTACTTATGGGCAATATCTTACAATGTGACCCAACTTATGATAGTGAGCACATGTAGGAGGGAGCCAAGGATACTCAACATATACATCCACAACTGAGCCGTCATCCATTTCCAATTCAACGAAATCCGGTAAGGACTTAGTAAGATTTTGCCTCTACTTTAACATGAGCTACACTAATACTAACCAAATTGATAGTGTAGTCATCTCTTTCTTTTGGTTTTCCCACCAATCCAGCAATCAGACTTAGACCCTCTTGAGTCATGAGATCAAAAGGGACTCCTTTTAGATGAGCCCAAAGGGAAAAGCTCTCTAATGGGAAAACTACAGGTGAATATGCACCCATTGAGCAACATGGAATAAACATTGATCAACATGTCATATTCTTTTTTCTAGAACCTTTTGTCTTATGAAATCATTAGGTAATATTACCAACATAGTACAGGCTCCATGGTTCACATGGATCTCTAGTTTCTTTTCTTTACACCAAATGTGGCTGCGTAAACTTTGTATAGATGGTAAGAGGGAGGTTTACCCAAGAAATAACCTCCAACATATTCCTTATGCAGGCCTGCTCCTCTGTTGAACACTTCATCACTAATTTTTATTCTTGGCTTACCCGATGAAGGGACTGAGGTCGAGACAAGAGCAATTCTGCACAAACTACAGTTATTTGCTAGTTTGAATCTCTCTGCCCATGTTTGATTATAGGTAGGAGTTTCAAGTAGAGGGGATCTCCATTGGAGGCTCAACCTGTACTGAATCCAATGGAGATCCTTCCATGACTGTAGGAAGATTCACTTGTGGAGGCAAGGATTGAGAGGCCTCAGAAGCAGCACCCAGAAGTCCATCTGGACTATCTAAAATAGTAGATCTTGTAGACTGTTCATGAACAGTGGCTACAATGTCATTTCTAGATCTAGGGTTTTGAGACCCTAAATTTTGAGTGGTTGTAAGCTTAGCCAAAGGCTTTGCAGAGTTTCCCTTTACAGTGATAAGGGAAGAAGCAGAAACCTCCATCGCAAAGGTAGTAGAAGGAGTAGAGAAGGAGCTTGAAGAAATAGTAGAATCCGGTTAGGAATATATGAGTTAGCTGAGGCTGAGAAGAGAGGGGAGGGAAATGAACCAGGTCAGGTGGATCAGGTGGTAGTGGTGGTGGTCGGTTGAGGTTTTCAGCAACAGAAGGAAGAGGTGAGGGGTGATAGTGGTGGTGGCCGGTTGACTTATGTTACAACACTAGAATATGACTCGCACGATGCGCGAAATTTTGTTTTATAATTTTATTATATTTATTAAAAAAATTGTCTAGTATATTATCTTATTATTTATGTTAGCAAACTAAACTAATTGTTGTAGAAATAAAGTAATAATTTAGTTAAAATAAACTATTTATTTTATTTATAAAACTATGAGAATGTGAAATAATTGTCAATCACTTCAATATCTTATGGTTACTATTTAAAATTAATATATATTTTGTTTTTTAAATTCTTATCTGGAGAATTTTAAAAATGCCATTTTTAATGTGTCAATTTTCAAAAATGCCATCATGAGTTGTCCATTTTCAAAAATACCACTTATTAAGGATTTTTAAACCCTAAATCCTAAAATCCTAAACCTTAAAAAATGATTTGAACCCTAACAGATCTTAAACCCTAAAAACTAAACCCTAACATAAAATAGTTAAGCCAAACATAAATGATATTTTGAATAAATGATATAATTTTGGTGGCATTTTTAAAAAGATTTTAGAAGGGTGGTATTTTTGAAAAATAGCATTTTTCAAAATGTCTCAACTATATTTGAAAAATCATGTTATCTGTGAGGGGCAAAATTCACACAACTAAATTTGGTAATGGAAAATTAGGGATTTGACAAACTTCTATGTAAAGAAACCAAGAACAGAGATCCAAAGACGGAGATTTTATTCAAGCTGTTTTGAAAGCTGTTTGTAAAGCAATAAGTGTTTTGCTAGGTCAATTTTCGGATCCCCTTTCTCAAAGGGGGACATGTCTCTTTATACAAAAACAAGTCGGCTAGGTCTTTTTCTAAAGGAGAAAGGAAAACTTCCTTATTCTTCGGGATTTCCTTTCTTCTCTGGTTGGTTCGAATGTGGGCTTCTTACTTGCTAATTTGGCCCATCCAAACCCTTGTGGCTTGTCGCTTAGACATGTTAAGATATTGGGCTCATTGTTTCACTGGGTCGTCGGTGAGCTGGCTCCTCGTTTGTCTCGCCGCCTGTTTTTCTCAATTCCGAGCCAGATAGTTGGTTTGCCAACACGTTGGCTCGTCAACGTTCGTTGGTTTGCCAACATGTTGGCTCATCACTTGTTTCTTCATGCTGCCGAGCCAAGTTTGGCTCGTCACCATCTCTCCCTGCTGCTAAGCCAAAAGTTGTTAACTCGTCACTCCTTTCTCCTTGCTACCGAGCCAAGTGTCGGCTCGTCTCCTGCTTCCTCCACTGCCTAGCCAAGATGTTGGCTCGTCATCATTTCTTCATGCTGCCGAGCCAAGTTTGGCTCGTCACCATCTCTCCCTGCTGTCGAGCCAAAAGTTGTTAACTCGTCACTCCTTTCTCCTTGCTACCGAGCCAAGTGTCGGCTCGTCTCCTGCTTCCTCCACTGCCTAGCCAAGATGTTGGCTGTCATCATTTCTTCATGCTGTCGAGCCAAGTTTGGCTCGTCATCATCTCTCCCTGCTGCCGAGCCAAAAGTTGTTGACTCGTCACTCCTTTCTCTTTGTTACCTAGCCAAGATGTTGGCTCGTCACTCCTTTCTCCTTGCTGCCTAGCCAAGATGTTGGCTCGTCATCACTCCTCCTTGTTACCGAGCCAAGTGTTGGCTCATCTCCTGCTTCTTCAACTGCCTAACCAAGATGTTGGCTCGTCACCATTTTTCCCTGCTACCGAGCCAAAAGTTGGCTCGTAACTCCTTTCTCCTTGCTGCATAGCCAAGATGTTGGCTCGTCGCCTAGCCAAACATTGCTTGCTTCTGCCGCCGAGCCAAGAGTTTGCGCTTGATTGGCTAGCCTTTTCTCCATACTTAGTCTTATTAGCAGTTGATCTCGACGAGGTGAAAACTGACCCCAACAGTTAGTCCCCCAGCTCGGTAGTATTATTAATAATAGTGACGAGGTGAGAAGTCAAGATCAAGATCAACTATCTTTGGGCTACCGAGCCAGATTTGTGGTGAAGTTGTCATCCGGGCATTGACACATGCCGAGCCAAACTGATAGTGTTACCGAGATGTTTTATTTCCGAGCCAACACTGGAGTATCTTATCGCCGAGCCGACCCCTTGACGTGTTGCTGATTAGTCTTCAATCGCGTTGCCGAGCCACTTTGGCATGTGATATATTTGTTTTCATTTTGCCGAACCGACACCTTCTGATATGCTGCCGAACAATCCTAATAAGTGATATGTTTTTAGCTCGGCAGTAATGTTGGCTTGAAGTGTCTCTGTTCATGATTACAACTTTATTGGGAACTGTAAGCGTTTCGCATGTTCCCGAGGCCGCGTGGCGTCACGCGCTTTAATTTTATGCGCCTTTATATTCAGATCCTTGTTTCACTCTTCATAACTCACTTCTCTTCATTTCCGAAAAATCAGGTAGCTCTCTTCTCTCTCTTCTTTTCTCTCTATTTGTTTAGGTTGTTGGCTAGGTCTTTATATATTTCTTCACTTCCGCCGCCACCTCTTTGAGTTTCCCTATCCACCTTCAAGCGCGGCTCGGTGATCCTATAAATTTTCCGATCCATCTTCAAATCCTTCCGGCGACCCCGTGAGTTTTCCGACCCGTCTTCATACGTCTGCGGCGAGTGTTCGAGTTTCCCGATCCATCATCACCCGAATCGTGCTGCAGCCTTAATTTTCTGTCTCCGAGCCGATATCCTTTCGCATCAAGCATTTCTCCGAGCCACAATCCTCAATGTCTCGTATCGCCGAGCTGGAGGATTCTATTGGTTCAGCCAATTCTGCTTCGTTGTTGGGTCGAAAAATGGTTTTATCTCCTGAAGTTTCCGAGCCGGTCGAACCCAGTCCTCCATTGGGTCAGCTGTAGCTTGTGGCTCAACCTCTGGTTGACGAAAATATCAATACCGAGGAAGATGCCGAGGCAGTTTTGATTCAGAAAGCTCTCGAGGAATTCAAAGCCGAGCCAACAGAATACGTTATTGACGAGGCGGAAAAGGTGCGGTTAGAGAGACTGTTTGCGAGCTTCCAGGCTAGCACATCGACGAGGCGAAAGCCTAAAAGAAAAACTCCTAAAAGGCGGCCCGACCCACCCGGTTCGTCTCTATGCACAGCTGAATCCCTGGAAGCATTGAGGCATCGATTCAACATTTCGGAGGATGTCGACCTGATTGTTCCTGCTTCTGCTAATCGAGCCGAAAAACTGCCGCCTGGGTGTTTCGCCCTTTATGAAAGTTTCTTCTACCAAAGCCTGCTTTGGTTTCCAATTCCTGGATTGATCATCCGGTTCTTGTCCAAACATGGGTTAGCGCCGAGCCAAATTACTCCTCGGGGAATGTGCCATTTAGTTGGGATTCTGGTCCAGAGTTACGAGTGTGATGTGACTGTTCGCGTTTCTCATCTTCGACAGTTTCTTGAATTCAGGAAGATCAAAAAGTCCCGAGCCTACTATATTTCCAACAAGAAGCAAAGAAAAATTATCCAAGGCTTCCGAAGCAAAGACAGCGACTGGGGGAGCTACTTTTTCTTTGTTCCCCTTAACGACGCTACGGTAGAAGCTGAATGCGTCTGCCATGCTAAGACTGAATGGGTAACTATTTGTGGGCGAGCCGTGGATTTTCGGGAAACCTATAGTTTTAGCTTGTTTTTTTTTTATTCCGTGGCGAGCTGACCACTTTCTCTGTTATTATTTTTTTCAGTGCGGCAGATTCTTCCACATTTCCCAGTAGATTCATTCACGCTTCGGGACACGCTTGCTGCAGGGAAGTGTCACTGGGAAAACCGTTTTTCCCTGAAGAGAATCGAAAAAGCCCAAGCCATTTTCGTAGGTGCCGAAGTTTCTGATAGCTCGAACTCTGAATCTCCATTGCCAAGCCCTCCAAGAAATATGGGAAAAAGGTTGACCATCTGTGACAAACAGGCTCTGAAGGAGAACGAAGAAAGAGAGGCAGCTAGCCGAGCCAACGAGGCAACTGCAGCAATTGACCAAGTCACTGAGCCAACTGCTGAAAAGGTTGGTGAAATTGGAGCAGGAACAGAGCCTCAAACTCTTGCCGAGCCTCCAACTCTTGAAGCCGAGACCAGGGAGGTGGTTTCAGCTATTGTCCCGGTAGCCAGGCCTTCTAGCTCGGCGATATCTCAACACAGAGTGGGAGAGAAAAAGACTTTCGGTAAATGCTCCGAACCGGACAAGGAGAGAATTCGGGAGAAGCAGGAGAAAAGAAAATGCCAAAAGCCTGCCGATCCAACTATTACCGAGCCGTTGCCGACGTTGTTTAGGCAAGAGGTATTTGTGTCAGTGTGCAATGACGAGGCAGCCTCAGCAACTCTCTTCTCACAAGTACGTTGTTCGGGGGATAGGCTACCTCCTCTCGACATGCTCTCTCATGGTGATTTATATGCCGATATGTCGCTCCGCGGCACCAAGGTATGTTTGGAGGTTGTTCATTTAAGTGAATAAAAAAAAGAAATGACTAAGTACTGACCCTTTCCTTTCTTTGATCAGTTCATCGCATCCATCAACAAGATCGTTGCAGCCTTCGAACACGACCTACGAAAGGACATGCGCCGGGTCGAAGATGCCCGCAAGGATGCGACTTCCTTTCAGGAGAAGGTCACCGAGCTGGAGGGGAAACATTCAACCGAACTGGCCGCTGCTTCAGCCCGGATTGACGCTCTTGAGAAGGAGAGGGCGTACCTTAAAGACGAGTGGGGCAAAACAGGTGACTTGGCCATGAGGTTGGATCACTCTAAACAGAAGAAAGCTGCTGAAATCGAGTCCCTGAAGAGACAGCTCAAAGCCGTCAATGCTTTGCATGAGGCAAATGTCAAAAAGGCCCAAAAAGCAGCGAGGCGAGAGATGTCGGGGAGGTTTCAGGAGCGGCAAGGTAAAATCGAGAAAAGTATTGACGAGCTGAAAGCGGCAAGGGAGAGAGAGCTTGATTTGGCCCAAGTTGACAGCAATCTTCAGCTGTTTGAGATTCTGCAGAAAGAGGATGCACCTGCTCTCGACTCCGAGGTGTCGAAGCTGACAGGATGGAGAGCTGATTTGGCCGACGCGGTGGATGAGTTCGAGAAGATTGAAACCGAGCTGAAGAAAGACCTGATGCTCTCACCCATTTCCTCAGACTCCACAGGCACTCTCCTGGGAACCGAGCCCACGGAGAATACGGCGGCAACAGCCGGAGTTGTAGATTTTGCAGGTTCGAATGTTGGCACACCGGGGATTGCTGATCTTGCCGCTGAGAAGCCTTCCGAGCCAGATCCTCTTGAATGATCTTTTTCTCTATGTTTCTTTATCCTCAAACTCTTTTTCTTCTATTCGGTATATTTTGGTTTAAGAAAAACGCCTGGATGGCTTTATCCAACTCTTTTGTGTATTAATCTGCGAAGTCCGTAATGTTTTCCGCTCGTTGGCATGACCCCTTTTTTGTTCAAGATTTTCTGCTTGGGTTCTGCTTTAAGTAAAAATCTTTCACTTGTGCTCCGATGTGATATTGCGAACCATCTTTGTTCAGTAAAAGTATGGTTGTCTTTGTATTGAGTGCTTTTGTTGTCAGTTTAGGGTTCGCGGTGATCCGACTTACATTCCCGTTCTTTTGATAATGAAACATATTTAAAATCCCATACTAACTTTTTAGGTCTAGTATAATGTTTCAGAGATGTTTATGACCAGTGTACCAAGAGGTGTTTACTGGGTTTTAGAGTTTAGTTTGAGTGTTAAGACTTGCGAGTTCTCGACTTACGGATCCCTCTCAAATATAAACTTGTAAGAATATCACTCAGGATATACCTTTCGGATATTAGATTAGGATATACCTAACCGAAATTTATATAGCGCACTTTTATACCCGTAAGAGGGTGTTGAGAACCCTATCCCGTATAGAGATAATGGTTAAAATCCGTAAAGGATGTAATTGTTCGTCGGTTGTGGCCAGCAAAAACGAGGTGACAGATTATCCGTGAGTTTTGTGTTAGAAATTTTTTGAAGTTATTCTCTTTGAAGATCGTTCTGAGATATGGGAGTATACATGTATACGTACCCACCCCCCCCCCCCCCCTTTAAAAAGGAGGGGGACAACTGATCCCATCCGAAGACGAGCTGCCTACGTACCCTTTTCAGGGATCAAGTCGTCCTGTAGTTCATGCGAAGTGATTTAGTGGTAATACCTCTTTAGGTGCATTGCGTTCCAAGATCTTGGTATCGGAACATCAGACATGTTTGAGAGCTCGTATACTCCAGGTCGAACTGTTTTGGTGATTTTGTAGGGTCCTTCCTAGTTTGTTCCTAGTTTGCCAGCGTTTGTTTCGGCTATGTTCTGAAAAACTTTGCGGAGAACCAGATAACCTTCTTTGAACTTGCAACTTCTGACGTTAGTGTTGTAATACTTAGCTGCTGCCTGTTGGTAATTTTGAATCCGAACCAGCGCTTGATCTCTTCGTTCGTTAACCAAGTCCAACTCGTCGAGTAACATGAGGTGATTCAGTCCTTCCTGGCCTGAAAGAAATCTGCGGCGGACTCTAGGAAATTGTACCTTGGCTGGGATGACACATTCTGTACCGTAGACAAGAGCAAAAGGTGTTTCACCGGTGGCACGCCGAGGAGTGGTTCGGTGTGACCATAATACTCCTTCGAGTTCATCTGCCCAGCGTCCCTTCTTTGCATCAAGGCATTTTTTCAGGCCATCCAGGATAGTCTTGTTCACTGCTTCTGCTTGTCCATTCTCTTGTGGATAGCGCGGCGTAGATTTCCTGAGTCGTATCTTCCATTTTTCGCAGAAAGCTTCAAACCTTGTAGAGATAAACTGTGAGCCGTTGTCTGTGACGATTTCGTATGGAACTCCATGTCGGCATAAAATATTCTTCCAGACGAAATTTTTCACTTGGGCATCCTTTATGTTGGCGTAAGAATCTGCTTCTACCAATTTGGAGAAATAATCTGTCAAAACCAGCAGGAACCTCTTTTATTTGGATCTATGCAGAGGCCCGACGATGTCCATTGACCAGCGCATGAAAGGGTAGGGCGCTGAGGTTGATGACAGCAACTCCGTAGGTTGGTGAATCATTAGGGCATGTCGTTGGCATTTTTCGCACCTGGCGGAGAACTTTTCACAGTCCTTGACCATAGTTGGCCAATAATAACCGTGACGCTTGATCTTGATTGCTAAAACTCTTCCGCCGGAGTGATTACCACACGAGTGTGGGGGTGGAAACTCGCACAATCAAAAACTTGTAAAGAAATTTAGGGATTCGACAAACTTCTATGTAAAGAAACCAAGAAACTGAGATCCAAAGATGGAGATTTTATTCAAGCTGTTTTGAAAGCTGTTTGTAAAGTAATAAGTGTTTTGCTAGGTCAATTTTCGGATCCCCTTTTCCAAGAGGTACATTGTCTATTTATACACAAATAGGTCGGCTAGGTTTCTTCCTAAACAAGAAAGGAAAACTTCCTTATTCTTCGGAATTTCCTCTATGGTTTTCATGGGCTTCTTTCTTTGCCTCATCGCCTCGGCCCACCAATGTCTTGTGGCTCATTGCCTCATTCTATCTAAGACGTTGGGCTTGTTGCTTAGTTGGATCATCGATGGGTTAGCTCGTCGCCCATTTCTCCTTGATGCCGAGCTGAGGGTTTTGGTTCGCCAACATGTTGGCTTGTCACCGTTCTGCTGGTTTGCCAACATGTTGGCTCGTCACCAAGTATTTGGCTTGTCTCCTACTCATTCCACTGCCTAGCCAAGATGTTGGCTCGTCACTTCTTCTTCCTGCTGCCTAGCCAAGATGTTGGCTCGTCACCATTTCACCCTGCTGCCTAGCCAAGATGTTGGCTCGTCACTTCTTCTTCCTGCTGCCTAGCCAAGATGTTGGCTCGTCACTTCTTCTTCCTGCTGCCTAGCCAAGATGTTGGCTCGTCACCATTTCACCCTGCCGCCTAGCCAAGATGTTGGCTCGTCACCATTTCACCCTGCTGCCTAGCCAAGATGTTGGCTCGTCTCCACTTCTTCATGCTGCCGAGCCAACACGAGCGTTGGCTCGTCACTCCTTCCTGCTGCCTAGCCAAGATGTTGGCTCGTCTCTATTTCTTCCTGCTGCCGAGCCAAGTTGTTGGCTCGTCTCCATTTCTTCCTGCTGCCGAGCCAACAGGAGTGTTGGCTCGTCACTCCTTCCTGCTGCCTAGCCAAGATGTTGGCTCGTCTCTATTTCTTCCTGCTGCCGAGCCAAGTTGTTGGCTCGTCTCCATTTCTTCCTGCTGCCGAGCCAACAGGAGTGTTGGCTCGTCACTCCTTCCTGCTGCCTAGCCAAGATGTTGGCTCGTCTCTATTTCTTCCTGCTGCCGAGCCAAGTTGTTGGCTCGTCTCCATTTCTTCCTGCTGCCGAGCCAACAGGAGTGTTGGCTCGTCACTCCTTCCTGCTGCCTAGCCAAGATGTTGGCTCGTCTCTATTTCTTCCTGCTTCCGAGCCAACAGGAGTGTTGGCTCGTCACTCCTTCCTGCTGCCTAGCCAAGATGTTGGCTCGTCTCTACTTCTTCATGCTGCCGAGCCAACACGAGTGTTGGCTCGTCACTCCTTCCTGCTGCCCAGCCAAGATGTTGGCTCGTCTCTACTTCTTCATGCTGCCGAGCCAACACGAGTGTTGGCTCGTCACTCCTTCCTGCTGCCTAGCCTAGTTTGGCTCGTCACTCCTTCCTGCTGCCTAGCCAAGATGTTGGCTCGTCGCCTAGGCATCTCCTCCAAGCTTAGTATTTTCGGCAGTTGATCTTGATGGGGTGAAAACTGACCCCAACAACGAGCCACTATGGACCTCTTCCATAATGTTTCTTGCTTGGGTGCCTTCGACGCAAGCCATTAGTGGTCCTGAGAATCTCCACTTGAAGACGTTTCCATCTAAGAGAACATATCGGGCAGCTTGAGCTCTGAGTTTTCTGGCAGCCCATTTGTCTGATGGTACCTCGCCGTCCATGATGTATACGCGAATTGCTCCCATCCATTCTTTGTCGCATCCGTAATCTTCTTTAGTTGATTGTGGATCTTCCTCCATCTCCACTGCTTCACTTTCTGTCGGAGGTTCTGTTTCAGGTTTCTCTTCTATCTCAATTGCCTTGTCCTCTTCCAATGGTGTCATGTTCCGGTCATCTAGAGTGGTGGTGTCGGTGCTGCCCTTTTCTGCAAAATTTGGTCCAGATATACCTTTGGCTTGACTGGCTATTTGGGAGCGAGTGATCGCATTCACGGTGTCAGAGAGGTTGATGCTTGGATTTTTGATGAATTCTACTGGGATTATCCTTTTCAGATCCGGATCGGAAGTAGATGCGAGTGCCGCTAGCGCGTCAGCCGAGGTTTTTTCCCCGTGTGGTATCCGTGTTAATGCGAACTCTTTGAACTGTGCAGCCAGTTCTTTGACAATCTTTAGATAAGCTTCCATCCGGTCGGCTCTGGCAGTGTACTCGCCGCTGACCTGGTTGACCACCAGCTGTGAATCGCAGTAGGCTTGGATGTGCGAAACCTTGAGTCCAAGAGCAAGTCTCATTCCAGCAATCAAAGCTTCGTATTCTGCTTCATTATTAGATGCGCGAAAATCCAGGCGGAATGACTGTTCGAGGATTTCGCCTGTTGGAGAAGTTAACCGTATTCCCACTCCGGATCCCTGTTTTGATGATGATCCATCCGCGTGAAGCCTCCATATTGTGCTCGGAGCCGGCTCTTCTATCACTTCATCTGGGAGTTCTATCAGAAAGTCGGCTAGGACTTGAGACTTCGCCCAGGTTCTGCTTTGATACTCGATGTCATATTCGCTCAGCTCTATTGCCCACTTTGTCAATCTCCCAGACTGGCTAGGGCTATGCAAGACGGATCGCAGTGGGAAGGTAGTCAAAACTACAATAGAATGTGACTGGAAGTACGGTCTCAGTTTTCGAACGGACATTACTACAGACAATGCCAGTTTCTCCATCTGTGGATACCGGGTTTCAGCGTCGGTGAGAGTTTGGCTAACATAGAAAATTGGCTTCTGCTCGCTGCGCTCTTTCCTGACGAGTACACCACTTACTGCCGTGGCCGAAATGGCCGTGTATAGAAACAGTGGCTCGTCTTCCACTGGTTTCGTAAGTACTGGAGGGCTGGCTAGGCACTCTTTCAACTGTTGAAACGCCTGCTCGCATTTTTCTGTCCATTCAAACTTCTTGTTACCATGTAGCGTATCGTAGAAAGGCAAATATTTATCAGTTGACCGAGAGATGAAATGATTCAGCGCGGCGACCCGCCTAGTTAGCCTCTGGACTTCGCGCTTTGTCTTTGGTGACACCATCTGTATGAGTGCATCAATCTGCTTCGGGTTGGCTTCAATTCCACGGTGGGTGACCAGATATCCAAGGAATTTTCCAGACATGACCGCAAATCTGCACTTGGTTGGATTCAGCTTCATGTTATGTAGATTCAGTTGCTTGAAACATTCTTCTAGGCAGCTATGTGATCCCTCTCCTCCAAGGACTTCACCAGCATGTCATCTATGTATACTTCCATCGTCTTCCCCAGTTGGCCCGCGAACATGCGGTTCACTAATCGCTGGTAAGTTACTCCGGCGTTTTTGAGACCGAACGGCATTACTTTGTAGCAATATATCCCGCGGTCTGTGATGAACGCCGTCTTCTCTTGATCATATGGGTTCATTAGGATTTGGTTGTATCCGGAGAAAGCATCCATAAACGAAAGGAGTTTGTTGCCTGCTGTTGCTTTCACCAGTCGATCAATATGTGGTAGTGGGAAGCTATCTTTTGGGCAGGCTTTGTTCAGGTCGGTGAAGTCCACGCATACACGCCATTTCCCATTTTTCTTCTTAACCACCACAGGGTTAGCGAGCCAGTCTGGGTACTTTGCTTCGACTATTGATCCAACGCGTAATAATCTTTCCACCTCGTCATTCACTGCTTGCACCCTGTCCGGACCAAGTTTTCGCCTTTTCTGTTTGACTGGTTTAAAGGTTGGATCCACGTGCAGCTCGTGGCACGTCACGTTGATGCTGATGCCGGGCATGTCTTCAGCTTCCCACGCGAAGGTGTGTAGGTTCTTTTTAAGGAAAGAAATCAGTTCTCTCCTTATTGGATCTTTCAGCTCGGCCCCTATTTCGACACAGCGTTCCGGGTGATTCCCATCGATGTTCACTGAGACGACGGGGTCGCAAGTTGGTTTGCTCTTCTTCTCACGATCCTCCATGATCTGTAATTGCTATAAGAGTTTTGCCAATTCCTTTTCGGGCTCTCTGTCGGTCTTCAGTTTCTTTCTCTTGGTGGTGGTTTCTGTGACGGGGTTCCTGAGTTTATGCTCAGCTAAGAAACAAATGCGGGACTCCTTCTGGTTTCCCCAAATCGTTTTGACTCCTCCGGGGATCGGAAATTTGATGCAGAGGTGGTAGGTCGATGGTACGGCTTGCATCGAGTTTATCCAGGGTGTACCCATGATCACATTGTAGATCGCAGGATGATCTGCAACCGAAAACTCCACTATCTTGGTTACCTGTTCGGCTCGGACAGGAAGTTTTATTGTTCCAAGGGTCATGGTCGTTTCTCCGGAGAATCCAGTTAAAGGCTTCGGCGCGGCTGTGATTTTGTCTAGGTCTATGTTCATCCTTCTGAGAGTTTCCCAGAAGATCACATCCACGGAGCTTCCCGTATCTATCAGAACTCGGGCGACGTCGCAATCGTCTACGATCAGTTCTATCACGAGGGGATCGTTATGTGGTCGGTCGATGCCGGTGGTTTCCCTTTCTTCGAACGAGATGACGTCGTTGGGAAGTTTGGAGGGTGCTGACCAGTTGACGCTTGCATCGGCTCGCCGCTGGAATGCTTTGATTGATGACACCGTGTCCGAACAATATTGTGATCCTCCTATTATCATATTTATTCTTCTTCAAGAACCTGACTGTGTCGCCTAGTCATCTCGTCTTCCTCGCTTTGGAGTATCATCATTTTGATTAGTCTGGTTCGGCTGATCCTTTTTGCCCTCTTGCTCAAAATCCTTCAGGCTGACTGCGTTACCGAGCTCTCCAGCTACCAGCTTCGCCGCAAGCTTCATTCCCAAGGTTCGACAGTTGGATGTTGAATGACCGTGCATGTGATGATATTCGCAATAAGTTTTTTCGTCGTACGAACTTTGACTTCGTGTCCAAGTGTTCCATGGTGTTTTGCCTCGGCCTGTTCCCACCTGGTAGTTGTGGGCTCCTCCAAAATTGGATTTCTCATGGTGTACATATCCGTTTCCTTGAATACTCTTCTTATGGGGCGGTTGGTTCGGAGTTTGGAAGGAACGATTCGTCACTTTGGCGACTCCATACTTCTGAGACAAAACCTTCATCTCTTCTTCGTTGACTATGAAATCTGAGGCTCGGTGCAGTGCGTCCTGGATTGATAGTGGTGTGTTCAGAGCAATCTCTTTTCGGAATTCGGATTCGTACCATAGAGCTCTTTTTAAAATGAGCACAGTGGCCTTATCGCTTACGTCTTCAACTTTTGACATCACTGCTTTAAATCTTCCTATGAAGCTTCGTAATGTCTCCATGGGTCCTTGAGTCAATGTCCATAGGTCGGCATCTGAGGCTCCTCGATCCATAAACATGGAGTAATGCTTCAGGAAAGCGGCAGACAGCTGCTGGAAATCATCAATGGAGTTTCGCTCTAATCTTGAAAACCATTGGAGGGCCGCACCCTTTAGGTGCTCCATAAATATGAGGCAGAAACCGGCGTCTCTCTCTTTTTCTCTGAAATTGGCTCGGTCCATTGCTATGATAAACGCCGTTATATGTTCTTTTGGGTCGGTTGTTCCTTCGTAGACTGGGACTTTGATCTTTCCTGGGTCGGAGATCCTTGCCTTAGTGATTCGGGCTGTGAACGGTGTATTGTGTGCTTCCTCCAGTACACGGTCAATCTCCGGGACTTTACTGGTTGCCTTGTGCACCTGGGATCGGATGGCTTTCATCTCGGCAGTGGCTCGAATCAAGGAGGCTCGGATTTCGTCCAACTCTTCCCTCTGGGCTCGGCTCGTCGTTCTTGGTTCATCAGCGTACTGCGCTCGTTGGACCCAAAGGAGATTTTCTTCTTCCTCTGCCGAATTCCTGGCTCAGTTTAGGTTAATATCGCCTTCGCTGGCTCGGGCTCCTGTTATTGCTAGTGCGAATCCCTCTTCAGCATGATTTTCTGCTTTGTGGTCTCCTTCTTCATCAAGAATGATTGCTATAGCTGATCCAACGTCGGTGCGTAGGTCATATCCATCACTGGTTCCTCTTGCGCCTCGGATCAGCCGAGGTGGCTCGGTGATATTCGATCTTGTCACCGCGGGTGTTTGCTCGTTTGTTGGATGTGGCGGTGGTAATCCTCCCAAAGTCCTTGGTGCGTCGCATGGTGTTGAAAAATCCAGGGCCGTCGGGTTTAGGCCAAGCCGCCTGGTTATTCTGCTAACAGGTGGGTTCATAGTCAAGCCAACTCCTCCAGATCGTATATTTCTGGCTCGGCTATCGGTTGCTAGTGACTCAATTCTCTCTGTCAGTGAGCTGTTCAGCTTGTCTTGCTCCTCGGCCTTCTTCAGCAACGCGGTCATCATGTTCTTCAATTCTGTAAGTGTTTCTGAGGTGCCTTCCGTGTTCGCTGGAGGCAGATTGGTTCCTGTCCTAGGAGGATCGATGCCAGTGTTGCTCGCATCGTCACCGTTTCGATCTCCGTCGGTAGTCATCGCTTCAGATCTCGTACTCAGTGGTTCTTAGGTGTCAGAAAGTTTGAGAAGTCCCCACAGACGGCGCCAAATTGTGAGGGTCAAAATTCACACAACTAAATTTGGTAATGGAAAATTAGGGATTCGACAAACTTCTATGTAAAGAAACCAAGAACAGAGATCCAAAGACGGAGATTTTATTCAAGCTGTTTTGAAAGCTGTTTGTAAAGCAATAAGTATTTTGCTAGGTCAATTTTCGGATCCCCTTTCTCAAAGGGGGACATGTCTCTTTATACAAAAACAAGTCGGCTAGGTCTTTTTCTAAAGGAGAAAGAAAAACTTCCTTATTCTTCGGGATTTCCTTTCTTCTCTAGTTGGTTCGAATGTGGGCTTCTTACTTGCTAATTTGGCCCATCCAAACCCTTGTGACTCGTCGCTTAGACATGTTAAGATATTGGGCTCGTTGTTTCACTGGGTCGTCGGTGAGCTGGCTCGTCGTTGGTTTGCCAACACGTTGGCTCGTCACCGTTCGTTGGTTTGCCAACATGTTGGCTCATCACTTGTTTCTTCATGCTGCAGAGCCAAGTTTGGCTCGTCACCATCTCTCCCTGCTGCCGAGCCAAAAGTTGTTGACTCGTCACTCCTTTCTCCTTGCTACCGAACCAAGTGTCGGCTCGTCTCCTGCTTCCTCCACTGCCTAGCCAAGATGTTGGCTCGTCATCATTTCTTCATGCTGCCGAGCCAAAAGTTGTTGACTCGTCACTCCTTTCTCTTTGTTACCTAGCCAAGATGTTGGCTCGTCACTCCTTTCTCCTTGCTGCCTAGCCAAGATGTTGGCTCGTCATCACTCCTCCTTGCTACCAAGCCAAGTGTTGGCTCGTCTCCTGCTTCTTCCACTGCCTAACCAAGATGTTGGCTCGTCACCATTTTTCCCTGCTACCGAGCCAAAAGTTGGCTCGTTACTCCTTTCTCCTTGCTGCCTAGCCAAGATGTTGGCTCGTCGCCTAGCCAAACATTGCTTGCTTCTGCCGCCGAGCCAAGAGTTTGCGCTTGATTGGCTAGCCTTTTCTCCATACTTAGTATTATCATCAGTTGATCTCGACGAGGTGAAAACTGACCCCAACATTATCCAAATAACCAAATAGGATTTTCACAATAAAAGTTACCAAAATGATGATGTAAAAAAAAAAGTTACCAAAACTTGTTTCTCTTTTCTGATTATTTAAGATATTATTTTCTTTATCTTTGGATTGTGTAACTTTGTCTTAAACATCTATTAAAATTTTTTTTTTCCTTTAATGTTTTATTTGTAACTTTCTTATATATAATTATTTTTGTAAATAGAATTTAACAAAAAATTGATTTAAAAATACTGAAAATTGATAAACGAAAAAATAAAATGAATTGAAGAATATATATACTGAATTCTATTATTAGCTTTTTAAAACGATAAAAATGATTTTAAAAAATCCAGACATGGCAGAACCAACTAACATACTTGAAAAAAAAATATACAAATTATAGCAAACGGAAAAAATAATGGAATAGAATTTTTAGAATAAAGATAAAACATTAAATTTTTAATATTTTAGTCTTATTTGAAATATATTACATATGTGGATGCAACCTTATTGTTTATTTTTTTTGTTATTTTCTTAAATTATTTTTTACTAGAATTTTTGACAAGTAATTTTTAAATGAAACTATTGTTTGAATAGAAAAACTTTAACCTTTTGAATTAATTAAATACATAAAAAATTACTTTTAAATGATAAAAAGTGTATATTTTTTGTCATACATCCATTTTAAAATTTCACATATTACTTTTTCAAAAAATATTTATTTTATTAATAAAATATTAGTTACATCTAAATCACATGGTATATCTTTTCGCATTTATTTAATAACATAAAATATTTATCTTCTCCTCCTCTTATAATTACATTTAAATTTATGTTTTCTGTTAAAATAAAATTACAAAACACATCGCCATACAATTTTGAAATTTATTTTATACTTTTTTATAAATATTTTCAATCTTCTTTTTTTTTTTTTTTACAAAATTGGTGTGCTTATTCTCTTTTAGAATAAGATTATGTATAATTGCATTTGCTTTGTTAAAGATATCTTAATTTTATTTATTAAATGTAAGACTAAACAAATGATATTTTGCTTTATGAATTTAGCTCTTGATTAACTTATTTTATTATATTTATAAATTATTTGATATTAGTTCTTATGATACTTGCGATACAATTTAAATTAGTTAAATTAATGTTTAATTATTTATAGTAAGTTTAGAATATATTAGTACAACCGAAATTATTAAACGTATTAGTATTTCAGTTAATCATATTCATATAAGTTCTAAGTTTTATGATTTAGTTTAAAATATGAGAAATGATTTTTGGAATTTTTATCTAATTCAATATGTTAAAATCAAAGGTATAGTTATTATATGTATTAAAGTTTTAAATTTAAAAATAAAAATATGATGTTACATACATGTGAATGATGATGTGTCATCACGAGAAAAGAGAACATGTATCTTTATATATATATATATATATATATATATAGATAATAATAGAATGGTTTCAACTTAATAGCATTAGATTAAACATTTATTATCTTTTTTTGGGTAGATGTGAAGTTATAGCATGCATCTAGTCAATTATAAAAGTTATCATTGTTTGCAAAAAATACAAAATGACAAAATCGTAAATAAGTGAAATAATCATATATATAATTAGGGGGTTATCTTTTCATTTAGAGTGTCCACATTATCAAAATAAAAAATATTACATTAAAATTTATAGTAAATGTTCATTTAATTTATGTTTATTTATATTTATTGTTATTTATAATTACTAACGATTAAAATTAAATTAAAAACGAACATAAGTAAATAAATGAATAAAAGTAGTAAATACAAGATTATGAAATATTTTCTTGGTAATAATAATATAGGGAGGCGAAATAAAAGTAGATGTAGGGAAACACGAATGTGTATCGGAAGATGACGAAAGAAATGTTAGTGAAAAAGTGTTCGAAGAGAATTTGACTAAATTTCGGAAAGACAAATGCACAAGACTAACATAAAATCTTTTAGATCGCATTCACTATCTGAAATAAATTAGTTTTCATAAAATACATGACATGGATTATTGGATCAGGTTATCATGTTTAAAGTCGAGCTAGATCGTTTCACCATGTAAACGTCATATGTGAAATGGGATAGGGACATTTATGACTGGATCGAAAATTATCCTATCGCACGTTGCACTTGCTTTGATGGATAAAACGTCATCACTAAACCCATTGTAACATCATGAGTATTTTGTTCATGCCTTTGAAGTAAATGATAGTTCATATTTGGCACATTCGCATTTAATGTGGGGTTTTATTATATCTGCATCCGTATTTAATAATTTTTATGATTGAGTCAATGATCAACATTAAAACGTTCTTGGGAGATGTCCTTATGAGATTTTCATATGAAAATAATTTTTTCCGAGATAAAGGATCGTGGGATGGTCGCCGAGGCCGTTTTCTTTTCCCGTGAGGTTCATAATTTACTTTGGTTACCACGTGGCACTTAGCGATTCGTTGCTTTTCAAATAAAAAATTTATCTTCGACAATATTTATGTTATATATCACTTGAAAAAATCTATATATAAATGTTTATATAAATTGATATTTTAAAACAAAAATGATTATATCTATTTTCAATGATTCGTATTGTTAGCAATTTAAAATTAAAATCTCGTGAAACATGCGAGGTATAAATTTAGTTTTTAAAATAGTTATTGCAAGTCTTCAATCGATTTAATTTTCTGTTAATCATATCATATTTAATATAAATCCACTAGATTCCATTATTGCCATTTATAAATAAGATTCCATTTATAAATAAGTTTACCAAGACTTCTTTAACATTCTTCTATGTACGATGAATGCAAAAATTGAACTTTTTGGGCTTCGGAAGGGTCACAATCTATATATAATTATAAATACACATGTAAAATAATAGACTCAATGAGAACATCTCCTTTTCTTTAATGAGGAATATTATCAGCATTTAAAAAAATCGCAAAAGTCACGCGATGCACACATATTTAAAAATAATAAGGTTATGTATAATTGCATTTGCTTTGTTAAATACTATATCTTAATTTTATTTATTAAATGTAAGACTAAACAAATGATATTTTGCTTTATGAATTTAGCTCTTGATTAACTTATTTTATTATATTTATAAATTATTTGATATTAGTTCTTATGATACTTGCGATACAATTTAAATTAGTTAAATTAATGTTTAATTATTTATAGTAAGTTTAGAATATATTAGTACAACCAAAATTATTAAACATATTAGTATTTCAGTTAATCATATTCATATAAGTTCTAAGTTTTATGATTTAGTTTAAAATATGAGAAATGATTTTTGGAATTTTTATCTAATTCAATATGTTAAAATCAAAGGTATAGTTATTATGTCTATTAAAGTTTTAAATTTAAAAATAAAAATATGATGTTGCATACATGTGAATGATGACGTGTCATCACGAAAAAAGAGAACATGTATCTTTTTATATATATATATATATATATATATATATAGATAATAATAGAATGGTTTCAACTTAATAGCATTAGATTAAACATTTATTATCTTTATTTTGGGTAGATGTGAAGTTATAGCATGCATCTAGTCAATTATAAAAGTTATTATATGGATAAGACTTGTTTGCAAAAAATACAAAATGACAAAATCGTAAATAAGTGAAATAATCATATATATAATTAGGGAGTTTTTTTTTCATTTAGAGTGTCCACATCATCAAAACAAAAAATGTTACATTAAAATTTATAGTAAATGTTCATTTAATTCATGTTTATTTATATTTATTGTTATTTATAATTATTAGAGATTAAAATTAAATTAAAAATGAACATAAGTAAATAAATGAATAAAAGTAGTAAATACAAGATTATGAAATATTTTTTTGGTAATAATAATATAGGGAGGCGAAATAAAAGTAGATGTAGGAAAACATGAATGTGTATCGGAAGATGACGAAAGAAATGTTAGTGAAAAAGTGTTCGAAGAGAATTTGACTAAATTTCGGAAAGACAAATGCACAAGATTAACATAAAATCTTTTAGATCGCATTCACTATCTGAAATAAATTAGTTTTCATAAAATACATGACATGGATTATTGGATCAGGTTATCATGTTTAAAGTCGAGCTAGATCGTTTCACCATGTAAACGTCATATGTGAAATGGGATAGGGACATTTATGACTGGATCGAAAATTATCCTATCGCACGCTGCACTTGCTTTGATGGATAAAACGTCATCACTAAACCCATTGTAACATCATGAGTATTTTGTTCATGCCTTTGAAGTAAATGATAGTTCATATTTGGCACATTCGCATTTAATGTGGGGTTGTATTATATCCGCATCCGTATTTAATAATTTTTACGATTAAGTCAATGATCAATATTAAAACGTTCTTGGGAGATGTCATAATTGTTGAGATTTCAACAATATGAGCTTACACACTCAAGGATTGACAACGGAAAAATAAAGACGGCCGAGAGAGGAAGAAGACGATAACTTTTTCTATCTTTTATTTTCTCACTTCACTTTTTCATGTAATAGCTTTTTTTACAATATATAGAGGATGATCTCCTCCTCAGACCTAGATCACTCAAAGAAATATCTTCTCAAGATATCACACGTGTGTTCACACATATTGTTTCTTCATAAGATATTTGATGATGGGCTTCGTACATACTTTAGGCTCAATGCCTAAGTTGTTTGGCCCAATCACTCTCCACTCTGTTTCATTTCTTCCTCTGTAACATTGCTTTGTTTCTTCCTCTGTAACATTGCTTTGTTTCTTGTTTATACTTTCATCCCCCCTCAAACTCGAGATTGGTGGAAGACAAACTCCGAGTTTGCTACGAAGAGCTAAAAATGGAAGGCGAGGTAAGGACTTGGTGAAGATGTCGGCAAGTTGTAGAGTTGCCGGAATGTGTTGAGTCTCGATAAGTCCAAGAGCCACTTTTTCCCGAATAAAATGATAATCTACTTCAAAGTGTTTGGAACGACTGTGAAACTTGGGATTGGTGGTGAGATGAACCGCGGACAAGTTATCACAGAGCAATAAAGCAGCTTGAGGTTGAACAATAGGAGCTGTATTTTCAGTAGATATTGGTAAATCAAAAGACTGTGATTCAGAAGATTCAACCATAGGAGAAGATATGTCAGTCCTGCTTGGAAAAGACACGATATTGTCGCCTATAGAAGCAGGTTCAAGACCTGTCGTACGCTCAATATGGTGTTCTTCTGTAGCAAGGGACATTTCACTTGGCAAACTTACAGGAGGCACAGCCGAAGAGGATCGTGAGGGAAGTACCGGAGGTACAACAGAGGATTTAGGGAGAGATTGATGCCACTGAGACCAGCTAGCAGAGAAGGTACTAGAAGGCTGAGATGAGTGTAGAGATTTATAAGGAAAGCAGTCTTCATCAAAGATGACATGACGAGTTATGTAAACTTTACCAGATTCAAGATGCAGACATCGATACCCTTTGTATTGCGCCTGGTAACCGAGAAAGACACACTGAGCCGATCGAGGAGTAAACTTAGTAGCTGCATAGGGTCTAAGGCAAGGATAACACGCACATCCAAAGACCCTGAGAGAAGTATAAACTGGTTTTAAGTGAAACAATACCTCATAAGGGCTTTTAAACTGCAGAACGGAGGAAGGTAATAAGTTGATGAGGTAATTAGCCGTATGGAAAGCTTCAACCCAAAATTTTAGAGGCGTATGGCTGTTAAACAACATAGCAAGGCCTAACTCAGTTATATGACGGTGTTTTCGCTCAGCTAGACCGTTTTGTTCAGGTGTATAGGGACATGACATAAGGTGAAGAATTCCATGATCCAAGAAGTGTTGTTTAAGAAGATTACTTGTGAATTCTCCACCACCATCACTCTGAAATACTTTGATTTTCCTGTCAAATTGGGTCTCAACCAACTTCTGAAAACTCAGAAACACCGAAAAGAACTCAGATTTAAACTGCAATGGATAAAACCAACTGTAACGACTGTAGTTATCCACAAAGATAGCATAATATTTAAATCCCTGATTTGAAGCAATAGGAGCAGGACCCCACAGGTCACAGTGAATCCTCTCTAAAGATTCTAAAGCAACAAACTCAGAATTAGAAAAAGAAAGCTTGGAACTCTTCGCCATCTGACATGGTTCACAAATGGAGATTGATCTGTTCTTATGACATATAATTTCCTTGTTGTTTTTCAGATGTTGGAGGACTTGAGAGTTGGGATGTCCCAGACGTTGGTGCCAAACATCATCAGAGGTTGTTTGTTGTCTGGAAGAGAAGAACACTTGTGCACTAGAGTCCTCCAACCTGTAAAGATCTTCATACCTTTTTCCCTGTGTCAACATCTTCTGATTGGTTTTATCCAGAACACAAACACGATCAGAATCAAAATACACACCACAGGGAAAATCATCACATAACTTTGAAATTGATAACAAGGGCTTTTGAATGTGTGGACACACCAACACATCGGTTAAGGGGAGGCTACCTGAAGGGGTAGACAGAGAAGACTGGCCAACATGAGTTATGGGAAGAAACTCACCATTCCCAACCATAATATTTTCAGAACCAGAGTAAACATTTGCATTGTCAAGGTGAGTAGGAGAGCTGGTAATATGTGCCGTAGCTCCAGAATCAGGGTACCACTCCCTTGGAGACTGGCTAGTAATATGCATTGCTGCAAGTGCTTGAGGCACATCAGTGCTTTGATAAGCGTTATCAAAACGATTCCAGCACTTAAGAGCAATGTGACCAACTCGGCCACAGATTTGACATACGGGTCTGTTAGTGTTGGAATGACCTTGTGGAGAAGAGGATCCTTGACCATTCCAGTGAGAAACTTGTTGAGTGAAACCTCTACCACGAGAAGAGTAGCCACCACGACCACGAGATCCACCAGAGCGACCACCACTATGACCTCTACCTCCCTGTCCATAACCATGAGAGTATTGACCATTGGAAGAGAAATTTGCCATTGGAACATTGTTCTGAACCTGAAATGCCATATGAGGATTAACAGGCACCGGAGCATACACTTTAATACGGTTATCAAAACCAATAAGCTGAGAAACCACTTCAGTATAGGTTGGAACAGGTGGTTTATGCATAGAGGTTTGGATCGCGGTTGCAAAAGATTCAAACTCTTTACCCAGACTTTGCAGGAGACAAAAAATCTTCATGGATTCAGAGACTGGCTTACCAATAGAACTCAGTTGATCACACAAAGCTTTAAACTCACGAAGATATTCACGCAGATCCATATTACCCTTAGTAATAACATGAATAGAGGCAAGAAGATCAAACTCACGAGAAATAGAACTCTGGTTAAAATTCTCTTCTATCATCAACCACACATCACGAGCAGTCTTTAAACCATAAGCATATCCTAGGATTTCTTCAGACAACGTACCAAACAACCACGATTGAACTAAATGATCAGTTTGTAACCAAGATTCATGGTCTGGATTACTTACTTCGGTGACTTCATTGTTGATCTTCACACAGATCTTCTCGGAAGGAGGTTTCTGATGACCATTAACAAAGCCCAGCAACTTCTGACCGCGTAACAGCGCCTCCATCTGAGTTTTCCACCCGAGATAGTTCTGATCGGTGAGCTTGACAGAGACAAAGCTAGACACGTTGATGTGAGTAGGAAACGGAAACGGATCTGTCACAGACATGATCACTCCCTCACCGTGCTCTGATACCATGTTGAGATTTCAACAATATGAGCTTACACACTCAAGGATTGACAACGGAAAAATAAAGACGGCCGAGAGAGGAAGAAGACGATAACTTTTTCTATCTTTTATTTTCTCACTTCATTTTTTCATGTAATAGCTTTTTTTACAATATATAGAGGATGATCTCCTCCTCAGACCTAGATCACTCAAATAAATATCTTCTCAAGATATCACACGTGTGTTCACACATATTATTTCTTCATAAGATATTTGATGATGGGCTTCGTACATACTTTAGGCCCAATGTCTAAGTTGTTTGGCCCAATCACTCTCCACTCAGTTTCGTTTCTTCCTCTGTAACATTGCTTTGTTTCTTCCTCTGTAACATTGCTTTGTTTCTTGTTTATACTTTCATCCCCCCTCAAACTCGAGATTGGTGGAAGACAAACTCCGAGTTTGCTACGAAGAGCTAAAAATGGAAGGCGAAGTAAGGACTTGGTGAAGATGTCGGCAAGTTGTAGAGTTGCCGGAATGTGTTGAGTCTCGATAAGTCCAAGAGCCACTTTTTCCCGAATAAAATGATAATCTACTTCAAAGTGTTTGGAACGACTGTGAAACTTGGGATTGGTGGTGAGATGAACCGCGGACAAGTTATCACAGAGCAATAAAGCAGCTTGAGATTGAGAGATACCCAAATCTTTAAGAACCGCAGAAATCCAAGTGAGTTCAGCTGCTGTATATGCCAAGGCGCGATATTCGGCTTCGGTAGAGGATCTCGACACAGTAGGTTGCCTTTTAGCAGACCATGAGACAAGCTGAGAACCAAGGAGAGTACAGAACCCAGTAGTTGACCTCCGAGTTTCTTTACAACCCGCCCAATCACTATCGCAATAGGCGGTTAAAGACAAATCACTGTTTTTGGGAAAATTGATGCCAAGAGAGCATGTACCTCTGAGATACCGGAGAATCCGTTTAAGAAAAGTAAAATCAGAGATGGTTGGAGAATGCATACGTTTGCACACAAAGTTAACCGCAAATTGTATGTCAGGTCGAGTTAGGGTCAAGTATTGTAGCTTACCCGCAAGACTTCTGAAATATGAAGGATCGGAGAAAGGTTCAGTACCATGCGACACTTGATCCAGTTGCAGGGGAAGAGGCGTAGGCATAGGATTGCAAGACTGCATGCCTGCCATGATGAGAATCTCTTCTGTATACTTGGCTTGATGAAGAAACAGACCATTGTCATGGAATGTAGCTTGAACACCGAGAAAATAGCTCAACTGTCCAAGGTCTTTCATAGAAAATTTATAGTGTAAAGCTTGGAGAAGAGATTGTAGAAGTGAGGAACAACTCCCTGTAAGTATCATATCATCAACATATAGGAGAAGAACCAACGTTTTACCTTCACGATGATAGATGAAGAGAGATGGATCTGACGTACTACAAAAGAATCCGAATTCCAAAAAAAAGTTAGAAAACTTCTCAAACCATGCTCGAGGAGCCTGTTTTAGGCCATACAAGGATTTCTTCAAACTACACACATGATGAGGGAACGTGGGATCAATAAAACCAGGCGGTTGAATCATAAAAACCTCTTCTTGTAAATCTCCATGTAAAAGGCATTTTTAACATCGAGTTGTGTAAGAGGCCATCCTTTAGCAGTAGCTATGGCCAAGACTATCCGGATAGTGGCTATTTTGACCACTAGCTAAAGGTTTCTGTAAAATCGACACCTTCTTCTTGGAGAAAACCCTTAGCAACGAGTCTGGCTTTGAGTCTATCAAGAGAACCATCAGCTTTCAATTTAACCGTGAACATCCATCTACAACCCAAAACATTCATGTGTTCAACAAAGGGAACCAAGTCCCATGTATGAGTGACGTGGATAGTATCCATTTCTTCTCTCATTGCAGCTGTCTAGCCTGGATGTTTGAGAGCTTCAACAACACTCGTAGGAATTGCTGGTATAGATTTGTCAGCAAAGAGAATGTAACGAGGATTTGGTTTACTAGTCCCAGCCTTAGCACGTGTAACCATGGAATGAGTATTATGAACAATAGGAGCTGTATTTTCAGTAGATATTGGTAAATCAAAAGACTGTGATTCAGAAGATTCAACCATAGGAGAAGATATGTCAGTCCTGCTTGGAAAAGACACGATATTGTCGCCTATAGAAGCAGGTTCAAGACCTGTCGTACGCTCAATATGGTGTTCTTCTGTAGCAAGGGACATTTCACTTGGCAAACTTACAGGAGGCACAGCCGAAGAGGATCGTGAGGGAAGTACCGGAGGTACAACAGAGGATTTAGGGAGAGATTGATGCCACTGAGACCAGCTAGCAGAGAAGGTACTAGAAGGCTGAGATGAGTGTAGAGATTTATAAGGAAAGCAGTCTTCATCAAAGATGACATGACGAGTTATGTAAACTTTACCAGATTCAAGATGCAGACATCGATACCCTTTGTATTGCACCTGGTAACCGAGAAAGACACACTGAGCCGATCGAGGAGTAAACTTAGTAGCTGCATAGGGTCTAAGGCAAGGATAACACGCACATCCAAAGACCCTGAGAGAAGTATAAACTGGTTTTAAGTGAAACAATACCTCATAAGGGCTTTTAAACTGCAGAACGGAGGAAGGTAATAAGTTGATGAGGTAATTAGCCGTATGGAAAGCTTCAACCCAAAATTTTAGAGGCGTATGGCTGTTAAACAACATAGCAAGGCCTAACTCAGTTATATGACGGTGTTTTCGCTCAGCTAGACCGTTTTGTTCAGGTGTATAGGGACATGACATAAGGTGAAGAATTCCATGATCCAAGAAGTGTTGTTTAAGAAGATTACTTGTGAATTCTCCACCACCATCACTCTGAAATACTTTGATTTTCCTGTCAAATTGGGTCTCAACCAACTTCTGAAAACTCAGAAACACCGAAAAGAACTCAGATTTAAACTGCAATGGATAAAACCAACTGTAACGACTGTAGTTATCCACAAAGATAGCATAATATTTAAATCCCTGATTTGAAGCAATAGGAGCAGGACCCCACAGGTCACAGTGAATCCTCTCTAAAGATTCTAAAGCAACAAACTCAGAATTAGAAAAAGAAAGCTTGGAACTCTTCGCCATCTGACATGGTTCACAAATGGAGATTGATCTGTTCTTATGACATATAATTTCCTTGTTGTTTTTCAGATGTTGGAGGACTTGAGAGTTGGGATGTCCCAGACGTTGGTGCCAAACATCATCAGAGGTTGTTTGTTGTCTGGAAGAGAAGAACACTTGTGCACTAGAGTCCTCCAACCTGTAAAGATCTTCATACCTTTTTCCCTGTGTCAACATCTTCTGATTGGTTTTATCCAGAACACAAACACGATCAGAATCAAAATACACACCACAGGGAAAATCATCACATAACTTTGAAATTGATAACAAGGGCTTTTGAATGTGTGGACACACCAACACATCGGTTAAGGGGAGGCTACCTGAAGGGGTAGACAGAGAAGACTGGCCAACATGAGTTATGGGAAGAAACTCACCATTCCCAACCATAATATTTTCAGAACCAGAGTAAACATTTGCATTGTCAAGGTGAGTAGGAGAGCTGGTAATATGTGCCGTAGCTCCAGAATCAGGGTACCACTCCCTTGGAGACTGGCTAGTAATATGCATTGCTGCAAGTGCTTGAGGCACATCAGTGCTTTGATAAGCGTTATCAAAACGATTCCAGCACTTAAGAGCAATGTGACCAACTCGGCCACAGATTTGACATACGGGTCTGTTAGTGTTGGAATGACCTTGTGGAGAAGAGGATCCTTGACCATTCCAGTGAGAAACTTGTTGAGTGAAACCTCTACCACGAGAAGAGTAGCCACCACGACCACGAGATCCACCAGAGCGACCACCACTATGACCTCTACCTCCCTGTCCATAACCATGAGAGTATTGACCATTGGAAGAGAAATTTGCCATTGGAACATTGTTCTGAACCTGAAATGCCATATGAGGATTAACAGACACCGGAGCATACACTTTAATACGGTTATCAAAACCAATAAGCTGAGAAACCACTTCAGTATAGGTTGGAACAGGTGGTTTATGCATAGAGGTTTGGATCGCGGTTGCAAAAGATTCAAACTCTTTACCCAGACTTTGCAGGAGACAAAAAATCTTCATGGATTCAGAGACTGGCTTACCAATAGAACTCAGTTGATCACACAAAGCTTTAAACTCACGAAGATATTCACGCAGATCCATATTACCCTTAGTAATAACATGAATAGAGGCAAGAAGATCAAACTCACGAGAAATAGAACTCTGGTTAAAATTCTCTTCTATCATCAACCACACATCACGAGCAGTCTTTAAACCATAAGCATATCCTAGGATTTCTTCAGACAACGTACCAAACAATCACGATTGAACTAAATGATCAGTTTGTAACCAAGATTCATGGTCTGGATTACTTACTTCGGTGACTTCATTGTTGATCTTCACACAGATCTTCTCGGAAGGAGGTTTCTGATGACCATTAACAAAGCCCAGCAACTTCTGACCGCGTAACAGCGCCTCCATCTGAGTTTTCCACCCGAGATAGTTCTGATCGGTGAGCTTGACAGAGACAAAGCTAGACACGTTGATGTGAGTAGGAAACGGAAACGGATCTGTCACAGACATGATCACTCCCTCACCGTGCTCTGATACCATGTTGAGATTTCAACAATATGAGCTTACACACTCAAGGATTGACAACGGAAAAATAAAGACGGCCGAGAGAGGAAGAAGACGATAACTTTTTCTATCTTTTATTTTCTCACTTCACTTTTTCATGTAATAGCTTTTTTTACAATATATAGAGGATGATCTCCTCCTCAGACCTAGATCACTCAAATAAATATCTTCTCAAGATATCACACGTGTGTTCACACATATTGTTTCTTCATAAGATATTTGATGATGGGCTTCGTACATACTTTAGGCCCAATGTCTAAGTTGTTTGGCCCAATCACTCTCCACTCTGTTTCGTTTCTTCCTCTGTAACATTGCTTTGTTTCTTCCTCTGTAACATTGCTTTGTTTCTTGTTTATACTTTCACTTATGAGATTTTAATATGAAAATAACTTTCTCCGAGATAAAGGATCGTGGGATGGTCGCCGAGGCCGTTTTCTTTTCCCGTGAGATTCATAATTTACTTTGGTTACCACGTGGCACTTAGCGATTCGTTGCTTTTCAAATAAAAAAATTATCTTTGACAATATTTATGTTATATATCACTTGAAAAAATCTACATATAAATATTTATATAAATTGATCTTTTAAAACAAAAATAATTATATCTATTTTCAATAATTCGTATTATTAGCAATTTAAAATTAAAATCTCGTGCAGGTATAAATTTAGTTTTCAAAATAGTTATTGCAAGTCTTCAATCGATTTAATTTTCTGTTAATCATATCATATTTAATATAAATCCACTAGATTCCATTATTGCCATTTATAAATAAGATTCCATTTATAAATAAGTTTACCAAGACTTCTTTAACATTCTTCTATGTACGATGAATGCAAAAATTGAACTTTTTGGGCTTCGGAAGGGTCACACTCTATATATAATTATAAATACACATGTAAAATAATAGACTCAATGAGGACATCTCCTTTTCTTTAATGAGGAATATTATCAGCATTTAAAAAAATCGCAAAAGTCACGCGATGCACACATATTTAAAAATAATAATAATAATAATATATATATAAATTAACAATGTCCAAAAATATTTAGATTATAACATCATTCTAATGTTAAAATAGCTAATCAAATGATGGTGGTCTTATGATGGTTTAATAACAAAATTATGTGATTGATATATGACCGAAGTTTACCATTTGTGGCTTGTCCACAACTACAAAGATTCGGGTTTCTACAAAATTCGAGAATTACAATATTACAAAATCTACTATATGTTCCCAAATATTTGTTTTGTTTGAAGAAAACACTAAAAACGATCAAACGAATGATCCAAAACGGTATATTATAATTAAAAGAGAAAAGATTCTTTCAACTGGGAATAATATTCCAAACGGAATATTAAAATCAAAGGGTTCGTTGAATTTAAGTTTTCTAATTGGTTTAAACTTAAAACAATGGAATATGCTTTACTAAGGAAAGGACTACATTCTGTCGATACTATTTTATTCTTGATTCCCATTGCTATAGGAAATTAAAATAAAAAAACATTTATTGTAGTTCCTTTAATAAAAATGAATTATAAAAAAAATTATACTAACTTAATAGTTAATAAATAATATCAACCGTAACATTTTTAAATGCAATATCAGTAATTTATAGAAAGTGGATAGGAATAATTATACTAATATAGTTCCGGTACAACTCACGCTTGACAACGACTAAACTATAGATTACGATTTTAATCATTAGCTTTTTGAGTATAAATTTATAGAGATTCAATGATTCACATTTTGTTTGAAACGCACAACTAATACCATTTTTCTAAAGTTTTTAAGTAGGAAACGTCACTAATTGAACGCGAACTATCAAATAGCTTTGTAAATTATTACCTTCATAATTATATTAAAATTGCAAAGAAAATAAATTTTAATAAAACAGACGAACCCAAAAAAAACATTTATATAAATTTATACTTGAGCATGTCTTTTTTCATAAATAATTACTTTCAATTGAGAATCACAAGAATAGTTAACAAAAAATAATTATTTTAAAATATTTTTCTAATATCTAGAGAATATGCATGATATAAATTTATGCAGCGTTTATTAGCTGCGACGAGGTTGATTAGTAGTAATTAATTTAATTTCTAAACAGTTGGGCTACATGGCCGATGAGATATAAGATTCGATTACAATGTTGATAAGCAGAGAACTAGGGTCCATTAACTATTTCAGGACCACAAATGCTACGCCGATATTTTTGCACTGATAGAAATTGTAAATTTTATATATCATTTTTCTTGTATTTTGTTCATATTAATGGAAGTGCTGTTGGAAAAGTCAATATCGTGTGCGCAGTTTTACTGCATTTATGCAGATAAACTTTACGTTTATTTTTCGTGTACTCTATTTTCACTATGCATATACATTAAATTTTATCCGTTTATATAGATATAACTGAACGTTCGTACGAATTTGTAATATCAGAACTTTGAAACATCAATAATACAATCTTTCTCATTTTCTTTTGTTTTTGTTTGAGTATCTCGTTCTTTTGAGGGTATAGATTTTTCACTTATTCTAATAAATTTCTTCACTGAAATTTCTGCCACTATTTTTATAACACGTTATCAGCAAATTATTCTATAATTTTAACTTTTATATGTATATTTATAATACCTTATGGTGGACAGATTATCACATCTATAGTAATATACTTATTTTTACAGTGGCTATTTAACGTACCATTATTTATCTTTTTATTACGGTGGACGGATTGTCGCCTCCATATTAATTTATTATATTATGGTTGTTTTATACATCATAATTATTAATTTATTTGCTAATAGACGGTTTAGCCGCCTGATAATTTATTTGTAGCTTTAATTATTTAGTTTTCTTTATGGACGGTTTTGTCACCTTGCAATTTATATTTACTATCTTAATGTGGATGACTCTGTCACGATAATTATGTTATTAAATTTTTGTTTATTTTATGGTTATTATATAAAATGATTAACCACCTGTTATAAAATTAATATCTGAATTGGTAAATTTTATCTGATTGATTATTGAATATTTCAGTTTAATTTTTCTTTTACATCGTATTTACAACGGTCACAAAGAATAATTTGAATTTTTTTTTACATATGTATTTACTTTTTAACCAAAGTAATCCCTGAAGTGAATGCAACAGATGTAAAAAACACAGAAAAAACGTATGTGAAATATCCAGAGAGAGGAAGTCAAACATATCGGGGTCGTGGTGGTCGATTTAATCGCAGGCGTGGAAAATTTTACAATCCACAAGGACGGAGGTCATTCAAATGGGTTCGATCTGAATAAAATTCCAAAGGAAAGGAAACAAAAGGGAATACCACCCATAAGCGTGAAGGTATTTGCTACAGATGCGGATCTAAAAGACATTGGTCCCGAGTGTGTTGAACTCCTTTACATCTTTGTAAGTTATACCAAGAGTCCGTTAAAAGGCAAATGAAAGAAAGTGAAACTTATGGAACACTCTGAGGGTGAAACGCACCTCGACTCTTCGGACTTTGAGGATGATATCGACGTGACCGCCCTTGCGGATAAGTGAAATGCTTGTAGTGAGATTGCCGAATAGTCTTTAGTTATGCCATGTATAATTATTGTGTATTTCCGTTGTTTGAAGAATAATGTTGTTTTAACAACAAACTAATGTTTTATTATTGTATATTTTCTCTTATATAAATGAAATTTACTTTCTTTTTATTGATGTTTATCTTAATTACAGAAATGGACAACGATACAAATGGAACAATATCCAAAGAAAATGTTAGAGAATTTTGTATACCAGATAGTGGAACAACGCATACTATTCTGAAACATGAAAAATATCTCTCTGATTTAAAACCGATAAGAATCATTGTCAACACAATATTGGGTCCTGCAGACTTGATTGAAGAAACTGGTAAGGCCAACTTTACATTGCCTAATGGAACGAAATTTTTCATAAGTAATGCCTTATTTTCTCCGAATTCTAAAAGGAATTTGTTGAGTTTTAATGACATATATCTTCAAGGATTTGACACTCAGTATGAAACTAAAAATGGAAAGAAGTATATGTTAATAACTTCTGATAAATCAGGAAAAAGGTAAATTTTAGAAAAATACCAAAATTTCCTTCCGGTTTGCATCATACGTACATAAATGCAATAGAGTCACATCTTGTAATCAAACAAAATCCACAAGATTTCACATAATGGCATGATCGCCTTGGCCATCCGGGCACCACGATGATGCGAAAAATCATAGAGAACTCACATGGACACCCACTAAAAATCCAGGAGATATATCAGGGGAATATAATGACATGTGCTGCATGTTCTCTTGGAAATTTGATCTTAAGGCCACCACCAACTAAAATTGATAAAGACTCACCAAAATTTCTTGAACGAATTCAAGGCGATATTTGTGGACCAATACATCCACCATGTGGATCATTCCACTATTTTATGGTGTTAATTGACGCATCCAACAGATGGTCACATGTTTGTTTATTATCGTCTCGAAATTTGGCATTTGCGAGGTTTCTAACTCAAATTATCAAACTGAGAGCTCAGTTTTCTGATTATCTCGTTAAGAGAGTTAGACTAGACAACGCTGGTGAATTCACATCCCAAGCATTTAGTGATTATTGTATGGTAATGGATCGATGTTGAACATCTTGTAGCCTATGTTCATACACAAAATGGTTTGATTGAATCTTTAATTAAACGTCTGCAATTAATTGCAAGATCATTGATCATGAGATCAAAACTCCCAACCTCTGTATGGAGACATGCTATTTTACATGCTGAAACACTTATCCGAGTAAGACCAAGTGCATATCATAAGTATTTTTTGTTACAACTAGTGTTTGGTCGTGAACCAAATATTTCTCATTTAAGGATCTTTGTGCGGTGTATGTGCCTGTAGCACCACCGCAACCTACAAATATGGGACCACAACGAAGGCTGGGGATACATGTTAGTTATGATTCTCCATCCAATATACGATACTTAGAACCTCAAAATAGTGATGTCTTTGCGGCACGTTTTGCTGACTGCCATTTTGATGAAAAAGAATTCCCAGTTCTAGGGGGAGAAAACAAACAAGTAGGAAAATATGTAAAGTGGAGTGTACCATCTCTATTACACCTTGATCCTCCTACAAAACAGTCGGAACTGGAAGTTCGACGAATTATGCATTTGCAAAGTATAGCAAATTATTTACATGATGCTTTTTGTAGATACTAAAACGATAACTAAGTCACACATTCCAGCTGCAAATGTTTCTGCTCGGATTGAAATTCCATCAGAACATAGAAGAGCAGATGATACACGTGAGTCTAGAACACGCTCGAAGCGTGGTAGACCCGTTGGTTCTAATGATAAAAATCATAGAAAGCGAAAGGAATCCGAAAAGCTTGATGCTCCCAAAATAGTAGAAAATATTTTGGAAGAATCACATCATGAAACAAATGATGATATAGAACATCATGAACCTGGAGAAAATCATGAGATTTCTATCAACTATATTTATAATGGGAAGATATGGAGACGAAATGAAATGGATGTTGTGGATGGCGTTTTCTCATACATCGTATCAAAATAAATAAATGAGGAAAATGAAGATCCAGAACCACAATATGTATATGAATGTCAAAAGAGACATGACTGGATAAAATGAAAAGATGCCATCCAAGTCGAACTTGATTCACTCAATAAACGAAATGTATTCGGATCGATTGTACTTGGATTTGTAGATGTAAGGCCGGTTGGATACAAATGGGTTTTTGTTCGAAAATGAAATTAGAAAAATGAAATTACGAGATAAAAACCTCGTCTTGTGGCTCAGTGTTTTTCTCAAAAACCTGGAATAAATTATGAAGAAACCTATTCTCCCGTTATGGATGCAATCACGTTTAGATTCCTCATGAGTCTAGCAGCTGATGAAAATTTAAAGATGCATCTCATGGATGTTACTGCTTATCTGTATGGATCATTAGATACCGATATCTATATGAGAATCCATGATGGGTTTAAAATGCCATACGCATTAACTTCCAAACCCAAAAATTTATGTGCATTAAAATTACAAAGATCATTATATGGGTTGAAGTAATCTAGACGTATGTGGTACAATTGTCTCAATGAGCATTTAACAAAAAGGATATGTGAATCCAATATGCCCATGTGTTTTCATCAAGAAAACAACATCCGAATTTGTGATTATTATAGTATATGTTGATGATCTAAACATAATTGGGACTCAAGGAGAATACAGAAAGTATCAAACTATCTAAAAAGAGAATTTGAGATGAAAGATCTCGGACAAACAAAGCATTGTCTTGGTTTACAAATTGAGCATTCTCAAGAGGGTATATTTGTACACCAATCCACACATACCAAAAGAGTGTTAAAATGGTTCAACATGGATAAGGCAACTTCTCATAGTACTCCTATGGTTGTTAGATCAATCCAAGTTGAAAATGATCCATTTAGACCATATGAGGAAAATGAAGAGATATTTGGTCCTGAAGTACCATATCTAAGTGCAATTGGAGCCCTCATGTACCTTGCAAATTGTACTCAACCTGATATATCATTTGCTGTTAATCTTTTGGCAAGATTTAGTTCGTCTCCTACACGAAGACATTGGAATGGGACTAAACATATTTTCTGATATCTTCAAGAGACGACTGATTTAGGATTATTTTATCCTAAAAATTCAAAAGGCCAAATGGTTGGTTTTGCAGATGCATGGTATTTTTTAGATCCGCACAAAGCCAGATCACAAATAGGATATGTTTTTACGATCAGAGGCACCGTTATATCATGGCGTTCTCAGAAACAAGCGCTTGTGGCTACTACTACTTCATGAAGTAAGTAGAGAATGTGTATGGCTAAGGTCAATATGTCAACACATTCTATCATGCAGTGGACTACACGTAAACATTGAACCAACCATCTTATATGAAGATAACGTTGCATGTGTTGCCCAGACAAAGGAAGGATATATTAAAAGTGATAGAACCAAACATATCCCTCTAAATTTTTTCTCATACACCCAAGAACTTGAGAAGAGTAAAGACATTGAAGTGAGATATGTCCGATCATGTGACAATGCTGCAGATCTCTTTACAAAATCACTGTCTATCTCGTTGTTCAAGAAGCATGTTTATGACATTGAATTGCGCCATCGACAAGATCTGTAAACTTGATCATTCGAGGGAAAGCTTGCGTGGTTGTAATCTTTTTACCATACTATGGTTTTTCCCACTGGATTTTCCTAGAAAGGTTTTTAATGAGGCAACAGAAGACACGACGCAAAAGACATAGTGAAATTGGTGTCCAAGGGGAGTGTTGGAAAAGTCAATATTGTGTGCGCATTTTTACTGCGTTCACACTATGCAGATAAACTTTGCGTATACGATTTATTTCTTGTGGATCCAACTGTCACTATGCATGCACAGTAAATTTTATCCGTTTAACGTCTATATAAACGAACATCCGTACGTTCATTTGTAATATCACAACTTCGAAACATCAATAATACAATCTCTCTCGTTCTCTCTTTTCTGAGTGTCTCGTTTTTTTTGAGAGTATAAATTTTTCACTTATTCTGATAAATTTCTTCACCATAATTTCTGCCACTACTTTTATAAAAAGTAATAATATGTACGTTATTTATTGCTATACGGATCAAAATGTACAATTGTTATCTTATAAAACTATTTATCAAAACTAACATATACTAATGTTATAAAAATACTGAGTAAAATACATAAAGAGTAAAACATACAACTCACAAAGATATGATTTCACAAAGTGGCTTGCTTCTAAAGAGGAGAGTACAAAGCAAAGAACTTAATTTAGAAGTTAGAACAACCATTGCTCACTCTAAAAAGTAAATAATGGAATGGATAATGTAATATTTATCAAAGAAAACAGAAAATATCATCTAATAAGATGAGGACTTTCAAAGATCTCATGATCTTGAGATGATGAGAACTAGCTTTGTTACAAGTTTCGAGTTATGATGTCGTAAACACTCCCCCAGGCTTCATATCCTCTACATGGTTTAGAAATGTGTAAACACTATAATGCTTAAACACATCCATTCCTTGGATTTTAACTTTTATGATAGTGTTTCTCTCGAGATTGTAGTAGATAAGGTAAAAGGGTCGAATGGATAGTATGGAGACAACACGAGTTCACCTGTTCTGGTGACTCCAATGATGTATAACTTGGCGTCTGCAACTATATCCTTCCACAAAGGGGGCGGTACGTATGTATGCGTCGACCATTCATGTTTCTCGGCATCTTCTAGAACGCACAACTAAAAACTTGTACTTGTTCCACAAATACCATGAAACCGATTGTCCTATTCGAGTATAGCTAGTTTACCCCTGTAGTTAACCAACTTGGCTCTCACGACTTTAACTTCTTCTTCAATAAACTTAAACTTCTCAGACCTAATATCAAAGCAAGCTATCCCATAATTTCCTTTAAACCTTTTAACCACAGCTAGATAATACAAAACACCATTGATACATATTCCAGCAGATAAAGGATAATGTGGTGTGCTTCACATGATCATTCTCCATGACAATTTCCCATTTCCTAATGTAAGAATTTGATGCTCCTTAGAGACATTGTTTCTTCCATGCTTTGACCTTGTCACATAAAATAACTTGAATTGTTTATCAATCGGATCATACCCAAAAAAGCTCATCATCTCAACCCTCCTTGTCTTCACTCTTGGTAAGGTTAAGGATTGTCCCATGCTAGGGTTACATATCACTAGCATCGTATCTTTCCTTCCCTTCAAGATCCCCACATGTTTAGACACATCAAGCCATAAACAGAGAGATAAATCTGAGAAGAATCATCATCATCATCATAGCGACTATGGGAGATGATTTTTCATCCGGATTTTGAGGTTGAGGTGACGAGAACAAGATAATAACCTCACCGTCTTTTTCGCACGCGAACAAGAGCTGTGGGCGAGCCACAGATCTAGTCAAAATCAGCTCTGTGAAATATGGACGGCTAAGTATGGAATCCCAAAGCTTTGATACGCAACGACATCTCGCAATAGATTTCGCCGGCAATCTCGAGAGTATCTCGATAATGAGATCAATTGGGATCATATTTGTATCTACTCCTCCGTTCACTAAGGTCGGGAGATTGATTGACTATCCTCCGAGTCCGAGATGTTCCGCCGCCGTGTTTTCATGGCGGATACACTCTGTTAAACCCTAGAATCGCTCAGACGAACCACATCGGTTTTTCTGTTTTTTTTAAAATGTGAAATAGTGTCGCGTGGGAGAGAAATAGAAACAAAATAAGTTGTGGCATATTAGAGGGTAGGGGTGGAATTATTATCCGGATCCGGTATCCGATCCGTTATCCGTTATCCGTTCATATCCGTTCCAGAAATACGGATATCCGGGACGTTTGGATCCGGATAGTAAAATCTTGGATCAGTGAAAAACGGATCCGGATCCGAATAGTAAAATTTCAAAGTCCGGATATCCGGATCCGGATCCGGGTGCATTAAATATATTAAAAACATATAGTTTTACATATATTAAGTTATTTTATATAAAAATATATGCATATATATTGATTTTAGTTTTTTTTTCTAATATATCATTTTTAAAAAAATATTCAAAAAATTTAATTTATAGTTTAAATTTATAATTTTTTTTAATTTTAGTGTTTTAATTTAATTAATTTAATTATTTAATTATTTTTTCGGATACGAATCCGGATATCCGCGGATATCTTAATTTTTTGTTGGATACCCGAAGTCCGAATATCCGGAAGTTACGGATTCGGATCCGGATATCCTTAAATTTTCGGATATCAGAATCCGTCCCACCCCTATTAGAAATTCATGAAATATTCCGGGCCCATAAATGCTACGTATGTTCTTTTGTTTTTTGCACTGATAAAAACTATGTAAATATTACATTGATTATTTCTTCTTTTTTTCTGTTAATATAAGTATTAAAACTTTACGACAAAATAAAAAGTATTTGAATTTTAAAATATATGCTATTATTGCTAGAGGGACCAAATCGTGCAATTTTTATCTTATAAAACTATGGGTTAATTATCAAAACTAACATATACTACTAACATGACATAGAAAATGAAGACTTCGTCTACGGCCATTTAAAAAAAAAAATTCAAGGGGTATTAATTAGTACTTTTAGGGTCAATCATAAGTAAAAAAATGTGATGGTTAAAATACAGAGTTAATGAGATATTTTTAAACTTAGTAACTAACTAAATTAAACTTTAAAAGTAAACATTGGAATAGAAATCTAGATGAGTAACAATAACATACACAGCTGCCTAATGTATTAGGTTTTCACTTTTCAAAACCACTTTTTGGGCAATGGTTAATGATTTTGTAGAAAGGAATGGAAATTTTTTCTGTTTTAGAACTAATGATTTGGTTTTTATTTTAATTTTTATTTTTATTTTGGGATGATGACGGTTTAAAAAAAAATGTTTTATATGAATTGAACCAGTTTTTAAAAAATAGCCTTCGATCTCCGCATCTTTAAGAACGACTCTGATGTACAATTTTATAGTAGCCAGTCTTCCAGAAGAATAATATAGTGCATTAGTAATTAACAAGAATTTGGGGTCTTAATATAAATTTTAAAGGATCCCACTTAACTAAAAACAATTACATAAATTTTTATATTTCTAATTTCTTTTATGTTATTCTATGTTCAATTTCGCTCAATTTTTGTTTATTATTAACTTTGAATCTTCTTAAACTATAAATTCAACAAAAACATGTTGCTTTTATAAGTCAGATTCATTTAATTAAACTAACACAAACGCATAATTAATAAGATAAATATTTTTAAAAAATTATATTTTAATGACAATTTCAACATTTTCAGTATTATTCATTGAAAATGTAATATAAGCTAAAAATTAAAAAAAAATCGTGTTTTTATTTCGCTTGGAGCCTCATATATTTTAGAACCAGCCATAAGAACAAGAAACTCCATCTATCTTATGAATTAGACTTCTTCTTCTTCTCCAAGAGTTTGTTTCTTCCACTTTACCAAACGTTTGAGAAATTCTTTAACCTGTTTTGCATATTATATCGTTACAGTTAAATCGTTGTAATCTTTGTAATGTATAACTAGCTAGTATATCGTTGCGGTTAGTATAACTAGCTAGTGGCCCTGTTTTTTTAAATAACGCAGCGACAGCTGCAGCGATCAGAAAATTTGCAGAAAAATAGTTAAAATATTGGAGCCAAAGATGTAGAGACTTCATCGTCGACGTTGTTTCCGGAGACGCAGCGACACCTTTCGTTGTCGCTAAAAAATTCAGCGACAGCGTCAACTCTTAATTTCTTCTTCTCAGCGGCACCATAACTGCTCCGCCACCCTAATTTTGCTCTATTTTACTTGCGGATGTCATTGTTTTGTTCCATCGCTGTCGCTGTCACAGCGACAAGTAAAAGAACAGGGCCAGTGTCTATAATAATCAAATAACACATTTTGTTTTACATTTTGAAAAAACTGTTTTTACCTGAGATGGGTCTTGAAGAGAGTAAGAGGCGTTGGTTTCCTTTGCAGTTTTTGAGACAACAATCCCTAAACCTTGTCCCCTTTCACGTAAAACCTATAAAAATGATTAAGGCGTTAATATTATTTAATTCGAGAAAAAAAAAATTTAGGTGATGGTAAAAATGTTTAATATGTATAAACTGGATCGATTTTCTGCAAAAAAACTGATTTGAGTCTTGAATTCGGTTGAAATGGTTTTATTTTTTTCTATAACCATAAAACAAACGTGAATCCAAATTTAACCAAAAAGAAAAAAAAAACCTAAGTTGATATAATGATATTTAAATTATTTAAAAAATATATATTTATATTTGATTAAAAAGTAAATCCAACCCAACCCTATATACTAGATAAACTATATATGATTAATAGTCTATATAAAAATAAAACTTAAAAAATAAAATTTCAAACCTAGATTGAGCATCACAAAGGAGAAAAAAGCAAACAAAAAAACACACCCTTAATTTGGTACGGTGTTATTTTTGGTTCAAACGTACCTTAAATGCATCTTCATCGGTACGATCATCCCCAATGTAAACCGGTAAGACATCTTTCGATTCTGCTATTCCTATTTTTATCAAACCAAACACATAGTCAAATTAAGATTTACATTACCAAAAGTATGAGTAACCAAATCAAATCTTTAAGGAAAGAACAAAAGCAAATCGCACCTAATGAGTTTAGCAAGAATTCGAGAGCCTTTCCCTTGTCCCATTTGATGGAAGGTCGGAGTTCTAACACCTGGTTTATCGAATAGATAATTAAAATACAACCAGTCTCTTAATCAATTATTAATTAACATTTCATTAGCTTTGGTAAATAAGTAGTCAAATGTTACCTTTCTGCCTTGGGTGAGTCTCAATTTCGGATAATCAATGAGAACCAATTTCACTTGCTCGGCCAATGCAGCCCATCCCTGTCGAGCACAACCATATTTAAATCATCTTGTTTTACTTGGCATATTAAAATCAATTATACTTGCGTTTAAATTGATACATGATAATACTAGTTCAATGTCTTCTTAAACCATTTAATTTCTAGAAAAGGAAATAAATTTTGGTTTACGTCAAACCTTTTTACCTTTTCATCAACGCGACGGAAATGTACGGTGAGACAGAACTTGTTATCCTCCACAGTAGCTCCAGGGATGGATTTTGTCTTTTCCTTTAAAATCTTAACAACCTGAAAAAATGTTTAATGAACAAAACAATTTCATGTTTTTAGTTTGTCACACTTCGATGTATATATCAATGTCATATAAGAAAAAACTTAAAAGATTACAAAATGCACCTCGTCGATCATCGGTAAATAGTCACTTGCTGGTTGAAACATCACTTCTTGGTTACTCTACAATGATTTCATTAGTCAGAAACAACAAAATTTCTCTCTCGATTTTCCAGGAAAATAGACAAGAAAACCTGATCGGTTTTGGTCGGACCCTTAATGTCCATGCCGTGGCTCCCGGCGTAGTGAATCCCGGTGAGTTTCACAAAACTTTGTACCTGAAAAAACAAAAAGCATATCTCATGAATCATCATACAATTTATTATATTGTCGAATATATTAATTAATTGATGGAATATACTTTGTCTGTGCTTCTTCCGCTGATGATCGCTGTCTTGAAATATATAGCCACTTCCTTTACAACTTCTCGCATCTGTAAAAAAATATACATCAGCTCAAGAACTAAACTCAAACTATTTACAACATAACATGGAGCAAGATCAAGAGGAACCTCATCGGTTATGTAAGCTTTGTCGTGATCTTCAGTGATTAGTGAGAGAGTTCCATCGTAATCAAGAAACATAACAATTTGTTTGCCTTTTGCATCACTCATGATTTTGTCGAACGTATCCAAAGCCGAAGGATGAAGAGCCTAAAATCCAAAATATAACATTTTTTAATAAATTTTGAAGTAGATCAACATATAGTCAAATAGATTATCAAATATAATCTTCGATAAGCCTAGTAAAATTACAAACAATTATTTTGTAAGATTTTATATCATATACCATTTCTTATATATATTATTGAAGAGCTTTAAAGAAATATATAAAATATATATTTAAATTTAAACATAAATGAAACTAAAATAGAATTTTAAAAAATAAACAAAATAAATTCCTTAAAACTGCTGACCATATTAATCTTTGAGATAAAACTAGATTACAAAATCAAATAACATATGATCATTCTGAAAACCATTTACAAGCATATAACAAAATGTAAAACTAATCTTAAAAAGAGAAAGGAAAAAACAAATTGTTTGAATAGCATTAATCGTCGTCTAAAACTGTTAATTAAGTACCATATCCGCTCTATTAGTCTACATATAACAATAAAAAGATTAATTTCATCGTTCATTCGTCGAATTATTCTACATCTACCGCCTAAACAACGTATACCATGCACTCACAAGCAACCGTTACAAGAAAATATTTTTTACTGTTCTTATTCTAAGTTATAGAGAAAATGATGAATGATAATTATGTAAAACTATAAGTTGAAAGAAGTTAAACTTTGATAATTACGTAAAAATATTCAAATGTTGTAAATGGACCACAGAAGTAAGCTAGGCTACAAGGGGTCATGTTAATATAACGTACAAGCCACGAGCTTCTCTCGCCATCGTTCTCGGATACATCGTCATCAGAGGAGGATGATCTGACACGTGACGGCGACAAATCCCTCAATGAATCGACCAAAGTCTCGATGTTTCCGGCAACTTCCATAGTCTTCTTGTCGGCGACCTGAGAGAGGTATGAGTATTGAGTAAACACAGACGCTAACAAATATTTTCTCAAGTGGTTGCTTCTACAAAGCTTTTGGGCTCATTTTATAAACGATTTTTTTTTTGGGACAGAATATCATTAAAAGCTATACCGTGATCCTAATTTATAGACGGTAGCATGCGCATAAGATGATTTCATAACTCTATTCTATTAATATAGAAAACCCAATCCAAATTAAGTAAAGAATTTGGTGGTCTAATGTACTAGAATAAAGAAAATAAATTCAGTTCCTGGAAAGATTGATACTGAAATCTTAATTAGTAAATGAGATTAAATTGAAACCTCACATTTCTTTTCAAATGGAGTTTCCAATTGTGTTATTGTAAAAATATTCATGCATAAGGATGATTTCTCCTCTTTTTGGTATAAATGCTTCATTGGGGAAAAAAAATTACCACCTTTAACTTTATTTACATATACACATATGAATTGAATTAAATTAAATTCCACAAAATTAATCAATGTTCCAAGAATACTCACCGCTATATTCAAATATTAAGGAACATGAACAAATAATATGTATCACAAGATTTTGGGAAATCATATTTTTCTCTTTTCGGATGGTATGAGGAATTTCGGAAGAATATATAAGGTCAAAAGAAAAAAGAGAACGGAAATTTTAGAAATAACAAATTAGTCATATATTTCACGAAATGAAATTCAGAAATAGGATGAGGCGGAAAGATCAAAGTTTTAGCGCAAAGAAGTTGAGTAAATATTAATGGAAGAAGACGAGATATTTACATGCTTACATTATCTTTTCGCTAAATATTACTGTAGACTTCTTTTGCAAATAACTTTCCGTTTTTGGATGTATACGTCACCTATTCTGTACACATAGGTGACGTATGATCATATATCAAATCTATAAGAGTGCTGATGTCTATGTCGAATGTTTGTGTGGATAAACCCTGAGACCTTTACCCGTCTTTGTGGGATATTTGGAGAAGTATGTCTTAGACATTATTTGAAGAAGTATGTCTTAGACAACAGACACACTATGTCTGCACATTACGGATAAAAGATTGGGTAATAACGGATAAGGATCGGATAAGGATATTTAGAATATAAAAAAGCACTATCCAAATGGATAATTTAAGGGTAAGGGTCGGATAATGGTCGGGTAAGGATAATACGGGTAATTAAAATAAATACCCGAACGAGTAATATTGATAATTAAAATCGCTATTCAAGCGGATAATTATGAATATGTGAGTTTTGAGATAGTTTTTTAAATTAGAGATTACTTTGAAAAATTGTGGATAATTTTAAAAAATGTTCTAAGAACATATCTCCAAAATTATCAAATGGATGATATTTATCATTTTTATATATAGGATTTAAATAAATTTATATAATTTAAAATTTTTAACTACCCAAATGGGTAATCGGGTACCCGGAATAATTACCCGACCCTTATCCTTACCCGTTAATATAAATTATCGTTATGCGAACGGATAATATCAATTACCCTTATCCGAAAGGATCGACTAATTTGAGCCGGGTAAGGGTGGGGTCGGGTTACCCGACTCGAAATTGGCAGACCTAAGACACACTATATGTGTTGATGAAAGCGTTGCAATCTTTCATATATTTTTTATAGACAAAATGATATTTAACGTTTGTGCGGATAAACCTCTCTCTTCCTCTCGAGGATGTTGCCAGTCACGTTTTCTACTCCGAATCTCGGCTCCGCCCTATGCGACAAGTCATTTTCTCTCGTGACTACCCCCTTCATTTTCCGATGGTGTAACTTCTATTTTCTTCTCGGTCGATGGTGGAACATAAATTCAGTCAGTCGGTCGCTTTTTAGTTGGTTCGGGAGACAGTTCTGGCTCGCTTTTTCTCTTCCAAGAGGGTCGGTCTTCAGATCTGACTCGGTCTGACGGCGACAAGGCGGGTCTCTGTTTTCCGATGGATTTGGGTTTGCCTTCTCCAAGGTCGCGGATTGAGCTCTTCAATTAGTTGTGAGCTCTTTTGCCGCTACAATCTTCGCCTTATAACTTGCTTTGTGCGCTACGTTTTTCTTCGCTTTCATAGGAGGTAGTAAGACTGGTGCATCGTGGTGTTGCTAGGCTCTGTGCTAGCCGACATCGGATAAGAATTTTGGTAGAGTGAGCGTGCGCATCTCAATTTCATTTGGCTAGTATAGTTTTGTCTTAGTGTTGGATTTAGGATTGTTGGATTAGCCTCGTTTCAGCGATGAAGAGGACCATCTTTGAGCTCGGGTGTTGACAACTTATTAGATTGAAGGCATTACCATCGGCCTTCTAGTGAAACAGCTTCTGATCAGCATTGTTGGTTAGTCCAAATCTATCGAGTCTCTTTTCCCGATTTGGTGTTTTCGCGGCTCTCCTTCCCCTCTACCAAACAAGTTCATTATCGTTGTGTTCGGACACCAAAAGCTTCATAGCTTAGATGACGTTGCAACAAATGAATTTTGCTTCCATAATTTTTATTCTTTTTTGGCATAGGATCAATTAGATAAGGATAAGCAATTTATTTTTTAATTTGTAAACTCTAAATATTTCATTTTAAATAATATTTATATTTTTAGAAAAAAAAATGTGATCGAGAAAGACAATAAATCGAAAGTTTCGTGACGTTCTTGGAGAAATAGAAAAAATGGTTATAGACTAGAAAATATACCCAAGAACTTGAAGCTATACACAAAGACAACCGCCTACAACGTTGAATGAGTGAAAACATATATTATCTATGAACCAAAACCCAATTTGTAAAGGTAAAAATACAAAACAAAAAGAAAGGGCTGAAAAGTAATTATCAAAAATACAAATACGACGCCGTAGTAAGAACGTAGAGCCCGGGCGTCGTCTAGAGATTTTCTCTTTGCTTAATTTGGAAGAGAAAGAAAATTGGGGAAAAGCAGAAGAAAATCCGAGAAAATAGATTAGAGAGAGATCCTCGTTGGCGCATCCAAAGTCAATAGAGGTCAGGTGATTACCCGTTGAATCATCTCCTTCTCCCGTTGAATCGGTCAAAAGCGAAACCCTAGTAGCTCCAGGAGGAAGGGAATGGTCGGCGTGATGAACAGGTTGAGGAATCTGGACGCTTACCCTAAAATCAATGAAGATTTTTACAGGCGTACACTTTCTGGTGGTGTTATCACCCTTGTTTCTTCACTCGTCATGTTGATTCTCTTCTTCTCCGAGCTTCGTAAGTGCCATTAGTGTATACCCTGTTCTGTTCTTTTCTTCTTTTTTCCTAGTTTTGTTCGGGGGAAGCTTGAAAGGTCGATGTTTCTAGGATTGTTAGCTCTAAAGTTTCGTCCTTTCTTCGTGGGTTTTTTTCTTCTTAAGTGGAATGATGATATATGGCGGAATTTAAACATTGCTAATTTCGATTGTGCGGGCTTTCTGGTTTTAGAGCTTTACATGCATCCGGTTACTGAGACTCAGCTCCGTGTTGATACATCAAGAGGAGAGAAGCTACGCATCAATGTAAAATTTGTTCCTTGCTACTACTTCGAGTTTGCAAGATTACTAGTTTCTGTCAAGAAAGCGTCTTTTATTAACTACCATATACAATTTTCAGTTCGATGTTACATTCCCTGCGCTTCAATGTTCGATTATTAGTCTTGATTCCATGGATATCAGCGGAGAGAGGCACCTTGATGTGGTATGTTCTAGTGGTTTGTTCTTCACCGTTACCATTTTTTTTTTTCTAGTCGGGATGTCTGTACGCTTTGTCTGATTTTTTCGATTCTGCGCGTTTGTATTTTGCAGCGACATGATATAATTAAAAGAAGATTAGACTCTCATGGCAATGTCATCGAGGCAAAACAAGACGGAATCGGTCATACTAAGGTTAGTTTTTGAAAAACTCTGACCTTTCATTTTCAGGTCCCATCTCTGATCTCATTGTCTCTGGAAATTGAAATTGTTGAAATTCTCTGATGTTGTCGTTTATCCCCAGATTGAAAAACCTTTACAGAAACATGGTGGAAGGTTGGAGCACAATGAAACATATTGTGGTTCCTGTTTTGGAGCCGAAGCGGTAAACTTCCCTAAATCATAGAATAATATGCTCTACATGTGATATTGGACTTTCAATTGCAGCTGAAAATCTTCAACGGAATTCTTTATTATGATTCTATTATTTTACATTTTAGTTTCTTATAGGTGAAATGTTTTGATCCTTAGCCTAGGTAAAGTCCATCTTGTCGCGATAGAAATGTCTCTTTACATATTGTTGTTGTCATTCTTAACACTTTACAGACGGATGATACTTGTTGCAATTCATGCGAGGAAGTTCGTGAAGCTTACCGAAAGAAAGGTTGGGCCCTCTCAGACCCTGAATCAATTGACCAGGTATACTGACATACCTTTAATAACAACAAAATTGAGTTGATTTTGTTATTTAGTTTGAAGAAAGTATCTATATCTTTTTGGTGTTAATTTGGATATATATAAAGAGCATGGATGGTCTTTCGTTTCAGCCATCTTCGCATCTAGTTGTATGATATTCTTACTCGTTCCATCTCAGTGTAAAAGAGAAGGCTTTGTGCAAAAGGTCAAAGACGAAGAAGGTGAAGGTTGTAATGTTCACGGTTTCTTGGAAGTTAATAAAGTTGCTGGGAATTTTCATTTTATTCCTGGGCAAAGCTTTCATCAATCTGGTTTTCAATTTCATGATATGATATTGTTCCAGCAAGGCAACTACAATGTAAGAGAAGTTTCATTCTTATTTCAGTATCTCTTTATAAGCTCATCTTTCAAATGGGTCTGACTCCATTGTATCTCTCTACACAGATTAGCCACAAGGTCAACAGATTGGCCTTTGGGGACTTTTTCCCCGGTGTAGTGAACCCTCTAGATGGGTAAAAACATCTTTCTCAATCCCAAGCCATTACTTTTGCCTGTTATCACTTTTCCAATTATCTTATCTTCTGAAATATTCTCTTGGTTCTCTCAGTGTGCAGTGGAATCAGGACAAACAGAATGGTGTGTATCAGTATTTCATCAAGGTTTGCCCCGTTTCTACTTATTTTCCATGGACAATATTGTTGCTCGAGATGGCATGTTTTAGATAACATTTTCGAACAGGCATATGTGATTCCTAAATGGCTCATTTTTAGCTCAGGTTACTTATAGAGAAGTATGAGGATATTTTGTTTGTTGACAAATGAAAGTTTTTTTCTCCTTCGATTTTAGCTTCTGCGTTTTGTAGAGAGATTGTTGAGTATAGGGATAAAGAAATGGGATTGTGGTGTGGAATGCAGGTGGTACCAAGCATATACACTGATGTTCACGGGAATACTATTCAGTCAAACCAGGTGAAGCTGCATTTTCGAAAGCTGTCTTTTTTTTTTTTCGTTCCCAACCATCTTTGACATTTTTCTAACAAAAGGGTTTTTGATCTTGGCAGTTCTCTGTGACGGAACATTTCCAGAACGCGGAAGCAGGTCGCATGCAATCACCGCCTGGTGTTTTCTTCTACTATGATCTTTCACCAATTAAGGTATGTTTGGGTTTGGTATTTGTGTTAATAATACTAATGGATCTATGTCTCTAAAAAAAAACATTTAAAATTGATTCTTGTTTTAGGTGATATTTGAGGAGCAGCATGTGGAGTTCTTGCACTTCCTAACAAACGTATGCGCTATAGTTGGAGGTGATCATCAATATATCTCTCTTGTCTTCATTCGATTTTAACATACTTTATTCATCAAACCCCCAAAAAAAAACTGATTACTTGTTTCATTGCATGAAAACCTTTTGATTTACAGGTATCTTCACGGTATCAGGAATAGTAGATTCGTTCATATACCATGGACAACGAGCTATAAAGAAGAAAAGGGAACTTGGTAAATTCAACTGAGTTGTTTATCTTGTTCAGCGACTGGAGAAATCTCGACGGATATTACAGTTAGACATTAGGTTTGAATCAACCGAGAATGCGATGGTTTGATTGATTTAAGAGATTTTGCACTAGTGTAAAATATTGCAGGATCTGAGAAACTTTTACCTTTGCCTTTCATTATGTATCTCTTCCTGGGGAAAGGTAAAATTATGTTGTGATCTCCGATTCAAACGAAATGTTTTATTTTTCATCTTATTTTGAATAAGAACACAAAATATGAATAGCTTTCTTTTTTAGACTGGAGACATGTCCGCAAATGAAACAAAAAGAAGAACCATAAGGTATGAATAATTTCGGCCCATTTGGCCTTCGTATAAATTGATATTTTCTGATGTTACTATTGAGAATTATTTGCAGAATAGCTCATAGTTGAATTTAGCCTTTGGTGGTTCCATAAGGTGTTAGTGCGTACCTAACGAACTCTGTTTTTCCTTTGCGTGAAACGGAAATTAACTACCAACCATTAAAACAAATGATATTATTTCCACATTGGAGAGCACTTTCTTATTCCAAGCCTTCGTCACCTGCCCACTAACACATGAATTATTCCACAAGTTTCTTCTTTTTTTGCGCCAAACAAGCGAGTAATAATGGTAATATGGTATTTGGATTAAGTTTAAGCTAAGAAAAAACTTTGGATTAAGACAAAGTAAACTACAGAACACAGAAGAAGAACAACAAAGTACATAAAAATCTCGCACGGTCGAGCAAGCATGACAAAAAAATCCAGCTTGGACCGACGCAGAGATTTAATAATTTACATCAAGGTACATCCACTTATTAATATTAACAAAAAGACCCCTAATGATAAAGATAATTTGCTGTGGCTCCCTGCAATGACCAAAAACTCCATTGCAGAAACCTCTAATTTCCTAAAATACCCCTATGGCATCCCCTAATTTACGAAGACATAATCGCCTCCCAATCGATCTCGTACGACGGATACTTCTCCAACGCAAAGTTCTCGTTCCACAGCGTCTGCTCCTCCTCCTCCGTGTCTGCGAACGTCAGATCCGAAAGCGGCGAAGACCCGCCGGATCCGTAGCTCTCCGTTGACGGTGGAGAAGATCCAGCGCTAGAACAGTCCTCTGATTTGACTTCCTCCGTCAGATCTGGACACGAATTAACCTCCGGTTGTTTCGCGGCACGTTTCCGTGAAGAAGAAGACTTCTTCGCTGATTTCCCCTGTTTCTGCGTCTCGGCCAAGGTTTGGCAGATAGCTTCAAGCTTAGCATCAACTGAGGACTGAAGAGGCTGATACTCGCCGACGTTGGATCCGTTGTGGCGGAGATCAGGGAAATTAAGCCGGGCGAAATCGCCGCGCAGCTTATACGCTGCTTTGTCGTAGGCTAAAGCCGCTTCCTCCGCCGTGTCGAATGTCCCAAGCCAGAGCCGAGTTCGATTCCTGGGTAAACGGATCTCAGCTACCCATTTTCCCCAGTGACGTTGTCTCACTCCTCTGTACAGCTTCGTCGGCTTCGGCGCAGCAGCAGATTGCTTCATCGGAACCGGTTTAGGGCTAAGAAGGTTGGAGAAGGTGTGGATCTGGGACCCGAGTTGCTGAAGATCCGACCCGTATGAGAACGGCTGGGTCAAGGAGACGTCGGGGTAAGATCCGGCGAAGGAAGAGAAAGGAGGAAGAGCAAACGCAGACGCAAACGCGGAAGAATCGGAGGACGCGCTTTGGATAAAAGGTAGAAGCGCTTCCATTAATTCACCACCAAAAGGATCAGATTGTTGAAACGTTTTGCTACTGTAGAAATCCATAGAAGTTGCCATCACAATATTTGTTTCTAGAAGCTTCTTAACGAAAAAAATCTGAGATTTTCCTGGTCCTTATAAAAAGTAAAGAACAGGACTTTTTCTCAAGAAATTCGAAAGAAAAAAAAAGATAGATCGAAGAGGTTTATTAATAAATAACCTCTTTGCAGATCCGAGAGGAGGGAACAAAAAAATTACCCTCACAAACGATTAAATCTACCACAGAAAAAATATATAAAAAAAAGATCAAAAATATAAAAAGATTGATCTTGTTCTGAAAATCAACAGGTAAAAAGAAAGAAAAAAAGAAAAACCCAGTTTTCAAAAGTTTGCTTTGATGTGTAAACAAATTCTTATCTATCAACTTTTTTATTTTAATTGAAGAGGGTACTCAAGTTTTTTTTTTTTTTTTTGTAAGTGAATAACTCTCAGCCTCACCGATACACTTTATCTATGGTAGAGCTTGGCTTCTCATTATATAAAGAGGCGTGGCGTGTTCCTTCTACAATTTTCCAGTTATTATTTCCACTATTTTATTTTTTGTCCTCCTCGTATTTCTCCAATTTAAATCTGGAATACATCTTATACTACGTTTTTTTATTTAAATACATCGGATACTTCTTGTTAAAAGATATTGCATGTTGCCAAATGAATAAATAAAATATTGATAATCTAATTTTACAATCTTTCTAGAATTACCGTCTATTTTTCTTTTTTTATAAAGAAACCACCGTCTATTTTTTACCACCTCAATAGAATAAATACAAATTGATAATCTAATTTTTACCAATTTTATAGAATAAGTAAAAAATTATAGATTTTAAAGTATTTAATACATAATTTCGTGATAAAATATATATTTTTGTAGCTCTGATTAAATTAATTGATTAATTTCGAAGAATATATTTTGTAGGTCTTTGATGAATTGTATAACAGTTTTAAGCAAAAAATATCTAGTGAAAATTAAAAATTGATCCGCATAATTATAAATTTATTTACTAATTAATATTAGTTTAAAAATGCTATTTCATATAAAAAACTCAAATCGCTTTTTTTTCAATGGTATGCCATCAAAATTTGTTGTTTGTTAATGTGATAAACTTCGAAACAATTCACCAAAATGAAACAAAAACTAATATACTATGCATAAATTTTACGATTGCTTATTTAGCTAGCTTGTTTAACAAAAATGAAATTTGATGGTAGTACTATTTTTGTAAACTATGTTTTAGATTATGTAACCAATCAATAAATTATTATTTTTATTTAAATGTATGAATTTATAAAACCGGAAAAATACAGTATAAAAATATTAAAAATTAAAATAATAAACCTTTTCTCAAAAAAAATTTAAAAATTATCCGGAGATGCCGAATGTGACGCACGTAGACTTGCATGATTGTTAAGCAATAATTTTGGCTCTCTGATCATTGTAATGGGTGGTTTACTTTAGACGTTTATTTTGATAAATAAATCATACAAGTTTAGAAAGAAGGCTCTAGAGGGGTTAGAATGAATGGCTGAGAACTCCTCAAATGTCATTACCGTATTATATCATCCATTTAATTAATTAGTATTTAAACATTTCATCATCTTAGATATTATCGAGTCGCGTAACTTAATTTTATTGCTTCGTGTACAATCTATAAGGTGTCATCAATTTGACGCAGATGGCAAGATTGACACTACGGTGCCGGAATTAATTTCGTAATGACCCAACTTTTTAATTTTTGACAAAATAAATTACTCCAGATTCACTTAGCCATACCAAAAATATTGTTATTATTATTATTATTTTTTTTATATAAAAATGTAAATATCATTAATAACGAACCGTTTAGGTTTTACAAAATATTTTAAATAATTTGTTAAACATGTAGTTAGTCCCATACTAAATAAAAAAATAAAAAACATGAAGCAAATTCAATCGTTGTATCGACCGTATTAGCTGTGAAGCTATCGGTGCCAGATCGCAACGATAATAAACTTGAGCCCGAGAGCTGAAGAAAACCCATGACAACCAAATGAGAGAAGAGACTCGAAAGAAGGCAATCGTCAACTACGTCGAACGGAAACTGTTTCACTGGAAGTCTGGAGGAAGAGCCTTAAATCTAGAAGTTCTCAGTACCCTCCTCAAAGACGGTCCTCTTCGACAATGAAACGAGGGCAAAGCAACAATCTAAATCGAACACTAAAACGGAACTATACAAACCAATGCACCTAGAATCGAAGACTCACTCTACCAAGATCTTTACCCGATGTCGGCTAGCACAAAGTCTACAACACGGCGAAGCAATAGCCTTACTATCTCCTCCAAACGCCTAAAAAATGAATTGAACAAACAAACCAACAACCTCACCCGAACTGAAAATCCAGACCAAACAACACCTCTAGAAAACAAGCCGAGAAACATACCGAGCTCTAAAACAAAGCAAGAGGATCATGGCACTTGGACCAAGACAAAAACATGAAACGCTCTGGCCAACATCACCACAAACCCCTACATCTGCCTGATCTAACGCCGGAGACTCCGCCATCGCCGCACCACCGCACCACCGCAATCCAGATCCTAAAAAAAGGCCGATGGTGAAACCCCAAATTTCTTCCGAAGCCGCAGCAAGAAAAATGAAAAGCTGAAAGAATAGGGGGAGGCCGACACCGGTGCTTGAGGAGCCACCGGTCGCCGATCTCAAGCAAATCTACCAAATACGACGGCTGGTTTTTAGCGTGAGAGACGAGAGAGAAAATAGGGGTTTTTCGAAAAACAAACTCCTAAAATTGATTCAATTGTTTCACAGTTCATCATTGTTATTTGCTATATCTAACGGTTTGTTGATTATATTGTAGTAATGTACCACCATTGTCACAATGGCATTGTGGTTTAATAAATCAAGCTTTTTCCCCGTGGTCAATAATCGATTGGTTAATGACGAACAATTCAATTTACAGTTCATGATTTGATTTGTACAGCGTTTTAAAACTATGTTAGTTTCACGCAAAAAAAATAAACAATGTTTTAAAATCGGACTTGAATTTTAAACCAGACATATTTCTGGCTTGCAGTTTAGTGTGATCCGACCATATTAGATCAAATTCAGCAAATTTTGATATCTGACTTTGAAAATTAGATATAGAAACTATAGTTTAAAGCTTGAAATGGTTATAATGTGGTGTGGAACATGATATGTGCGGGACGGTTTGAATTGTAAAAAAAAAAAATATGTATGATAATTTTATTAAAAATACCACAAAATGTTATGTTATTAAATATTAAATTACTTTTAAAGGTTGAAAAAAATACTTTTGAAGTTAAGTTAATTATTGAGTGTTTTAGGAAAGTATGCAGTTTTTAAAAAGTAATTAGAATAATAGACATTTCACTATAGCAAATTAGAGAAATATATACTTTTTACTGTTACACTAATAGAAATGTGTGGGTGAAAAGACGGAAAAAAGCAATATTGGGAGGGCTAGGTGTACACGATGGTGGTGGATGGATGGTGCACGCTGCAGTTTAGGATGAAAACAGGTGTGATAAGCGGTGTACACGGTCGGTGGTTTGATGTTGGACAGCCAAGTGTACACAGTGATGGTGGACGGGGGTGTACACTGCGATTTAGGTGGAAACATGTATGATAACGGTGTACACGGTGGTTTGATGTTGGGACGGTCAAGTGTACACAGTGGTGGTGGTCGGACGGTGTGCACTGCGATTTATGATGAAAACGGAAAATGTGTGTGATAAGCGGTGTACACGGTAGTATACGAGAATGTATACACCGCCATCTCATCTACCTCTACCCACCGTCATCATGTCCATCTAGTAGGGCTGGCACAACCCCAAATCTCAACTATATGATCTGATTTGCTATCAATTTGAATTCCAAGTTATTGAGACATTTACCTCTCTATCATGACCACATAATTTTCGGATTAAGCATCCGGTTGATACGTGCCAGTAAAAAATTTGCCGGTCAACACCATATGAACAAAATCTGGCATTGTCTCTGTGTTAACAAACACACTCACCATATTAGCTTTCACCACATAAAACTCCAATATGCTTGACATTAATGAAACACAAGTGCCTAAATTTGAGATCAATGAAACACAAGCAACACAAGCTCTTAAAAATTTGATCCAAATTTATCACCGAAACACAAAATTTGCAACCGCTTGATGTCAACGAAACACAAGCTCTTAAGAATTTGATATATATCTCACTCACTCAAATTAAGCTGCAATCAACAGAAAAACAATAAATATTTAACAAAAATCCAAAAATCTATACTACAATAGCTTGAATTGAACAAAGTGACCAAAATATATAACTGAAAATCATACAATTTCAATGTCTTCACACTAACGAAACGCAAGTTTCTAAAAATCTAAGATTCATTATCTATGCAACCTAAAAAAAACACAATCCAATAAATTTTGACTATAATAACTTTGCAACTTAACAAATTTTAATTGAAATCACAAATAGTTCAAAATTTTAGAGATAGGTAAGATTTGATTTTTTATATGAAGTAACATGAACGTCGTGGACTTCGCGGCCATGGAATTTGTAGGTCTTGATTAGGATTTCACGGTAAAGATTATAGAGGCAGATGATTCGATCCTTGCCGCAAATGAAAGTGTAGTTACCGTCGCCGTTAAACCTCACAGACTTCACGGCCATGGGATTTGTAGATCTTGATTAGGATTTCATGGTGAGGGTTTCAGAGGCGGATGATTCGATCTTTGCCGCAATGAGAGTGTAGTTACCGTCGCTGTTAAAAACCTCGCCGTTAAAACTGTTCCTTTGTGGCCTTTAAGCACGTGGCCTTCTCGTCGGCAGATCCATCGTCGCGGTCATCTCTTTTCTCCCCTGAAATTTACAGTGATATTATCTTGGAAAGATATAATAAAGTAATGGCACAATTGTAAATAACAGCAATATTTAGGGTTAAAAAATTAGATAGAAGTCTCGAACAATGAAAAAGAGTGTAGTTTGAAAATTTGAATAGTGAACTACTCTTTTCTATAATATAACTTTTGAAAAGTATCCATTGAGCCAATTTTTTCTTAATTGTATATAAGTTTTTAAAAGTTTAAGACCTTAAGGGAGAACGTGTAGGAGGAGACACCCATGCACAAAGCTTGTGCTTTTGTTATCATTACGGTGCTGATTTGATTTTAAAGTCAACTTCAGTTGTAGTACTATTTTTTTTTAATAAACCTTAATTTCATTAAATTAAAATTTTGGGTTACCACAATAAGAGGGAATTACATTCTCTATGATTGCTACTATAAGACATATTATGTTAAGTTACATGGGCTTCGCTCTCAAAACCAATTGGCAATGAGTGGATTTGCCCAAATCTCTTATATATCGCTCGCTCAAGGTCCATTCCCATTTTCGATGTGGAAAATTCTTCACACGTTCCCTCGAGATAATGGCCAGCGTAGCCATTAATCTTGACAGAATTCCAGTATAGGATTAGTTTCGGGTGAGATCAATTGGGCCTCTTTCGATGGGCCGGATTAATTTCGGTTTGGGTGGGGCAGCGTGTGTTCGGACTCTAATACCATGTTAAATTACATAGATTTTCAACTCAAAATCAATTGGCAATTAGTGGATTTTCCCAAGTCCCTTATATATCGTTCAAGGTCCCTTCCCACTTCTGATGTGGGACATTCTTCACATATTACAATAGAGTAAGCAGATAGATCTTCATAAAAGATTGACAGAGAATTTGAGACAAGGCTCGAATACGTCGATAGAAAATTCGCGGCAGATCCGGAATGTTGAGATTTTGTCACTTTAAAATATGACTTTGAAAACCAATCCACACCTCCGAATTTCGACGAAACGAACCCGGTTGCCTCTTCTGACCCCGTGAAGATCACTACGCAAGAAGACAAATGTGTGAGTATGTTGGAAAATTTTTCCAGCATTAAATCCGAGTACAAACCACCTTTCATAAAAAAAAAAAAAGACATGATAGAAAAGTTATCTTCCCGCGAAGGGAGAAAAGTGTTGATCTTTCCCAGCTAGGGGAGAAAATTGGAGATGATCTTTCCCTAAAAAAGAAAAAAATTGATAGATTATAATTCCCAGTCCCGAAGGGCCGAGACATACTCGACATGGGCAAAATGGAAACCAACCCCCCACATTGGCCGAGGAGGACTGAATGATGAACCAGATCCTGTGGAGGTTGGAGCCCAACTGTCATGTTGGGTCAAGCCCATAACAATATGTCGCCGTAAGAGAATCATGGAGGAATGGAGATGGAAGTTCAGAGGATTGTGGTGGTTGAGAAGAAGCGAATCATCAGATGAGCGGAGGACGGCCAGAGAAGCTCTCCGTGCTGGAGATCTAGATCTCAGACACGACGGAGAGAGATGGGCTAAATAAAAAAAACATAGGGAAATGTGTGCTTAAGGATAGTGAAAAACGATGAAGAGAGGCGGAGATGAAGGTGAACATGGCAGATCTGACAGATAAGGAAATTTTTTCATCACCAAGGAATATAACACTGGAATGTGAGAGGGAAAGAAGCTCCAATTTGCAGGAAATGACAGATTGAAGAGAGCAAGCTTTGACACGGTTTCAAACCAGAGTTCGCCAAAAACCATGGCGTAAAGTGCAGGACGATAGGCCGAAATTTAGAGAGAAAGCCTAAAAATATCGCCGGTGACGAAGACAGTCGACGGAAGGTGAACACGGTTCTTCAGGAGTCACTTGACTAGACTCGAGATAGAGGAGAATTGTGCCGTTCAAGAGAAGAGGAGTTCGAAACTTGATCGCCGGTGACTAGAACTCATTTCAAATAGAGTGCGGCTATTTCGATTTCCGTGTTTGGAAGAGAACGAGCTAGGGCGAAATGTACCCTACGCGAGATACATTTATTATATATAAGCTTTTGGTTGTCAGTAGTAGTACTATCTACATTTCAATATCCATATTAAGTGCAAACACCTTGCAATAAGTGTTCGTGTAGAATTAAATTGTTGCAACACACATTTTCATTTGTTCTTCAATAATTTACTATTTATAACTTAATGCACCTAGCTCATTATATTCACCATACTCCACCTCATATTTTCAGCACCAAAAAAACAATTCTAATTATTGAGAGTTTTTAAATTATTATGCTTAGATGATCTTTAAACCTCTTAACAAAACATGCGAATAATGTGTGAATGGATAATTCTTCTATTGTGCTAGTTTTTGTTTTTTTTTTTAATTTCCATATATGTGCAAATGGCTAGCTCAGTCACTCCGAAATAACAAAATTTCGAGATGGATATAGAAATCCAAACTTTATTGCAACTTGCAAGACTCATCTAAAGTTCATGAAATATCAATATATGGATCACTATTTTTTTTTTTAAATTCTCCCTAAGTTGCATGTAACATATCTTGCGGAGATTAGAAGTGCATGCGTTGTTCGTGATGTCATGACAGAGATATTGAAATATTATGATAACCGAGTGGAAATATTTAGGTAAACTAAAGAAATATAAGATATTGTTTATTGGATTGACGAAACATTTCAATAGACATGTCATGAACAACGCAACTATTCTAACTCATTCAAAGTATAGCATGCGAATTAAATAAACGTAGAAAATTATCCACTCAAATATGATTCATATATTATGTCTTCAAACTCTTATTTAGGTGGAAGTCGTGGAAACCGTGTTCATAGAAACCGGAACGGGCATCAGTCATCACTCATCAGCTAAAGTTTTTGTAAGCTAACTCATCTTCCTTTGATTCATCCACTATCTTATATTGTTCTATCAACTTATTTAAATGTATATTTATCATTCTATTTTTTTTTTTTTTTTTTTGCTAAAGATTCTATTTCTCTAAATTACGTTTCAAATTGTATGACTCTAAAGATCATAATCCGTAACCGTTGCATTTTAATTTGAATATTTTTATTACAATAAAAAATCATATATTCTGCCGAGACAAATCAATTTAGCAAGCTCTTCTTGTATAAATGAATTAGCTATAATAAAAAGTGGTCCGAGAATAATCAATTTTTTTTTTTTTTTTGACAGCTATAGAAACTTAAAACAGTTCAAAAATCCAAACCGGTGAAATAAAGTTTACATAAATAGTATCAAAAAGTAAAGCTCGAACACCCTATGCTAGCTTGTCCGCCTTCGTATTCTGCGTTCTTGGTATATGCGCGATAGTAAACCGTGCAAAACGATCTCTGGTTGTCGTGAATTCTTCCAAATGTGTAGCAAAAGCAGACCATAGCGCTGGTGAAGACACCATCTTTACTAGTTCAGTACTATTTGTGGCGAAAGCCACCTCCATCTTCTGATTCTCAAACACGCACATCATCACCCATATTAGTGCTTCCAACTCATCGTGTAGTGGAAAGAGACTTCTTCTAAGATTCCTAACTCCGATTAGAGTGCATGCGCCCTCAGAATCTGTGCAGTACCATCCCAAGCCCGAGAGCTCATCGTCCTTCCATGATCCATCAACCGAACCTATAAATTCCAAATTTTCCGGATTGACCGTTGTGTGGCCCTCCGTATTATAATCCAGTACATTGAGCTCCACTTGAACCGTTTCTCAGAGCAAGGCTTCTTCACTTGCTACCTTAAGTACGTCCTGTGGATCCCTATCCAAATTCTTAAAAATCTTATAATTTCGAGTTTTCCAAAGATACCAAATAATCCAGGGAAAGATAGCGTCAGTATGACTTTTTGGTAGTCGCCAGAATAGATAATTTAGGTTGGCAAAGACCGAAGTCAATGGAAAAACACATGGTGCTGAGAGGATTATTGATAATGCCCAAACTTGCATCGCGGGAGGACATTCAAAAATGGCATAGTTAATTGTCTCCTTCTGCCCACATTTTGGACATTGGGTATCACAATCGATTCTTTTATACCGAAGATTTGTGGACACCAATACACAATCCATTATAGTTTGCCATATGAAGTGTTTTAATTTTCGAGGATACTTTAATTTCCATGTATATGATAAAAATGGATTAATGTGAGGTCTATAAAATGGTGACATCATATCTTTCAAATAATTATGTTTCGTATAATATCCTAATTTAACCAAATATTTTTCTAATTTTATAAAATGTCATTTTAGAAAATCTGATCGATTTGACCTACTTAACGGTAGATCGAGAATAATCAATCATTTACTCGTTTTCTAAATTATATTATCTCCTACGCATGAAAAAAAAGGAAAAGCAACAAAATCTGCTACGCATAATAGTAACCCGAGCGTATCCATGAGGAAAAATGAAATAGTCAACTGCAAAATCATTACTCAATTTTAGCTGTCTTTTTTTTGGATAAAAGTTTTAGCTGTCTTTATATCGGTAAGCCTTTTGCCACCTATTTTTCTAATGTCTCATTCGTTTTTCTTCTTTTTGTCCGACTATTTAATTAAATGATATTTATACTGGATCTAAATGATATTGGCTAAATATGGTTGAATTGTAGAATTTAGTTAATTTTTTGTGATTTTTTGCAGAATTTAACTAAATAACTTAGAATTCAAATGGTAATAGCTGAATCTGGCGGAATTTCGTGAATTTTCAAGAATAAATTAATTAATTAAATTTATGAAAATATTAATTAAGCAATGTTGTTTGTCAACAAAATTAATTTGATAAACTAATAAAATATTAAATTTTAAATTTGATAGATTTAATCATTTTCTTAAACATAAGATAACAATATGGCGAAAAAACTTGCAACTTGTAAAAAAATAAATGTGAATTTTGACGGAATTTGAAGTTAATATATTTTAATAATTTTATTAAAAATGATTATCATATAAAATTATAAGTAATCAAAATTATTTATTAACTGTTTATTTTTTATAAAAAATTAATTTTTTTAATTTATGTAGTTCACAAGTTTTTATATTAAAAATACTAATATTGAAATTAGATATTGATAGTTTTAATAATAATTTAATTTATCAAGTATGAAAAAAGATACCTAAAATATATGTTCAGATAGTTTGTAAATATAATTTTTTTACATAAAAGTTATTTGTAATTACATTAATTATCCCAACACGAATCTTATCTTTATCCGTTTGGGTGGTGATTTTATATATTTGAAATTACCTATATCATACCTATATTGTCATACTAAAATTTTAAAATATATTGCATAAGTAATTTTTTATATCTTAAATATTTTTATTCGGCCCGCATATCTGTTATTATTTGATGTTTTATCTAAAATAAATATATTTATGTATTAGTTGGTGTTGGAAGAATTGTTAAATATAGTTAAATTCAGTTTTTTTTGCTGAATTGCTGAATCTGACTAAATTTTTTAGATTGCAAATGGTACTGACTGAATTGCTAAATCTAGCTGAATCTGGAGGAATGTTTTATAAGTGTTACCATTTAGACCCACTGTATTCTCAAAATTTCTGACATTTTGCTAGTTTGCTGAATCTGACTGGATTTTTACTGTATTCTCAAATTAAATGATTCTTATACTGTATTCTCCAAATTTCAAAATTTCTGGTAACAGCTGAATCCGGCTGAATTTTGCTGGATTGCTAAATCTGACTGAATTTTTAGTGATTTCTGGTTGAATTTGGCTGAATAACTACATAACTAAATGATAACGGTTGAATCTAGATAAACCTAGCTGAATTTGTTTGTGATTTTTGGCAGAATTTAGCAAAATAATTAAAGATTTTAACTGGAAAAATGATTCGAATAACAATTTTTAATTTAAATATAAAAATAAACAAAATTATATGATGATTTCAAATAAAATACTGAATTATTTAAAAAAATTAGTAGTAATATAAATAATAATTTGGTTAGTAAAATTGAGTTATTCTTTCGTAATTTTTTTTTTTGAAGTATTAAAAATATGTAAATAATTAATAAAAAACTTAGTCAAAAAATTATTTTAAAAAAAAAATTTCAAAAATTAACATGATAATATAATATAAAATTATGTAGTCGTTTATTTTTTTTTCCTCTCTAATAGCTAAATCAATAATATGATGAATAAGAATATTATTGAATTTTGATATTTTGAATAATATTTTAGCATAGTTATGAATTGTTTTTGTGAAATTTTAATATTATCTAAAAGTTATTAAACTTATCCAAAATTTCTCAAACCAAAGTTTTCAAAAATTATCGTAAATAATCCATAGTTATCCGAAATACTCAAACATGAATATGACTTTTGTCATTTGGATAGTGATTTTATATATATGAACTACATATATACATTAATTTTTGATATTTTTAATCGGTATGCGTATTCGCTATTATCCAATTTTTATCCGAGATAAATATACATGCATGTTAGTTGGACTTAAAAAAACTTTTGAATCTAGCTGAATTCATCTGAATTTAATTTTGTACAAATTGTACCAGCAAAATTATTGAAACTGGCTGAATTCAACTGATTTTTTTTTTAACGTCACCACTTACACCCTTTAAATCTTATTTTTTTTGGGGTTAATGTCTGACATTTTAAAATTGTTCATAGACTTGTCTATAAGTAGGGATGAGACGATTTTAGATATCTTGACATTTCAAGATATTCGGATCCCTGGCAAAAGTATCCACATCCGGATCCGTGGCGTCTGGATATCCGAATTTTAGGTATCCGACATAAAATCAGGATATCTGTGGATATCTAGATCCGGATCCAAAATAAATAAAAAAATAATAATTAAAATAACTAAATTAAAATACTAAAAACTTTTAAAAAGAATTATAATTTAAAATTTTGAATAATATTTTTCAAAATAAATATGTTTTATTAGAAAATAAATAAAATCAATATATATATATATATAAATAACTTAATAAAAAAAATATTTTTAATATATTTAATGCGTTCAGATCAGGATCCGGATATCAGGACCTTGAAATTTTACTATCCGGATCCGGATCCATTTTTCACAATCCGAAATTTTACTATCTTTATCCGGACCCGAACGCTCCGAATATTCTAATTTTTGGAGCGGATCTCGGATCCCGAATAATAATTTCACCCCTATCTATAAGTAGTCGTTTGGTACTCAGATACATTGCATCTAAATCAAGTAATACATATCAAAAAATTTAAGGGAAATTTCGAGAAATATTTATAAACTAAAAGAAACAAAAACTAGGATCCGATTTTTTTGAGTGGTGGATCCGACCTGGATCTTTGCTTTTGGCATGAACTGCGCGTCTCTCTTTTTGGCAACTTTTCCAATTTAATGCGCTTCACGCGGTTTCCGTCAAACGCGTCCGTTTCATCTGTTGAAGGTCAAATGACCGTTGAAATTATGCCACGTGACCAAATTGTACTGTTATGTTATCTATCTCACCGTGAAGTGAACTCCACTTATGTCTTTGGCCTCTTAACTTTTGAAATATCGTATTCTTATTTTTTTATCTAGCTTAATTTATATCAATCCATACAAATAAGAATTATATAGTAGACAAGTGAGTAACATACAAAGGCATGAGAAAATGCGTGTATCGGGTAATTACAAATTTTGTTCTAGTATACTATTTAATGTCCATTTTTTTGTTTGTTTGGTAATATCGAAAAGAAGGTGTCGTCGTTTTTCAGAGCAGTTGCACATTGTTTTACGAGGAAAAGAGGAATTGCATGTGGGTTTTAGGTGAATTGTCTCCCTTGATTTTCGCATCACATATGGACCATCACAAAACTATAATAGTAATATTGATATTTTTTTTTAAAGAAAGGAAGTTGATCTGGATGATATTAAACTTGAGGTAGTATGTTTTTCTTTTGGGAGATGGTTCTCTCATTCTTCATTGATGAACGTTTAAGCTATTTGCCGATATTATCATTTTCTTTTCTTTTTTAAATTAACTTTATTCATCTTCTTCTTTGTTCTCTCTCCAAAAGAGAGACATTTTGCAAATTACAAACAGAGAAAAGATGATGAAATCTATACTTAGGATACAAGACTTTTCGAATCGAATTTGAAGCAATGCATGTTTAACCGGTTGAAAATATGTTATGTTTGAATGAATCCAAACCATGTAGAAAGATAAGTTAAGGAATCATAATAAGATATTAGAGCCGATGTGAGTAGATGATTAGTGGAAGTAAGAACTCTGTCCAAACTAAAAAGTTTTGTTCGAAGTAGAATTTGAATGTTCTTAACTAGTAGTTGTGTTGGTTTAGAAGAAGAGGAATGAAGTCTTGTGTTCATTTCCTTCCAAAGAAAATAAACCACCTCTTGAAATATTAACTTGTAGATCGTCTTTAACTTCTGGTTACGGGAAGATCGATGAACCCACCGAACAATGTCATCAAAAAGGACAGGAGGAGAAAGAGCTAGATGGATAAAGAAAGCGTTCCAAACCTCAGCCGAATAAGAGCAATTGAAGAAGATGTGTGTCTTACTTTCAGAGGCAGAATTACATAATAGACAGTCACTTGGGATGTTTAGTCCCCAAGTTATCAAACGGTCCCTCGTTGAGAGCCTATCTCGCATCACAAGCCATAGGATGAAATTATGCTTAGGAATTCTGGATTTAAACCAAACCGAATTAAACTAATCAACCTTAATAATGAAAGGGTGCAGAGCCTTCCAAGTCTTGGATGTAGAGAAAACCGAAGGAGGAGATCCTACTGAATTTCTACATAAATAAAAACCATGCTCTGTTGTAAGGAAACTCGGTAAATCTGGTGGAAGGCAAGCTTTGAGAAGAGCTAATAATGGGTGCCTCCTTGTTGAGACTCGCCACGATATCTCAGTACAAGCATCTGAAACAACAGCTACGATTGGAATCCCGGAGACTCTTGGCCCGTTAGGTCCAATAACATCAATTAGAGGCCCCAAATTTGACCAATCTTCATGCCAAAATAGAGTGGAGCAGCATGATCTAATCTGAGCCGGTAGAAAAGGTCTAGCCAATGGTCTCAACTTCATAAGTCGGCGCCAAATCCAACTTCCTAAGTGACGAAAATCCATAGACCAAAATAATCTTCCTCTTATTAATAATTTATGTATCCAAGCCACCCATAAGGATCCATTAGAAGCAAACAGTAGCCATATAAGTTTCAAACCAAAAACTTGGCTTGAATCTTGAAGCCTACGAAGCCCTAATCCTCCTTCTTTCTTTTGTGAGCAAACTGATCTCCAAGAAACCTTAGCTCCTCTAGCCGAAGTTGGAGCCCCACTCCAAAGAAACGAATTATAAATCTTCTTAAGTGTCTTTAAACATTTCTTTGGCAGAGGAAAAATAGCAGTCCATAAATTTATTAAGCTGAACAAAACGGATTGAATCAACTGTAACCTGCCAGCAAACGATAAATGGTGAACTGTCCAAGATGAAATCCGAGCCACCACCTTATCAATAAGAGGCTGGTAATCCTGTGGCCAGAGCTTATGAGGCATAAGAGGAAGGCCGAGATAACGGACCGCTAAAGAGCCTTGAAGAAGTCCAAAATGTGGCAGTAAATGAGTAACTAAGGCCAAGTTGTTACCATCCACAAACAACAAGATTTCCTCAAATTAAGTGCCAAACCAGAGCCTTTTTTGAAGGCTGTCAATGTGTCTAGTATCATTGCCAATGAACGCCCCGTTCCCATCAAAGAAGATAAGGACATCATCTGCAAAGCTTAAGTGAGAAATCAGAGGATCAGCACATAAAAGAGGAAGCTTAAAACAGTTCTCTCTCACAATTTTCTCAAGCTGTTTTGACATAATGTCCATGACCAGCACAAACAAAGAGGAAGAGATCGGATGCCTTGTCGTAGACTTTTCTTTCTCTGGAAAAATTCCATCAGTTCACCATTTAGCGCAATAGAGTAGTGTGGGGATGAGATACAAAGCTTAATCCAATAAATAAATATGGCTGGTAACTCAAATTCTTTCAGAATGTTCACGACAAAATACCAATCAACATTGTCAAAGGCTTTTGATATATCTATTTGAAGACAACCTCTGGAAGTAGGCCCATCCTTATGAAAATCAGCCACAGTCTCAGAAGCCAACAAGAAATTCTCACATAACACCTGATTCTTAACAAACTCAACCTGATTTCTTTGAACTGCAAGCGGAATAAGACTCTTCAATCTAGAAGCCAATAATCAAGATATGATTTTTTAAGCTGTATTACATAAGGAAATAGGCCTGAATTCAGAGAGCCTTGACGCTCATGTTACCTTTGGAATCAAGGAAATTACAATTGAGTTAACTTGCCTCAACATGGAAGGATTGACAATGAAATCATTAATTGCTCTGACCAAGTCGTTCCCACCAAATCCCAGGAAGAGATGAAAAATTCCACAGTAAACCCATCCGGGTCCGGAGCCTTATTTCTCGGCAAAGAAAAAACCATGGTTTGGATTTCTTCTTCTGATGGGATAGCTGCGAGCTTCAAGAAAAGGACACTATCACATCTAAATGGGTGTAGATTTTTAATTTGTTCCACTAAGAAGGACCTCACTGCATCATTTGAAGTTCCCAATAAATCAGAATAATAATTGATTACCATGCTTTTTAACATTTCTGGATCAGAAACTTTAACCCCTTCATCATCATGTAGAAAGTGAATGATGTTTCTGGAAAGATTAGATTTTACCGACTTAAAGAAGAAGCTTGTATTGGCGTCGCTTTCTTTTAACCATCTGACCCTGGATTTTTGGCTAAAGAAGTTTTCTTTAGCTCCTGCAAAAAACAACCAAGCAGTCCTAACTGTTGCTTCTTCCTCAAAATTTAATTGAGATGGTCGGGTTAGTACTCTCCTTTGGATGCTCTCTAGCTTCTCTAGGGCTTCTTTTGTTTTGGCTTGGATATTACTGAAACTGCTCCTATTGAGGTCTTTACAATAAAATTTGGCTATCCTTAACCTCTGATAAAGAAAAAACATTGGGCCAACCGAAATAAGTGAATTGTTCCAGGCTGCTTGAATAAGCCGTTGATATTCTGGATGTGTTGTGAAGAAGGAGAAGAATGTGAATTTTGAAATCCTTCTCTCAACTGCATTTGAAAGCGAAACTAGACAAGGAGAGTGATATGAATTTCCAAGACATAAAAAAAAGCATTCAAATCAGAAAAAGAGTATTGCCGATATTAGCATACATACGTACGTTAACAAGTTATGCATCCAAGATAAAAAATCAAATAAAGTGTGACGATAATTTACAGTATAATATAAGATATTTTCACAAATGCGTTTAAAATATGCAAAACGTTTCATATAAATTTAATTACATGACATTTTAAGAGGGTCGATATTTACGGACGTGATTTACCCACAAAAGAATTGTTGATTTGCTAATGCATGTCATATAGCCCGTGTACAAATAGTTACGTACCCTGACACTTTTACTTTGTTGCTAACAATCGTACGTTTCTTTCCATATCTTCTGTTATTCACCTAACCATCTTCGTATTATAAACGATGAAATTTAGATCGATTTTCTATGTATCCTCAAAATCCAACTATCATAAATCGAATAGAAAATCACGTGACAAAAGAAAAGAAAAATCGAACGGTCAATCCGTCGCTAAAAGCTAACGTAGAAAACGGTGATAAAAATAGAAAAAAAAAATTAAGTGAAGGTTATTGGTTTGTGTATTTTATTGGATTTGGAATTAAGACCAAATCCAGTGTTATTGGTTTTATGATTTTAAAATCCATGTTCAAATCTTGTATTATTGATTCTATGATTTATAAATACTATTTCAAATCACGTGTTATTTAATCCTACATATTTACTTATGAATTTGATTTCACAGTGGATTTTAGTGGATTTGGAAGGATTTCCAAGATAAAAATACAAAGAATTAAATCAGAGGAAAAACCTACGGATTTCTAAAGATTTTTAAATTGTGTTTAGGTGTTATTTGTTCGTGTATTTTAGTTGATTTGTAAAATTAAAAGAGTGGAATGAGAGTTTAGTTCCATTGCCGGAAAAGAAAGTAGTTTGTCCCTTACTGTGTGGTCGATTGGTGATTTGATAGTGGCCAGTGATAAAGAGTTTGTTGTGAAGATTCTTGAAGTTATTTTCCTCCATATTGAATATTTAGTTGTTTGAAGGAGTAATTTGATTATGACAGTTGCTTGTCTCTGAGATGGTGGTCGAGTTTTTAGAATCCAAGATGTAGCATTAGCTAAGTTTGCTGGTGGATTTGGCAAGACTCTCGAAGAGATGCTCGTGGCTCTTATATTCAGTAGGGCAAAAAACACAAGTTGCTGATACATTCATGCTCCATCTTCTTAATATGTCTCATGTTGGAAGTCTTGCAAGGATTTCCAACCATGTAAAAAAGGAGAAAAGAGAAACTGTTTCCGAAAACCATGCCACTTTGGCTCAAAGGACCAGAGGGTGCACACCCTTAGTTGCTCCCAAATAACTTTGGAAAAGAAATTAGGTGTACATGTACTTGTTGCATTGCGCCATAAATAGTGGTCACGACCTCTAGATTTATGGACAATGTTATATAGCCGTTAGAGTAATTAAGAATTGCTGAGCTAATAATGTTGTCAGCACTTACAATATAAAAGCAACTGAATAACATAAATTGTAAAAATAATTTTTAAATTTCCATTAGATTAATTTAGGGGAATTCGTTGACTATTTTAAAGTTTTATTCTAGATAGTTCTATTTAAATATTTATTTTTAAATATGAGTTTTAAAAATGGATGTTATTAAATTATGATTATAACATTTAATTTGAAACTTTGTCTTGTTTCATTAAGAATTTTTAATAACAAATTAAATTTTGGTGTTATTTAATTTCACATGTCGTTTAATTAATAAAGTTTAAACATAAATTTAAAGTTGATTAACATATAGCCAAGTAATTTGTGTTAATAATGTTGTTATGTCACTATCCGGTTTCAACCTGTATAATACATGTTGTTTCAGGGTTTTTTATTTCTCATGAATAGCTACTGTGGGGTCAAGCTGTCTGAGAGTCCAACCACTGGAGGGCAAATTTTCTGCACACATAGCAAACGCGTGAAAATCCAGGGAACACGATGGGGGTGTTTTCCGAGGAGTCTCCGACGCTCAAGTCAGTAAAAAGATAGAGAAAAATGGACCACAGGGTTGATGCGTCGAAAACCAGAAAGAAAATGGGGAACACGGAAGAAATGTGGTTAAGTGACTCCGGATCCGAAAAAAGAATGGATTCACGGAGTATCTATAGTTTTAGGGGCACTTTAGTGGGTAAGAGAACGAATGTCTTTTGTGGAGGTAGTGACCAGAATGGTCAGAAGAAATGGTGAGGTTAAACCCCATAAGTGGAAAGAAGGTAAAAGTTTATGGAGTATTGGGAGAGAAAAAGAGTAATGTTGGGTCAAGAGAAATAATATGAGAGAAGAGAAAGAAGAAAGTTTGCAAGTGTTTAGAGAGAGAAGTCAAACGCGGGTAAACTTTCTCCTCCCCTCTCCTTAGTGGAGAAAGTGGTGTTTATATAGAGAATACATGATCCAGATTAGTATACCGAGTTATTTGTTGGGTCGGGTCTGGTTGCGTGGTCAAACATGAGCCGAATGTGTTGAAGGGTTTGACAGGCTGCAAGGTATGACGGATTGCATATGCTGGCAGTCTGTTGGCTCTGACAGGTCGCAGGGCCAAACATTTTGCAGAGCCAACGTGAAACACGCTGTTGGGTCTGACGGGTCAAAGTGTCAACATGGACCAAGCTGACACGCTGCAGGGGCTGACAAGCTGCATGGGGGCATATAGTCCTTCCTATACTTTTTATCTTCCCTAGGCACAAGAATAGTCCTTTTCATCTGTCACATGCATAAGATAAATATTATTTATCATTTGACTAATCCATTAAATTTTAGAGGTGCAAGTGTGTATAACCCTAGTCTTATTAAAGATGGTGATGCCCTTAAGAATTAGAGAACTTACCTGGCCCTGATCCTGATACTCAGATCGAGCTACGGTTGCGGGATGTTGGACTACGGTTGCCTGGCTACTGTTACAGGCTACGTGGCTATGGGTACGGGGTGATGGGCGATGGTTGCGGGGTGCTGGGCAACAGTTACTGGGTGCTGGGCTACGGTTTCCTGACTATGGTTGCAGGCTGCTCGGCTATGCTTACGGGGTGCCGGGCTACGATTGCAGGGTGCTGAGCTACAGTTGTGGGGTGCTGGACTACGGTTGCCTCGGATCCCACCGTCAGGGTCTGGACTGCAACTGTGGGCTGAAGTACATGTGGAGACATATGGATCACTACGAAACAAGACCCACTTACCTCTAGAATTGGTCCATAATGCCGACGTGAACAACAATATTGAAGGATCCGCCTAAACCAAAGACATGTGGCTTTAGGCGATCCGCTTAACTCAAAGAAAATTATCTTATCCCCAACACATGTTATTAATAATAAAAATAAGTTTATTCAGTTGACAACTTTAAAATACAAACTACCAATTTTAATAAGTTTTTAAAGTTTTTTTTTCAGTCAAAAAATATTTCAATAAATAACTATTATAATCTTGAAATATTATAAAATCAAAAAAAGGTTTTATAAATTAAAAAAAAAAAGTTTAAAATGCTTAATCAATTTAAAGTTATTAAAGTTGTTAACTAATCCAATAAAATTTTCCATTTTGGTTATAGTGGAGTTGGTATGGAAACATGGTTGGTAAATGTCATTTTATCAAAAAAAAAAAGTCAGAGCGGGGCGATCTAGACGGTTAGAGTTAGACCGTCACATTCACATTGAAAACCAAATGTCAAAATCAAGAAGTCAAACCGGGTTATAATTCCCGGTCTAGTTCACAAAGTCCACGTTAGCTCAAGAAACAGAATCTGTGTCTTCCCTCAGTCGCGCGTCACGTGTCTTTGAGCTCTCATCACCGTCTGACCAAACCCATCTTCTACTTTTCTTACAATATTGAGTCTTCTTTGTCTCTTTTAGAGCAAAACTTATCAGACTTAAATTTTCCAGGGTTCGAGTTTGACTACTCTACCCGATCTCATCGCTGATCGCTCCAATTCGATTTTTCTGTTTTTCCATATGAGCTTTTTTTTGTTCTTTAACTTTTGATTTCTGGATTTCTGTTGATTCTTGTAATCTAAATAAGAGTAGGATCAAGGTCAGATGTTAATTAGTTGTCTTATCTGAAGCTTGATTCTTTATAAAAAAAACTGTAATTTGGGTGCTTAATCAACTAGCTTTATGCCTTTGGTTCTTGTCTTTTCCATTTTCTCTAATTCATTTTTGTTCTTTTAATTTCAGTAAGACATGAATAATTCTGATACCGAAAAATCATCTTCAAATGGATTTGAGAAATCTTTGCCACCAGAGGAGTATCTAAACAAGGTGTGATGATGATGATATTTTTCATGTGTAAATCAAATATTATAGTTGATATAGAGATTGTGTCTTTTAACGATTTATGATGATAATAATATAGATAAATGAAGTGAGGACATTACTAGGGCCATTGCCTGAGAAGAAGTCATCTGAGTATTGTTCAGATGCTGCCATTACTCGGTATTTAGCTGCGCGTAATGGCCATGTCAAGAAAGCAACTAAAATGCTTAAAGAAACCTTGAAATGGAGGACTCAGTACAAACCCGAGGAGATTCGATGGGTATGTGCTATGTCCTATGTATGTGTGTAGCTTGGATATGTGCAAGTATCCTATCAGCTTATAAAATGGTTGTAATTATAGGAGGAGATTGCACGAGAAGCTGAGACCGGGAAGATATACCGAGCCAATTGTACCGACAAGTACGGAAGAACAGTTTTGGTTATGAGACCAAGTTGCCAGGTTTGGTTTCTTTTCCCATTTCCTTCCAAAGCTCTGATTCTCTTTACTTTTTCGATAAATAGCCCTTTTTCGCTTTTATTACAGAATACGAAATCTACTAAAGGACAGATTAGATTCTTGGTTTACTGTATGGAAAACGCAATCTTGAATCTACCAGATGACCAAGAACAAATGGTTTGGCTAATCGATTTTCACGGTTTCAACATGTCGCATATATCCATCAAAGTGTCTCGAGAAACCGCTCATGTGTTACAAGAACATTACCCCGAACGCTTAGGCTTGGCCATACTATACAACCCGCCTAAGATTTTTGAACCGTTCTGGAAGGTAAATTTCAAAATCTCTCTCTGCCCCCAATGCAAATATCTTTATTAATGATGAAACTTTGTTGACATCAGAGGAATTTGTAAATCTGCAGATGGTAAAACCGTTTCTAGAGCCAAAAACCTGCAACAAGGTGAAATTCGTCTACTCAGATGATAACCTTAGCAAGAAGATTCTCGAGGATGTCTTCGATATGGAGCAACTCGAGGTTGCATTTGGTGGAAAAAACAGCGATTCGGGTTTTAATTTTGAGAAATATGCCGAGAGAATGAGGGAGGATGATTTGAAGTTCTATGGAAACACCACAGTGTCAACAACCACAGCTCATTTGAACAACTCAGATTCTGAAGTTTCAGACTCTGAAAAGAAGCAATTGGAGGACAAAGAGATGATCAAGAACGGAATTTTGGAATCTCCTTTAGATACAACAAAACTTAAACCTGAAGCTTAGAATAGAAGAAGCTTGTGGTTTAACATAAAGATCAACTTTTTATCTTCTTAACCCATCAATTACTAAAGCTGGAGATGCAATCCTTTTGTTGTTATGCGAATTAAGACGGTAAAACTGCAGATTCTTAAATGTTTCACAGAAGAATGCTTATTTTCTTAAAAGAGTTTGGAAACAACAAGAAAACAAAATCAACAAGTGTGAGCTTTTGAACATTGTCCCTTGAGGTAAATGGTGGATATGGCACATGTGAATGAAGAAACTTATATATTCTTTGTAAACGCCTCTAAGGTCCTAATAAGCTTGAGGGAAGAGAGCTAAGTAGATCATGAACCAATCTTTTCTGTGTACTTCAGGAACAAATTCCTTCACTGTTCTCATCCAGCTTCTGTCTGTATTGAGCCAATCTCTTCAAGACAAAGAAACACTCAGAAGTCAGAACCACTGAGATAGAGAAATTTACTAATATGAAAGAAGATAGAAATTATGTCTAACCTTGGTATAAGCATAGACACCAGCTTCTGTTGGACCAACCGGGCTTCCCCGCTTGATGAATTTGCCGTCTTTTAAGATGTAGAGAAGAGGTATACCGGTCGATAGCTCTAGACTTATCACCTGAGAACCAAAACCACAAAGAGAATTTCAGTTATTCGCCAAAAACCGCAAACTAAGCAATCGAAATAAAGATGTAAAGCAGTCTTTCGTCACACCTCCTGGCAAGTCAATTTGTCAAGATACATTATGATAGACCGCAGCGAGTTCCCGTGAGCAGCTACCATTACGTTCTTTCCAGCTGCAAGCTTTGGTTCGATCTGCAATTTGGTCTTTTGACGTTAGTAGAGAAACTCAGGAAGACGTTAGAATGAGATTTAACAGAATTCTCATTACATTGTCCTCAAAATAAGCCACTGCTCTCTCAGCACACATCTCCAAGCTCTCGCCTTTGGGAGGAGGAATGTCATAGCTCCTACGCCATTCGTGAACTTGCTGTTTCCCGTATCTTTCCGCCGTTTCTTGCTTGTTCAGACCTTGCAATTCTCCATACCTATAGCCAGAAACGTCCGAAAGCAGATAAGCTTTTTATCGGTCCAAAGCTCGATATGTTGAAAGACGGGGAAATCCAGATTATTTTTACATTCTCTCATTGAGCTGCCATGCGGGTATGACAGGAATGGATTGGTTTTTAGTTTCTTCACTGAAAACTTGACTCCAACTTTTCGCCTGTTCGCTTTCATTGTGTAAAATGATCGGAACCTAGATGAGTTTTAATCCGTTTATCAGGAAATGTAGCAAACCAAATAGATCAATTTGATTGAGAAAGATAGAAAGCTGAGCTTGGTTTGACATACCTTCTTACGACGGTGCTGAATCATGGCAAGCATCGCAGTCATCTGAGCACGGATTAGAGACGATGTGAAGATAACATCTACAGGTATGTTACTAATCCTCTTCCCTGCCTCAATAGCCTCTTCAACACCTTTCTCTGTCAATGGCACATCAACACAACCCGTAAAAAGATTCTTCTCGTTCCACAACGACTCTCCATGCCTAATCAATATCAGAGCTGCTTCATCTAAAACATGACAACAAAAGAAGAAAACTTGTTCAGTATAAACCAATGATGTTTCGAATCCAAAAAAGGAGCATATACTTGATTTTTTGAGGGAATTGTCAGGGATGTTCTTGATAGGAGACAAGAGAGTGTTGTAAGAAACTGATGTCTGAGACGCAATTGCTTCAATCTTGGAGAAGTTTCTCTTTCTTGATGTATAACTCAGTGAAGAATCGATCTTTAATCTTTTCGTTGGCACATTCAAAGGCTCTCTTAAAGATTGAGAGACGAATGACAAGATTGATTGGTGAGACATAGCCGTAGCCATACTGATGAAAAGAAATCGAATTTGTGGTTAATTCTTTAACTTGAGCACATTAATCTTCTTGATTAGAGATCTGAAAACCCTAAACGCAAAACCCTAAGCAAAGAAACTGATCAAAGCAAACACATTTAGCATTAAAGAAGTTTGATTACATATACAGATCCAATCGGAAGAAAGAAACAAAGCAATATTAAGAGCAATAAATGACGAAAACCTAAAACCCCAAGAACAGAGCACAAGAAGACGAAAGACTTTTAGAAGAAACAAATGCAATAGCAAAAAGCTTGAACAGAAACAAACCTGGACTGATTTCAGTAAGATGATACCCAGCAAAACCTCTCAATGTCCCCCCAAAAATGACGTTTTTATAAGTGTTTTAGAGGTTTTAAAAGGTAAAAATGTTTCCTTTTTTTTAATCTTCTTCTTGAGTTGGATTTTATATAGAAAGAAGACCAAATTAAAACTTAAAACGTAAACAACAGATGAGAAATAAAATTGGAAGAGAAGGGTTGTTGAGTTTCTTCTTATAGGAGTTGGCATTTTCAAAAGATCGGCTTCCTCATGTAGTGACAATATTGACAAGTGAGACAACAAATGGGGAAATTATTTTATCTGCAATTATACGGAACATTATACGTTTATTATTTAATTTTAGGGATTATATAGGGGGGAATTATAGTGTTGAATAGATTAATGGGAAATCCAAATTCGAATAAAATTGTGGCAAAAAAAAACAACCTCTCGTGGGGTTGTAGAGACCATTACTCGGTTTATAAACTATCAAGTTTTAATTAATATATATGAATATTGCTAGTTAGACCACAAAAGACAGCAAATTAAGCAGCTCTTCAAAGTGTTCAATAAGCATCCCAAATCGTTGCCTTTTCTTGATCTAGAGGGTTCGGTTTCGAATGCAGAAAAACATAAATAGAGCTCTTTGTATACAATATATATGAAATCAATATACTATTGTTCAAGGAAAAATCGACAATCGATTGACCATATTTTAATGGAATGGAGATAAAATTATAAATGTTGTTTTTACTTTTTTCATTATTTCGCTAAATATGCATAATCTATATTGTCAAAATTATTTGTTTATATATATAATCCACCAAAATTTTACTATGCCTCATTCACACAAAATATTTATCTCAAAATTCAAATTTCATTCCCACGTTATTGTTTTTGTTTCATCTCATTTCTGTTTAAGAATTTAAATATTTATTGAAAAGAGATATAGAAAAACAACGTGGGAAATGAAATGAAATCAATAATCTGTATCTCTTGAAATGATTTTGAAGCCATTAAACTTATGATAAAGAAAATAACTACTAAAATAATGCGTGTCATTTTAGAGTTATTGTTTTGTTTAACAAAGAATGTCATTCTACGTTTTCAATATGATTTTTCGAATGCAAATTCATCTTTCATTAAAAACTAAGATATATTAAATTTAAATTATTACTATTTAATTAATAGTGTATTAAATATAGACATTTTGATATGTTTAAAATTTTCTTAATCCGCTTAAAATGTATTAAAATGATATTTTTTGTGAAAGAGAGTAAGTATCTACCAAAACTGCTAACTCAATTTGCCAATTGGCAGAAAGAAATGACATATGTCTAACGAATCAGAGCTGTTATAGAATATGCTACTTGAATATGCTTTTCAAGGAAACAAAAAATTTGCGACTAGAGGAGGAAACAGTTGACGAATATACCAAACCTCGCATATTCAGTGTGACTTTATAAAAGTAGTTAAGTCTTTATAGGCCCATTTAAAGCCCATTTAGAGCATCTCTTTCCATGATTTCTCATGGAGTTTTAAAAAATAATATAATATTAATTTTAATAAAAATATATTATTTTTGAAATACCACATTTCAAAAATATCATATTTCAAAAATATTTTCAAAATATCACTAAAATAATATCATTTATCCAAAATAAATTTTAGGTTTTTGTTACCTATTTTAGATTTAGGATTTAGTTTTAAGAATTTTGGTGTTGTTAAGAGTTAATTATTTTTTAGGATTTAGAATTTTAGTGTTAATGTTTTTAATCCTAAATCTTAGGTCCTAAACCATAATCTCTATAAAACTCTAATTTCAATATATAAATGTAATTTAGTTAATTTATACTTAATTAATGATATTTTTGAAAATGAACAACCCGTGATAGCATTTTTAAAAATAGATACACCAAAATGATATCTTTAAAATTGTTCCTATAATATGAAATAAATAATAGTATTATATTAAATGAATGTTTCAAAACTTGAGATACCCACTCCAAAATTGTTATTTAAGAGAGTTTGGGATGAGTCTCTCAAAACTTGAGAGACTCATTTAATATAATACTATTATTTATATTTTATTATTTGTTAAGAAATTTTATGAAAAACGATGGATGGATGGAGATGCTCTTACAAATTTATTGGATTTAGAATTTTCCCACGAAAACTTAACTAAAGAGAAATATATGCGGTGTATTTAACTAAAAATTTGGAATGGTTTGAGTTTTAGATAATTTTTTTTTTTTTTTTGTGAATCTAAGAAATTTGTTTGCAATCCTATTTAAAATATAATATTTGGATTTTTTTACTTTTAACTAAAAAAATACTCTAAAACATCTTAAAATCAATTAAAAACATAATGCTTAATATATTCCAATAATAATGGATTTGAAAAAAAAAATTCAAATCACTAGTTCAATAAAATTATATTTTATAGACTTTTTAAAATTTATAATTCAATAATATAGGATTTGAAAATTTAATACAAATTATTTCAAATACTAGATTAAATATACTCATGTATAGGGGTGAGACGATTCCATATATCCTGGAATTTTAGGGTATTCGGATCCGGATCCGTCAGATCCGTGGCAAAAGTATCCGAATTCAGATCCATGATTTCCGGATATCCGGATTTCGGATATCCGACAAAAAATCATGATATCCGCGGATATCAGGATCCTGATCCGGATCCGAAAATAATAATTAAAATAATTAAATTAAAATACTAAAAACTTAATATATATATATATATAAATTAGATATTTGAATAATATTTAAAAAAATAAATATGATATATTAAGAAAAGAACTAAAATCAATTTATATATATATAAATAACTTAATATATGTAAAAAAAAAATTTAATATATTTAATCCGGACCTTGAAATTTTGCTATCCGGATCCAGATCCGTTTTTCACGGATATGAGATTTTACTATTCTTATCCGGATCCGGACACCCCGGATAACCTAATTTTCGGAGTGGATCGGAGCAGATCCCGGATAATAATTTCACCCCACTCATATATAGGTTTTGCCGTGTGCTATATTAATTTATAATGGGAAAAGTAAATACCAAATTTTAGAATTGGAATGAATTGTTATTAAATTTTATGATCCCCCAAACCCTCACACCCCGGACCTTGAAATTTTACTATCCGGATCTGGATCCGTTTTTCACAGATATGAGATTTTATTATCTTTATCCGGATCCGGACACTCCAGATAACCTAATTTTTAGAGTGGATCGGAACGGATACCGAATCGAATCTAGGATCCGGATAATAATTTTACCTCTACTCATGTATAGGTTTTGCCGTGTGCTATATTAATTTATAATGGGAAATGTAAATACCAAATTTTAGAATTGGAATGAATTGTTATTAAATTTTATGATCCCCTAAACCCTCCTCACATGAGCTGTTCCCTATCTTATCTTTGCTTAATTTAGATGGGACATAACTCGACCCACAATAATAAGATGGATCAAATAACACAAATTAAACTAGAAAATAGATTAATGCAAGTATGGAAGAAACATAAAAGTGTGGCTTAATATAAAGTGTAAAGGACGGAGGACTTCTGATTTTTTTCTTTTCTTGGCACGTAATTATTTGATAAATCTGATAATCAAAATATTATCTGATTAGTTTAATAGATATACTTTATAAAATATACAAATACGAGTGAGCAGATAAAACTATAATGTAAATTAAGGCTAACTTATACTTATAACCAGTGGCGGAATCAGAATCGTTTGCTATCAAGGGCAGAAAATATATATTAAAAAAACGTCTACAAAATACCTAAAAAAATCTACAAATGTATTATACGTTCACTCATAGTTTGAAATCTTTTTATCACAGTTCCATTTGTTACATCTTTAAAGAATTTTTTTTGATAAACCAAATGAGACAATCACTTAGAAACTGATCACCGATGCGATTCCGTAATACGGTCTTTACAATCTTTATTCCTGGAAAAAATCTCTCGACGGTTGCGATAGCAATGGGTAAAGTCAAAGCTAACTTCAAAAGTCTATAAACCAAAGGATGAGAAAGATGTTTCTTGGTTTCTACCATCACCCGTGCTAGGTCTCCAAGATTTCTCAAATCAACAAACATTGCATCTTCTTGTACATTATCAATATAAATATCCAGTTGATGCTCAAGAGACATGCACTCCACACAACTAAAATCCTCATGATAGAATTCAGCCAATCTCAATAGCTTTTCTTTGTTAAACTCACGAAATGAATCATCAGGACTCAAAGCTGATATGCAGACGAGTAGTTCAGAGTTTACCTCGTTGAAGTGGTCATTAAACTCCTGAAGTTGCATATCCAATACAGTATAAAAACAATTGACTTTGTAATGATGCAAGTTGGTTATGTTGGTCTTTTCCGTGGCTTTCTTGGATCGATGAAGTCGTCCTCCATGTTGAGAATTTCAGTGTCATATTTCTTACAAAAATATGAAACCTTCTTCACAAATGAATCTCATCCATCATCTCTTAACTTTTGTAGTTGTCGCTTAGTGGATTCCACTAATGAGATTGCATTTAGGATGTCTTGATCTTTTCTTTGTAAGGCCATGGATAAATTTTATGTGAGTCCCAAAAGAAGCAACATCAAGTGTAGAAAGAATACAAAATCAAAAGTATGAATGTATTTGAGAAGACCATATATTTGCTTGACTTCTTTGGGTATTGTCTATACTTTCCTCCTCGACATACTCAAGCACCTTAATCACTGGAGAAAACAACTCAACTAATTGCAACAATGTTTTATAATGCGAACTCCAACGTGTATTTCTTGGTCTTTGAACTGAAGACTCTTGATTCAACCCTTTTTCAGTCTTGATTTCACCATTACTTATTTCCTTCTCAATTTCATCCCGCTGAATTTCTCGCATCATATTCTTTTGCAAGAAACTACAACCACGTTCACTAACATATAAATCTTATCGAAGAAATCTCCAACTTCAAAATGTTTCTTTGCAACTGCAACAACAACTAATTGAAGTTGGTGAGCAAAATAATGTACATAGTATGCATAACTACTTTCTCTTGAAATCAATGTTCTCAGTCCATTTAGTTCACCCCTCATATTTCTTGCTCCATCATAGCCTTGTCCTCTCACCTTTTTTAGACTTAAACTATATTTAGCAAACAATGAATCAATACCGGATTTCAGAGTTAAAGAACATGTCTCCTTTACATGGATAAGACCAACAAATCTCTCTTTCACTATACCATGTTTATCAACAAAACGAAAAACTATAGCCATCTGCTCTTTCTTAGAAGCGTCCGCAGATTCATCCACCAACAGAGCAAACACATCATGATAAAGCTCTTGAATTATGGAGTGAACTACTTCTTCTGAAAAGCAATGAACAATGTCTTTTGAAATTGGATGAGACACCATTTGGTTATTTCCAGGAGCATTCTTCAACACAACCTTATTCACAACTTCGTTTTGCTCAGCGGTATACTTCACCAACTCCAAAAAATTCTTGTTACTAGAATCCTCTGTTTCATCATGACCACGAAACGGCAATCCTCGTTTCAATAAGTACCTAGCCGCATCGATTGAAGCATTTAACCGGATACGATACTCATTTTTCACCACATTATCCTGTTTATACAAAGCATGCAAGATAGGCTGCCTTTGATTCCTCAAATCATCACACCTCTTAACATCAATATTATGAAAACTGTTGATGCCACCCACATGTTCAAATAAAGCCTCAGGCTTATTTCAACAAGAAAAGCCTTCTGTCACAAACGCATAATTTCCACTTTGTTTTGCTATGTCATCTCTGAATAGGTAACAACACAAACAAAATGCTTTATTTTTTGATACACTATACTCTAGCCAACTATCATATTTATCAAACCAAGTTGGATTAAATCGCCGCATTGCCTTCCCAATTCTCTTTTGTTCAATTTTATTCAAAAGTATGGCCATATGGTTGACATGGACCTCTAGCTAAGTACTTTCGTCTTACTTCGTCCCTTTGATTTGGATGATAATCCAAAATTCTTTTCTTTTCAGCAGGATCCGACGGCAAATCATCCCAATTATTCTCAAAACTTGAAAAATTTCTTTTGAAATATCGTTCCGTTAATTTATCTGCCAAACATAAAATTATACGATTAAATTAATATAAAATCAATTCGATGACCTAAACATCAAAACTAACTGGAAATTGATAAACATGAAAACAATAATGATCACACCAACAAATTCACTCACGATTAAAAATCACCTATAATTCTATATAATATTGGCCATGTCCAATCATAATTAATTAGTTATTGAGTGTTTTCCTCATGAGTCATGAGTCATGAGTCATCAATTCATCATGTGGGGCGTTATATTTTAAGACAAGAATTTATATGTTCTAACTTCTAAACATGAATCAAGTTATCAAATACACAAAAAATTCATACAAAATAGAGCTTAACATAAACAATTTTATAACAGAAAGGAAAACAAAAAGAGAAGAGACAGATAAACAAATTAAAACAAAAATCTAAAACATATGAACCAAATCAAATTCTTAGAATAGAGAACAAAATTTCATGGACTGGAAAATTCGTGTATGATAAGAATAGATGAAAATCATGAAATCAAAGTTTGATTATAAATTGAATCAGAGAGCGAGAGAGATGAAGGTAGAAGGCGAAGAGTCTGCTTTTCTAAACCAATAAACTATTCTATTTTTTTTTAATTAATAAAAGTCAACCTTAATTGTTTTGGTCTTATATTTGTATTTTACATGGGCTTGTATACAAGGTAAAAAATGTATTAGGTTTGTCTTATGTTTATTATGTGATAAACTTTTTTTCTTTAAACATAATAGGTGGCATGCAATAAAATATCAACAGGGGCAGAGCTAAAATTTTGATATAACTAAAATAATTTTGAAAATTTCATGATGGGCAACTGCCCCACCCATAACCATGCTACGTCCGCCCCTGCTTATAACATTAACCATATTTATATCAATAAAACCTTTAGCCTTTTTCACTATATATATTGTACTCAAAGACAACTCCAACCATCACACCAAATCTTACACTAAAAAAATATTATTTATTATTATATTATTAAATTTAAGATTTTTATTTTATTTTTAATAGTTTGATAAATACTAATTATTCTTATAACTGGTTAATTATAAATTAAATATAAGATTACAATCAGTGACAAAACAATCGATAAATTAAAAATAATAAAAAATAAATTACATTGTACTAATTATCAGAATTAGTATATTCGGACAACAAGTATTCAATTAACGCATTTCAAAGTTGAATAATTATCTTAGCACAACCGAAAATAGTTTTTCCGGAAACTAGATTATAATTTAAGTTTATACTTTATATTATATTTTTAAAAACTATCTTGTTGCATTTAGTTTTTTTTTTTAATTTTTTTGGTTTTAATTTTATAATTTTATGTTTTCAGTGTTTTGAGAAATATTATGTATTTTGTAATCAATTTGCGTATTAATTTAGATATTTAGTAAACATTAATATTTTGAGAAAATCGCATAAAAAACCTCCAAAGTGACAAGGACTGACACTTTAAACCTCCAAGATTTTTAACTAGCACTTTAAACCTCCAACATGGCAATGTTTACACTTTAAACCACAACTTGACACTTTTATATGCGCCGTCAAATTTTTAAACGGAATAGTAGATGCCGTTAACAGAAAAGTAATCCCGTTTAAACTCCGTTTTTAGTTTAAAAAAATGTGTTTGATTTATTTAAATAAAAAACATTGTTACTAAAATAATAAAAAATTTATTTAAATTAAAAAAAAAACATGAAGAAGAGATCTATAACAGATCCGCTCTCATCTCCATCGCTGTCTGGCTTTTCCGGAGGCTGGCGTGCCCTCGACGCCTTGTCAGAATAGATTTTTATGCGTTCTATTTTGTTTTCTCCTCGGATTCCTCTCTGGTGATGTCCTCCTCGTTCAAATCTAATCTGGCTACTGTGGAGTTCTCCGATTTGGGTTGGGATTTGGGTCATGTTTTGGCTGGAACCGTCGTTTATTTAGTAGTCGGCAGCGGGGCCATCTCTTGACGTGACGGTTAAAAAAAATGGCGATTTAGATCCAGATCTGTCGGCGTGGATCCTTTGGCCGTTTGTCGATGCTTCTAGATCTGGTTCTGGCTCATGGATCCGTGGTGTTTGGCGATGTCTCTTGGCGTTTTCCTAGCTCCGTTTAGCCCGAGTTTTGGTGGATCTAAACTTTGTCTTTATCATCTCTATCGCGGTGGTCCGGTGAAATGTGCCGGTGAAGAGATTCTCAGGTTGAGGTGGTGGTTTTAGGTTTGTTTTCCCTCTATGGTTTTCACTTGGTCGTATTAGTCTTTTTCCTATCCTTTTGAGCCGCAATTTCACTGGGTTTTGATTTGTTTGTTCTTGGTTGGCGATGAGAGAGAATCGCAGAAGAAGAGACAGTGACGATGTGAGGAGAATCAGCGGACCAGAACACGGTCGCATATCGACGATGGAAGCTGCGGCGACGACGGAGTAGATTGATGTCCTTGAGCCTTGCCGTCTTGAACCTCGAGCCAGCACGGTGCGACATATTCATCCACACCGACCATCGTATTTTATATCTCTATGTCTGGGAGTTAAACAAAAGTTTGTCGTGGCAAAGTGCTTGTATGATGCGTGGTTTGTGCCAAAGTTCAGGAGTTCGAATCTTATTGACATTTCTTTACTTTGTTTTATTATTTAAAGCAATTATCACCAAAGGATTTATGATTCAGACAAGTGTCTTACTGAAATAATAAAACAATATTTTTTTTATTTAAAAAAATCAGACATGTTTTTTTAAAGTAAAACGGAGTTACAGATTTTTAACAGAGTTTTTCTGTTAACGGCGTCTACTATTCCGTTTAAAATTTTGGTGGCGCATACAAAAATACCACGTTGATGGTTTAAAGTGTAAACATTGCCATGTTGGAGGTTTAAAGTGCTAGTTGAAAACCTTGAAAGTTTAAAGTATCAGTCCTTGCCATCTTGAAAGTTTTTTATGCGATTTTTCCTTAATATTTTATATTATTTAAAATTTAAAAACACAAAAATAGTTATAGTATATTTATTTTTTAGTCTTAAAATTTAATCGCATTGTTAATAACTATATAAATCCTATTTAATCTAATATACTTTAAAACTATGTCAATACATAATCTATTAAACCAAAAAAAAAAAAAAATTCCGTCGCTACAATGTCACACTAAATATAGTGTGACACTATAGCAAAACTCAGCTTCACAATATAATAGTGTGAATTATGCCATCCGATTGGAGAGGGAAAATACACTAAAATAGGGTAATGCAGTCCCGTTGGAGAAGCTCTAAGAAGTAAAACATTAGCCGGATTATTTTTGCCGAGACATGAGGCTCGAAACAGGAGAGAAATCAGAAAATGGACAAGTGGATACCTATGAAGATAATCTAACGGAAGGCATATTTGCACGTTGGAAACTCTCTTATTCTGATTCACACACTTGATAGGGACAGATTTGCAGAAATGGAATATAACCAAATTAGCGTCCGTGCATCTTCTATCAACTCTTGTCTCCTCTAAATCACAACCATCATATAGTACTATCATCTTATCGCTTAACAATACGTTTTTTCCAATTAAATATGAAGCAAGATCCAGGGCCCGACAATACGTTTTTTTCCAATTAAATATAGAGCAAGATCGAGGGCCGATCCAAAATATTGACAAATGAAAATAAAACCATCAATTAGGGTGTTAAATTATATTGCAAAAAATAAGTAATTAAAAAGGGCCTAATCTTTTTGATATTATTAAATATATACGAAAAGACACATTTTAGCATAGAATATCCAAAAATATTGGATCGGTCCTGGTAAAATCTCACAAATATATATCACAACCACCATATAATACTTCTAGTTCATGTAATCCTACTCACTGGCTGGTTTTCCAAAGAATATCACGTTTAAAACAAGAACATGAGATTTATACTTCTATTTTTCAAAAGCAAATTAAAGGAGACACCATTAGACATTAGGAATCTAGAACATAAAAAAGGGAGGAATCTGTTAAAATGTTACGATGACGGGATAGAGGGACCCAAGTCAATGCTAGCTGAAAAGGCATATGAGATTCCTTACTTGACCAACATCATCTATTTATTTAAGTAATAATAATTTTCCTTCGCTTGAAGTTATAAAATTGACGAAATTATTCAATTGGATCATACTTATTTTCGAATAGAAGCATGCAGTTAAAAAAAGTACGATTCATGTTTTTATTTGGCTGTATATTTGTATATAGAATACATGAAAAATCTACAGTACATAAGGTACAAGTATATCAAACACAAGTTGGTATACAAATAGTAAACGCAAATACGATTTTCTTCTTCTCTTTACATTTGACCTATTTGTCAATTACTGGATTGTAAATAGTGTTTTATAGACAATTTAAATGTTGTGATTTTTAACGACCACACAATATCTTAATTAACATGTAGAGGTAAACGTTAAATAAAGCAATAAGTGGGTTGCTAATTAGTCAGATATTTAGAAGCAGATTCATCGCTACAACACAAATCTAATTAATAAGCAAAACACCATAGTCTTAAGTTTAAAAGCATAGTTTATAGGATGATTAACATGGTTAATCCAAGTCAATTCTTAATGCTTTTATACATACATATATTGAACAGAAACCATATACATAAAAGGGATCTACACGGCGGCGGAAACTCTCTTTCCTTTGGCGGCACCGCCGGCGACGACGACGGTGGTCCCCACCGAACCTTTCTCTTTCCTCTCGTCGACTGTAATCTGCTGTTGCCTGCACTCTAGGCTACAAAACGCCCTATCTCCTCTGCTCAATTTTACAACCAATTAAATCATGAGATTAAATCATACCTATAAAAAAAAATGAAAATCATGTTTAATTCGAAGGTAGTTTCAAGAAAATGTGTAAGTACATATATATACCTATACATATAGATGTCGCGGCCGGGAACAAGATGGCGTTTACAGAGTGAGCAAGATCTCAGAAAATCTCCGGCGTAATCTGCTGAGTGTCTCCTCTGTGTACCTCTCGGTGAGACCATCGCTAATAGCCGTTGATCTAACAACCCATGATGGACCTGACGGTGTTCATCAACGGTCACGAGCTGTTTCCGTGACGACGACGGAATCTGAATCTGATGATCGGACGGTTCTGGTTCGGTAGGTAAGTTCAAATCAAACTTTATCTCCGACAAACTCGTGGTTCTCTTTATCGGTGGTCTCTGTCTCTTCCCCAGCAACATCGTATTCGTGTTTTTTTGGTCTGAGAGTGAACAGAGCAAAGCCTAAAAAGAGAGAAAGAGGTAAGTGAGAAAAGAGAAGAGACAAAGAGAAGAGATAAAAGAAGAGCCATAAACTGAGGAGTGAATCTTAACCGTTGATTTGTTGTCTGATCTGATTCTATTTCCCATCATTTTGACGACACGTTATGATTCCAGATTCTCAGTGTTTATTGCTTTTTTTTTTTGTCGTGTATCACAAATTATTTTGTCTTTCTTTTATTTTGTTTTATAATTATTTGAAAAAGAAATTTTTTTTTTAAAAAAGAGAGAAAATGTTGTTTTCTAGCTCCTAACGACTGGGCTATATGGGCCCACTTTCGTACCCGTCCCTTTGCAATAGTAAAAACTAAAAAAGGTCTCCAACGTTTCACCACTTCCCAAGCCAATTTCTAGGAGTGGACACTCGGTTAATCGATTTGGTTTGATTCGGATTATTTGGATTTTGATTTTTTCGATTTTAAGAAAATAAGTTCCATTTGGGATTTACTTTTAATTCGGTTCGGTTCGGTTTGGTTCGGGTTTTGGAAGCAATTACCCAATTAATTTTCGTTTATTTTATTGACCAAATTTTAGTTGTTTTTCTGTTTAAAAAATACACATTCATAATAGAAAATCCAACGTTTAAAAACAAATAAAATTCCAATGTTTAAATTCTTTTAAAATAAATAAATGTCCTCGTGTTTTCTATTCTCAAATATTTTGTTTTTTATTCTCACTCGCCAGAAACACTAGCATTAGAGTTGTTCGTCTGAGACAAAATGACAACGTTAGAAAAAGAGCAAACGAAAAGTCAAAACTGCAAGTTTCAAAAGTATAAAACTAATGAAGTTATGAACATTAATCTAAAATCAATTAACTATAAATATAAAAAACTCTAATAGTGATATGTATTTTAATGTCGGTTAATCAATTGGATAATTTGATATTCGGTAAAAAACCAAACCGAACCAAATACCAAATAAGTTTAGTGATAAATTCGTTTGGATTATTTAGATTATTCAAACCAGAACTAAATTACGTTATTCGGTTCAATTTAGTTCGATTCGATTCTGTTCGAAAATTTTGTCTATCTCTATCAATTTCAATATCATTTTGACCTATTTATAATAACATTTCCATCTAACACCCATTTGGCCTGAGGACGGACCGTCACATACCATCTCACACCAAACGATAACGAAATATATATATTTATATATATGTATTTTTATTACTTATATGTGTATATATATTTTTGTAATTATTTGAACCGCTTGGCACATATAGTCTAGCAACCGATTATCCCATTGGAAGCCAAAATTTATAATTATTATTTGATGGCAGTTGACTGATTGATAGGCCTTAGCATAATAGCATCTCTTGTTTTTTTTTTAATAAAAATAATATGCACAAAAAACAAGAACTATAAAAGCTTGTTTGATTGGTGCATTGGGGACTCGATTACAGTACAAACAGAGTGGCACATTGTACAAAAATGGTCGGTCTCAACATCCTACGTTTCGTACCATTTTTCTATTTTTCAATTATTATTTTCGAGGTTTTTTTTTCTTTTTAACAGACAGTTGGAGGTTAAATTTTTTGATTCAAGAATGCCAAAACACTAGAGCATGTATTCATTAAACCAAACGTCTTGAAATTGAATGGTGATCTAGTTTATTTAGAAATATTGATAAAATCATTAGGCGCTCCTAACATAGTTAATCAATGTGTCGAGTTGATGGTTCTAACCGGTAACATATAGTACTAGAGTTGAATTGCAATAAATATTATAGTTTAGTACATCTTGATGTAAAAAATATATGGTAAAACTATAAATTTATGTAGTGTTCTTGCTATAAAAATATAATATAATTTTTTTCTTTTCTTTTCAAAATGATAGTAACACTTTTGTTGTATAAGTGTATTCTTAGAAAAATGACACGAAGAAATTAAATCACACAAACAATAACTTAATCATATACCAAATTACAAATTGTTTGGTTTTTTTTTTTACCATTTTTATTGCCAAACCTATTTAATTGGTACCTAAACATCAAACTAGTTATATCATCTTAAACATCTATATATAATAGGAAACCACTTTTTCGCTGCTGATGACATCACGTTTTTTTTATAGAAAAAAAAAACTCATCCAATGGTTCGTATCATTTTAAAGATTTATTGGAGGGTCCAGATTAGTCAGGAGAAAAAGTTGTTTTGGGTGACGTCAGTTAAAAAAAAAAAATCCAACGGTGAATATAACTTCCTTAATCTAATGGATGGTCAAGATCTAAGCCAGTAAAGATCGTGACTTTATCTTGAGAGATGCCACTTGAAGATAAGAACCAGTAAATCCTAATATCCTTTCAACCGATGAAGAGTTGTGATTGTTTGTTTTTATTTATTGAAAAAACCTTAGATCGTTTCATTATTTTTTTCTTTTTGCTCTCAAAACCACGAAAAAACCAGATCTTAATCAAGGGCAAATTCCAAGATTCTTCATCGATTTTGGATTCAACTTCGGAAGATTCGTTTATTGGTGGGTCTCGTCACAAGATTGTTTTCCGTTCGTCCGATCTCTTCAGGATTCATTCTCCCTGATTTCGCTTCACCATCAATATCTTCGATTTATTTGATCTGGTAAGTCTCCCTTCTCTTCACCCTTCTCGTAGACTCTATCTTCAGAGATCCCAATTGAAGACTCGAACCCTTTTAAATCCTAAAATCCTTTCATTGATGAAGAGTTGTGAATCTTTATTTTTATTTATTGAAAAAACCTTAAATCGTTTCCTAATTTTTTTTTCTTTTTTCTTCTCAAAACCACAAGAGATTCCTAAAGAGATCTTAAATCAAGGTAAAAAAATTCCAGATTCGTGATTGGGTGTCGAGCATGTTTCGACCTCTTGAGGATTCCTTCTCCCTGCTTTCTCTTCACCATCTCTAGATCATTCGATCTGGTAAGTCTCCCTTCTCTTCACCATTCTCTGTCGATATATGTTTTTCCCCTTACTTTTCTCTTTTAGATATGTTCGAAACATTTGGACCAACTTGTATTACAAATATGCTCTGTTTTTCCTCTGTTTCTATGTTTTTTCGACATGCTCTTTAGTTTATAATTTCATGTTTGAATTGATACTCTGCTGTATTATTTTCTTTGAAATATTCTTGGCGACAAAACAGAAAATTAAAGTATTAACCATGAGGACCAAGTTATGATATCGTCATAATTTTGGTCCTTCACCGTTACATAAGGAACGAATACCAAAACATAGAACAAATTATTCCCATTTCATAGTTGGGTTTATACTTCCCTTCGCTTGTGGTTCGATCCATTGGTTAATTAGGCTCAATCTTTTATTTGAACCCAACACCAACAATATGTGTTCTCTTTTTATATTGCTTTGTCAATTACAATCAGCATACATTTTTCATCTCTATATTAACTATGAAAACACTTTTACTTCTCTTTTCTATGTAAAGAACGTTGATCGACGTCGGTTGTGGAGTACGAAAGAGTTAATTACTGAAAGAGTCTGAAGTCGTCGGAAGATATAATGGTATTCTTTTCGATCCGTCTCTGTTTATATTTGTGTATTTTTACTGGAAAAATATCCCAAAATTCGTTTTTATTTGTTTGTTCTTTGTGCTTCTTGATTGTTCTCATGTGCTATTAAATTAAGTTTGCAATACGTAGCAGTAATTATTTTGTTTTGTTTTAGTCTGTTATTGGTACTTCTTTTTTTCCCACTGGTTAAGTGTTGATGTTTTTTCTCTGTGACTAAGTGCCTGTCTTTTCTCACAGTTTATATTTTGGTTTTCCGGACAAAAAGTCTCAATAGAAAAGGGTAAATGATTTTCATATGTAATTCATCTTAGCATTTTCTGTTTTGTGATTTAGGACCATGGTTGTGTTGTTTACTCCTTTGGTTGAATTTGAATGTTCAAATTACTTATTATTGTTTAGAAAACTTATAACTGATCTTTCATGTTATATTATTTGGCTTATTTTCATAGAAAATGCCGGGACTTCAGAAAAGCATTAGTAATAGTTTTGTAATGCGTAATGAAGACCATCTATCTTGTTATCAATCTGAGACCAGAAATAAAGATAATGATATACCGAAAAATTCAACACACGAGTTTTTTAACAAGCAAGGTAATAATTTTAAATTTTACTATCCAATCCAAATGTCTAAAAAAGTTATGTGAAATCTATTGTAATAGAAGTCGAGTTAATAGTTGATACGTACAAAGTATAGTTTTAAATTATTCTATATATGATGCATTATCATTGTAATCTTACATCATAAAATATTTTCTTTCTCTAGGCTGTCCACTAAGAATAAATGATTCAGGTGACTTTTTTAGTTTTTTTCAACTCTTTTTTAATAATCCTAATTTTTTTTAATTTTTACATATGAATCAACCATAAATATTACATATATGATCTTAACACTTTCATAAACTTTAAATATGATGATTGACATTGAAAGAGCCCAAGAAATCGGGAAACAAAGTTACGAGGCAAAAGATTTGTTAAAGTTGTTTATTTATATATATATATATATATATATATATTCATTAATTAGCTCCCAGAATTATTTTAATTCATGATGACAAATATAATTTAATGAAATAGGTGCAAAAAAGCGTAAATATGGGCAATTAAATGAACATAGCAAATCCAAAGGTAAGGAACATATATTTGTAAATTTAATTTTTATTCTAATTATTCTTATCTTCAAACCTTTCCTACAGGCAAAGAGAAAATGGTTTCCAAAAAAGTTCAGAAAAAATAATTAATGAGGTGCGGAAATTGTGATGCTTTAGTATGGCCTGCAGAAAGTACGGAAAGAGATCAATTTTCAAAGCATCTTTTATTTACGATATGTTGTAAGTAAGGCCGTGTGAAATTACCTAAGATTATAGAGCCTCCTCCTGAGCTGCAACGACTTTTATGTGATCCATCATTTCAGAATGATATTAGAGTTTTTAATTCTCTGCTTTCTATGTGTTCTATGGGTGCTGACATAGATTACTCAATATTAAATTCTCCTGGTCCTTTTTGTTTTAAAGTTTATGGTGAAAATTATCATAGTATAGGGTCACTTTTACCAATTGATGGTGAAAAGCCTAAATTTTTGCAAATGTACATATTCGATACAGCTAATGAATTAAACAATAGGCTGTCAATTATGAATCGAGAAGAGAAAAAAATATCAAACGAAATAATTTTATCTTCACTAATTAAAATGCTTGGTAAAAATAATTTCTTAGCTAAAATATTCAGAAAGGCTAGAGATAGATATGAAAGTGGTGATAATGTTGAAATAAAAATTCATATGGTAGGATATGACAAAAGAAAAAGGCAGTATGAATTGCCATCTGCTAATGAAATAGCTGGTTTAATAATTGGTGATTTTTCTGCTGCTATTGGTGAGCGTGATGTTATACTTCAACATAAATCAGGAAATTTGCAAAGAATTTTGGCTACTCATCCGTTGTACATGGCATTGCAATATCCCTTATTATTTCCTTATGGTGAAGTTGGTTTACGTCCAAAATTCTTCATCAAATGAAAAAAAAAATTATGTTTCAATGACACAATATTATATGTACCATGTTCATCACAGAACTACTGAAGCATCTACAATTCTTAGAAGTGGCAGATTATTTCATCAATATGTAGTAGACGCATTTACTTCTATTGAATCAAGTCGTCTTACATTTATTAGACTTAATCAGAAAACAATAAGGGCAGATGTTTATAACAATGTAAAAGATGCAATATCAAGAGGAGATCATGACCCAGTAGTCTTGGTAAAAGGATTGTATTGCCATCTTTAGTGACTGGTAGTCCTAGATATATGGCTGAAAAATATCAAGATGCCATGGCTCTTTGTCGTTGTTATGGTAATCCAGATTTATTTATTACAATGACTGCTAATCCTAAATGAACGGAGATAAATGATTATATGGAAATCTCTGGAGATAATTCAGCTAATGACAGACCGGATATTGTGTCACGAGTTTTCCATTTAAAAATAGATGAGTTAATGGTTTTAATTTAAAAAAAAAAAAAATTTGGACCAATTAACGGAGTTATTCAAATTATTTTTATGAGTAGTTATTATATAAATAAGTAAACAAAATGAATGCAGTTTATCATAAATGTTTTAATTTGTTTAATTTAATTTAAGTTTATATAATTATAATATATAGTTATTTTTCCTTTTGTAGTTGTTTACACCATAGAATTTCAAAAACGGGGACTTCCACATGCACATATTTTATTATGATTAAAGAACGGGCGTGACATTACATCTTCAGAAGACGTTGATAGATATGTATCTGCTGAATTGCCAGATAGATTAATTGATCCTGAAGGTTATGAATTAGTAGAACAACATATGATGCACGGACCATGTGGAATTAATAGACCAAATAACTCTTGTATGGAGAATGGTGTTTGTACTAAAGAATATCCTCGGCCATTTTGTCTTTTATCATGTATTGATGAAAATGGATACATAATTTATAGGCATAGAGATATAGCAAGTAGCTATGTTATGAAAGGTGATATAAGATTAGATAATCGATATGTTGTCTCGCATAATTTGAAGTTATTAAAGTAATTTAAAGCTTATATAAATGTCGAGTTTTGTAATAAAACCAGTGCCATTAAATATTTTTTCAAATATATTACAAAGGGGGTCGATAAAGTTACAATTGTTATAGAAAATAATTCTAATTTTGCTGGTTATGAAAAAATTAATGAAATTGATAACTACCTTGATTGCCGGTATGTATCTGCATGTGAATCAATGTGGCGAATTTTTCAGTTTGGATACATCATCAATATCCTCCGGTCCAAAGATTAAGCATTCATCTTCCTGGTCAGCAACCTGTGCTTTTTCATGATTCTTGTGATCTAGATTCAGTAGCTATTAATTCTGAATTTCAACCAAGTATGTTTATGGAGTTTTTAGATATCAAAAAACTGATCATGATGCGAGGAAATTAACTTATATTCAATTCCCAAAGTACTATGTTTGGAATAAATCGCAACATTTGTGGACAAAAAGAAAAATAGGTCAATCTATTGGAAGAATATATAATATTCACCCTTCTTCTGGTGAGTTATATTATTTAAGACTACTGGTTAACCATTTAAAAGGTCCAACGAGTTATGATGATATTTTAACTGTAAATGGCAAGAAACACAAAACATTTAAAGAATCTTGTATCGCTCGTGGATTACTTGAAGGAGATCAGGAATGGCATGAAGCAATGACAGAAGCTGCTTTATGGTCAACGCCTCATCAATTACGGGAGTTATTTACAATGTTGTTAGTTCATTGTGAAGTAACAGATCCACTAAAATTGTGGAATGCATGTTGGAAAGACTTGAGCGAATACATGGTATATGACCAAAGAATGCTTCTTAATTTTGAAGAATATGATTTATCTGATGCCGATTTACAAACTTATGCTCTTATTGAAATAGAATTATTGCTATTGCGCTATGATCAATCGCTAATGAATTATCCTGATTTGCCAAAGCCTGATAAAAGTACTATTGCACGTTTATCAAATTCTTTACTTAGAGAAGAACAATGTTTAGACATTACAAGTTTAAATGAGCAATTTGAGGAATCGTTTTGCTTGCTAAATAAAGAACAAAAGCAATTGTTTGAAGCAGTAATAAATTCAGTGCATAATAATAGTGGTAAATTGTTTTTTTTATTTGGTCCTGGAGGCACAGGAAAAACGTTCGTATACAAGACAATAATTAACAAGTTACGCTCTGAAAAAGTAATGGTAATTCCCGTAGCATCTTCAGGAATAGCTGCATTGCTTCTTCCTGGTGGTAGAACAGCTCATTCGCGATTCAAAATTCCTTTAAACTTCATGGATGATTCAGTTTGTGATATCAAAGCTGGAACTATGTTAGCTGAGTTATTGATACAAACAAAATTAATCATTTGGGATGAAGCACCGATGACACATAAACATGCTTTTGAGGCTCTTGATAGATCATTAAGAGATATTATGTCTAAATCTGATGATGATTCACGATTAAAACCTTTTGGAGGAAAGACCATTTTATTAGGTGGTGACTTTCGTCAAACTTTACCTGTTATTGCTCAAGGAACAAGGCAAGATATCATTCTTGCTTCAATAAATCGTTCTTATTTATGGAGTTCATTTGATTTGTTTGTTCTTTCACAAAATATGAGAGTAAGTGAATCTGAAGTTGATTTTGCTAAATGGATCTTAACCGTTGGTGATGGAACCGCAAAAAAGATAAATAGTGAAACTTTGAGGTACTCTTGGAGAAGATCATATTTTTGTGGATGATAGTTTGTTGTTATTAACAGATAATGATCTTATAGCTGCAATAGCAAATCATGTTTATAATTCTTTTGAAGAGAATTATAGTAAGGTAAACTATCTAAGAGAAAGAGCAATACTAAGCCCACGAAATGATACCGTCGATGAAATTAATGATAAAATGTTAAATTGGCTTCCAGGAAAAGCACAAACATTTTTAAGTGTAGATTCAATCAGTGGTAATGAATATGATGGGGCAGATGTGGAAAATGGGGGAGATGTGGAAGATGGGGCAGATTATAGTTTTCAATATCCAATTGAGTATTTAAATGCAATGAAATTTGCTAATTTTTCACATCACAAATTGTATCTTAAAGTCAATTCCCCTGTAATGCTTATTCGTAATATTTGTCAAAGTGATGGTTTGTGCAATAGTACACGATTGGTTATCACACGTCTAGGTTCTCGAGTGATTCAAGCTAAAATAATAACCGGTTATAATGAAGGAAAAATTATTCTACCTAGAATTACACTTACCCAAAACAGATAAAAAATGCCTGTGATGATTCAGAGAAAGCAATTCTCTGTTAGACTTTGTTTTGCAATGACAATTAACAAAAGCCAAGGACAAAGTCTAAGTAGAGTAGATTTATATCTTCCTAAACCAATATTTAGTCATGGTCAATTATATGTTGCATTTTCACGAGTCACATCAATGCAAGGTTTAAAGATATATCAAAGTGTGAAAAACAAAGGAATGAAAAATACAGTTTGTAATATTGTTTATAAAGAAGTATTTAATAATATTTATTAATTCTAAAATTAACATAATTCATTTAATACTTGTAATAATTTTTTTAATTGAAATTATTATTATATATATTAATATAAATAGCCAAAGTTTAAATTTATATCAAGTGCTTGAATTATTATATTCAATTGTTTCTTTTAATTTTCGTATCTTCTTCACTAGGGACAATTTACATAATTTGTAGACATACTGTAGATATATTTTACTTAGTTCGTATATATAGATTAATTTGTGCATCATCATTACAGTGGTCGCAGAGTTAGTTTATCTTAGCCCAATATATAATGACTCTGTTTTTCAATTTGAAAAAAAAAACAATTTTCCACAAATTTCAGCAAAAAAAAAACACATAACAAAACACCCGTATAATAAAGTAATATATAACACAATCAGTTTTCTCTCAAACGTTCCCACCGTTTACATTGTTGGTTTCATCCATTGAATCAATCACTTTGACAGATGTGTCGTTTATGGATTTTATTTCACAAATTACTAACCGCCATCTTCCTCTGTATAAATATGGTTCTATCGATTTTTCTTTTCTACTTCCTCTTACACATCAATCATGAGTGATAATCTCCACCTTATGTAAGATATCACATTGGGTATCGAAGATGAACCCATTGCTATTCCTCCTGAGGTCTGTCTTCGAGCATCATCAGCAAATCAATTCGCTCTCGTTGCTGTCCCGCTAAACCCAAGGAAGCAAAATCTGCGTTTTATGGTTCAACAGATGCCGTGTCTCTGGGGTGTTGGTGAGTTGGTGTTTGGTCGGATTATTGCTCCAAACAAAGTCCAATTTGTGTTTCCAACTGAAGAATTGATGAATTTTATTCTCCGTCGAGGTCCATGATCGTTTGCTGAATGGATGATCACACTGCATCGATGGTTACCGAATATGGCAGATGATTCATGGAAGTTGATCCCTCTGTGGATTCGAATTAAAGGAATCCCAATTCAGTTCCTTACAAGAACCATGATCGGTTTCATTGGAAGTAAGCTTGCTCTAGTTATAGCAATCGATTTTGATGCAAATACAACTCGGGTAGACTTTGTTCAAATCCAGGTTCTTTGGAATATTGCTAAGCCGTTGCGATTTCAACGAAAGTATCAATTTGGTCTAATCGAAAACACAATTATTAATTTCAAGTATGAGCGAGTTCGTAATTTCTGTCAATATTGTGGAATGTTGACTCATGATAAAAAAATATAAACAAAGAAGTAAATAATGATTTAAAAATATATATTGTTTCATAAACATTACATTAATATTAATATCAAATAATTAAAATTAAAAAAATTGACATTCTATATGAAAATTGGACTTTGTTTGTTTCCTAGTAATACATAAAAGAAAATTGATATATAGATAACGACCGTCTAACGCCTACTACACACACCAAAACATTTGTAACAAGAACACAGGTCCTAGTCCCATATATATCAAACGAAGAGTGTATTGCTTTTCTCTTTCACAAGTGGTGGGTTTCGATTTCTGGCCGGTCCACATAATTTTTTGGGGAGAAGTGTTTTAATTTTTTTCATTATTATTTTGTCAATGTTCGATTCTTGAAAACAAAAGCCTTTGTCAATGTTTCCCCACCATTAATAATCATAGCAACAAAGTCCAGAGTCGTCTCTCACTGCATTACGTTGAGCCGATGTTAATGTTTGGGTTTCGTTTTTATATGACTAGATCAACTGTATATATTTATTTATTTATCTAATCTGCGTAGTTCTTCATATATAGTTATTGAAAATAATGTGGAAACTAATTCATGTTCTTTCTGAAATTTTTTTGGCAAGATATCAAGTCTAGTCTTTGTTCTCCCACACACAATAAAGTCTCGTGTCTCATCACGAGGGTATTTTTTTATGGTGTCTCTGAAATATACATGAGTTCAACAATGTTGTCACGAATCCTATTGTGATAACGATTAATTAGAAGATATGGTTATGTCTAGTAAAATATTTAGATAAGTTCCAATCTCATGTTGAGATTGGGCTACTGTTTGTGCAGGGGTGGCGCTGGACAAGTGCAACAGGAGCAACTGCTCAGGACCAAAAAAAAATTTGGAAAATTTTCAGGGACAAAATTAATATTTTGAGGGTCCATTTTTTTTTTTTTGGTATGAATAGAGAGCCAATTTTTGACAAAATTGCACAGGACCTTAATATTCACCGAGCATTATATATAGAGCCGTCTCTGTGTTTGTATATGAAATCCTTTGAAAACTTAAACGTTAATTAATAAAATAAAATATATATATATATATATTTTAATAAAGTGAAAATGTAATTCTCAAAGTCGAGTTCACATTTACATGGTATCAAAACTAACATTTTGAGAACAAAATCACAAATTACTCTCCGATGTAGGATCGTTTGGGTTATCTTACAATCACACGATCTAAGTAGTGTTACTCAAATTAAATTTACTTTCCCATTTATGCAAGAACCAAAAGTGGTTCATTAGGATGCCGAGTTATGTTCCATTTGTTTTATCAAGGGATCTTCGGGCCAAAAGATTTGTTTGCAGTCTAATTCTGATCTCGGGTTATTTTATTTATAATTTAAGAGCATCATTTTATAGAAAGTGGTTGTGGTGTAGTTGTTAAGATGTAGTAGTTGAGTTCCTCTCTTTCATCTTTAAGGTTCAAATCCATTTTTTGCAATTTCTATGATTTCTTTTTACAAGTTTTCTATTTTATTTTTTTGCTAATGTCTGATATTACTTTGGGGCGCCCCTGGTCATGATATATTTGAGTTGAAAAATGGTTTGCTCAGAACAATACATGTTCGGATTCAATACCACTTTGCTAACATACTTACAAAGGCTCTTGGTCGGCCATATTTTGCCTTGTTATTACAATAAGTTGGGTATAATCAATCTTAAACTGGAGAGTGAGTGTTACGGATTCTATTGTAATAAGGATTAGAAAATGTAGATATGTATAGAAAGATTCAATCCCATGTTGAGATTTAAATAGTGTTTGTACGTATATAAATACTTTTAGTAAAGTTAAACTATTAGAGATGTTGGAGATGGGCTGTGCACCCTCCGATAGGATCCGACCCGAATCAGATCAATCCGGAAAGTAATTCGAATTCGGGTTAACGAGTTCTTCTTGTACGAACTCGGCCCACGACAGTCACGGCCCACGCTATTCATCCCGGCCTATGCGCCATTTCTGCCCAAAAGCCCATGAAACCTCAGAGGTTGGTTCGACGACCAAACCCTGAAGAAAAAAGGAAACTCCGAAGAATAAGGAAACTCCGAAAGAAAAGGAAAGATCCCGAAGAAAAATGAAAACTTACAAAAAGATTAGGATTTGATCAACCGACTCAAACTTGTATAAATAAAGGGGGTACTCTCATTGACAAAGAGGATCCATCATATTGTATTCGAGGGTTAAGCAATAAATACTTCGAATTCTCTGGAAAATTAGTTTCTTCTTATTTCCACCAGTTCGTCATTTCGACGATATGATTTGTCTTTCAGATTCACTAATATTTGACCTAATTAATGAAATTCTACGAATTCCTCACTCAAAAATACCTAACTAAAACCCTAGTTGACAACCTCGTCAACAATTGGCGCTGTCTATGGGAGTCTTAGAGCTTTCTATACGCAGAAAGTTTCAAATTTTGGTGACGATGTCATAAACGCCATTGGTCGGCCATATTTTATCTTGTTATTACAATAAGTTGGGTATAATCAATCTTAAACTTGAGAATGAGTGTTACGGATTCTATTGTAATAATGATTAGAAAATGTAGATATGCATAGAAAGATTTAATCCTATGTTGAGATGTAAATAGTGTTTGTACGTATATAAATACTTTTTGTAAAGTTAAACTATTAAAGATAGTTTACATTCTGGTTTAGTATTGGTTAACAATTGGTCAAGTGGTTTATGATTTCTACTCTTGTATTTAAGAACGATTGTACGATCCAGCCTGTGATTAATTTTCGAGATAATGGACAATTACTTTTAGTCTGAATCACACCAACCTGTCAAATGAAGCGGAGAATATGCTCGTAAGTGAATACCTTGGCCAAGAGTACCTTTCAAATAACGAATAATTTTTAATGCAACAAGCCAATGATCTTCTTTCGGTTTTTACATGAATTTTGATATAGTATGAATAACATAAGCTAGAGTTGGCCGAGTTGATGCAAGATAAACAAGACGTCCGACAAGACGTCTATAGTTTGCTGGATTTGGTAATGCTTCCATCAAAAAAGCCAAATTTTTTACGAGAGCTTAGAGCCATACGCAAATTAAGAGTCCATTCGTCGTAATTCAAGCCGTTGAGTAAAGGCTGTGGAATTACAGCTCTGGAATTATCACCGGAAGTAAGGTCATAAGAAGAAATCGTCTTGTATTTAGGATCAGATGTAGTGATCGACATGATCAAGAAACGAAACCAGAGGTTTTGAAAACAGAATTGCCGAGAGGCTAAAAAAAATATGCTATGTTTTCTGAGAGAACAACAGAGAAGAGGCCGAGTGGCTTTATGTGTAAAAGAAAATTCTAGGTCTTTAGATCATCTGCTCTGATACCATGACAAGAGATGAATGATATGAATTAAATCGCTTGTGCATTCATTTGACCTCAAGGTCTATATATATACAAAATGAAATCCTTTCAAGAATGAGAATTATCTAATAAAAGAAAATCTAAGAAAAGCAAATATACCTATTAAGTTTTCTATTTACTTGGGTATAAGTTTATCCCTTAAGAATATATGTATACTAGACTATAATTCAATCATGTAAAAGATATTAATTAAAAATCATTTAGTACTTACGAATGAAATAGGAATTATAGTTCCTCTTGATTAGTTTCACTGACAACATTGAATATTTGTTTCTATTTCAATATGTTAAAACGTAAAGTAAAAGGTTAGGACTCTGTTTAGCAAAACATGTGAACTTCGAAGGGTAATCGAGTATATCCAAGCTTATAACGAAGCTAAAATAAAACCTTAAATAAGGGCTCAAAGGTCAACTTTACACTTGACCTATGTCACACATTGGGGATAAAAGATAAATTTGAAGGCAAAGCCATGACTACTCAACTCAGTATGCACATACAACACTTTGTCTTTTGCGTCATCATCATGATTCTTCTTCTCAGTTTCAGACCTCGTCGGAGAGTTTTGGACAGCAAGAATCCACGGCTTCAGCCACCGTCAGAAAGATCTTGTCGTGTCCCAACATATCTGCAAAGTGAGATACGTGTAGCTTATCTATGACTGCCGGTCCTGGATTCGCTAGAACCAACTGTTTTTGCCCATAACAAAAACAAGAAAAAATGGTGAATTTCATAATTTTTGTATAAATCATTTTGGTTTAGCTTTGGTTTATGTTGTGTACCTGAATGTCCCGTTTTTGGAGAGACTTATATAGGTCTTCTAAGGCATGAATACCGCTAGTATCGATGTCCGTAACAGCTGAAAAACGTATAATAAAACATCATTGGCTGTGAATCAGTGCTCATCACGCGCCTAGTGATCTATATGTAAAAGTATACTTATTATACGAAAAAAGACTAGGGTTAGTTCAGTACGTGACATTTCAATGATCAGAAACTGGATCCTAGGTAAGCTCACAGCTTTCACCTTCTCTTCTTCATCTGTCAACCACCTTTGAATCCTACAAATGTCAAGAACACCAAAAAACAAGGTTCTTGAAATTGATTTCTTGCAAACCAAGTAACCATTCGAACCTGGTTTCATGTATGATTCATTCTCTTACCTTTCTCTAACGTAATTGGAATTGGAGAAGTAAATCGCGGAGTCAACACGAATTGTCAAAACTCCAGGAATCCTAGTCGCTTCCGGATATTGATGGATATTCCGATAAACCGAAGTTCTTGGAATCTTTCCAAGAATCGCAGTCCTAGGTCTCGTAACTTGCAAGAGTATCTTAGCAAAAGATATGCCAACCTATACACCAAAAAACAAAAACAAAAAAGAATCAGCCAAGAAAACTGCAAAACCTCCTATCAATCCACATATAAGATGTTTTCTTGAGACGTACGGCAATAAGAAGACCGATCTCAACGGATACAAAGATGACACCAAAGAAAGCTCCCATACAAGCAACGAAATCGAGCTTATCAATCTTGAAAATCAAAACGGCGGCGTTAACGTCGATCAAAGGAATCACGGCGTTGATGATGATCGCTGCAAGAATCGCGTTTGGTGTGTATTTGAAAAGAGGAGTGAGGAAGAGAAGCGTTAAGAGGACAACGATTGACATTATGATGTTGGAGACTGCCGTTTGACATCCGGCCATGAAGTTCACGGCGGATCTTGAGAACGAGCCGGTGGCTACATAGCAAGAGGTCATCGAACCGATCACGTTCATGGCTCCTAATGCTACCATCTCTTTGTTACCATCGATTTGGTAGTCTTTCATTGCTGCAAACGTTCTCCCAATCGCTACAGCTTCCTGTTAAAAATCGACAAGATAATTTAGACTTTCTTAACAAAGAAAAGATGATTTAAAATTTAAAAATTGTATAAGCAAAATATTTAAACTATAGTAAACTCAAATTTTAGGGTTGATGTAGGGTATATACCGTCAAAGCGACCATGCCTGAGACAACGCCGATGCGGAATCCCTTGAGAAGGTAATCGCCAGAGAAATGTATTAGACTCAAAGAAGAAGGGTTTAGGCCTTTGTCGAGATGTTTCACCTAAGAAGAAATCAACACAACACAAAGTCAAATAACTTGCATCTCAAGTAAATCTAGGGTCTATTGAGTAGACAAAAAGAGGGGAATAAGCCTATCAGGTTATGTGCTTACTATTTGAACTCCTTTCTTGTCGGCTCGGGTTATGTAGACGAAGAAGGTTGAAATGATAACTGATAGCAACGGCGCGATCGCTGGTATCCAGAATAGTTTCTTGTTCTTCTTCCCCTGTTTTTTTATGACAAGATCAGATCAGAAAATGGAAATAGAAACCGATGAGAGATTGCAATCGATGGTTCGGTAACTCACGATGAACTTAGAGACGAGAAGGAAGGTCAAGAAGCATGCACTAATGAGTATTGTCTGCCAATTCCACTGCAAGCATATGATTTAGGGCAGGATTAAGGAAACAGAGAGAGTGAAAGAAACTAAAAACAGAGCAGTTGAATGATTCTTTGATTACTCCGTGATGAGGTGAGCTGAAGACGGATTCAAGAACCGCGACGATATCGGTTTTCTTGGTGAATTTCTTGATTCCGAGGAACCCTTTGAGCTGTTGAAGCGCAATGGTGATGGCTGCTCCGCCCATGAACCCTACGACCGCGGCGTGGGATAAGAAATCAATCAAGAAACCCAATCTGAAATCAAAGTTGAGAAATTCTAGATCAACACGAATCTCTAAACTTAGCAGCATAGTTGATATGTGATGTTAATTGGGATTAGTAAGTTACCTAAAGAATCCGAGTGTTGCTTGAGTGACACCTGCGAAGAACGTGGCGGTGAAGGCTAGGCGGAGATATTCATTAGGGTTTGTGTTCGGGTCGATCTCGGCTCGAAGAAGAGTGCCTAAAAGGAGTGAAACCACTGCAACGGGTCCGATCGCTATATCCCTTGAGCTTCCCATACATGCGTACACCAATGGAGGCACAAAACTTGAATCTTTTCAAGTATTGAACAAAAAAAACCACCAAAATAATTAAAATTACTTCCAATTTTTGTAAATTGTAAACACAATTGCCAAAAACAAAATAATCAAGATGGAGATGGAGATTAACTTACATAGACCGTACTTAGGGTCGAGATTCGCGAGCTTTGCATATCCAATATCCTGAAATAAACCATTCGATCGAATACATATCTATGTATATGATTCTTATGGAAGTAACTTGTGAGACAAGCAATTAAAGTTTAATTACCTGAGGGATACAGAGACTGGCTATGGTTAAACCAGCAATGAGATCGCCTTGAAACTTCTTGAGATTGTAATTTCGTCCCCATTCGAAAACCGGAAATACGGACTGGAGACCGAGCATGAGCTTCACGGACAGTGACTGGTCCTTGAAATGCCTAAGAGGATCATCGTGGAAGAAGGTTTCTTTGAAAGTGTACATAAACTCATTGAAAAGGTTTTGCTTCGGAGGAACACCGACTTTGTGGACAGACGGTGCATTTGTTTGTCGCCGGGAAGATATTTCCGCCGGCGAAAGCTCTCCTTCACCGTCCACAGGGTGAGCTCTAGCCGACATTGCTCTGTGTGTTTTGTAGCAACGCTGAAGAAACTTATTTATAGAAATGTCAAGCTTTTTTGCCAAAACAAAAGTAACATAAAACCCATAAATTGTTTTTTTTTTGATAAAAAAACCCATAAATTTTAGCATCGTAAATACCGTTGATTAAGAAAGAAAGAATACTCCAAAAAAAATCTTAAAGTGGTCCTAGTTGCCAAAAACAAAAAAAGCCAGTAGCTAGTATCCCTCAAAATAAGATTTTATATAGTTTCCACTATATATATAGTTCTTATTTATAAAAGCAAATCGCATTGATGTCAAAAAAAGAAGCAGCAAATTGCACTAGGTGTAGGTGACGCAAAACCCTACCATTGTAACTTTTGCTAAACTTCATATACGTACCAGACAATTACTTAATCAAAAGAAAATTCTTATGCTAAATACGTCGACTTAGAATCATTTTAGACAAACAATTATTGGGTGATTATACTAATATCAATACGAACGTATACGGTGATTGAAAATTTAGGGGTTTTTTAAAAACCGTATAATGCCGAATATCCACGTATATTATAAAAGCCTGTTAATATAGAAAGGAGAGTTGAAAGGGAAACACATCTTGTAATTTAAAAATTGATTAAAAAGGGAATCATCTACGAATATAAGAGGAAAACCATTGATAGTGGAAGGTGAAAGCATTACATATATATGTACCTGGAAAATAAATACTGAGACGAATCCGATCTTTGATTTTAGCCTCTTTTCTTCCTCCAAAGTTTTTCCATGAGGAAATTTTTGCTCTTAAGTCGAAATATTTGAAAAAGGAAAAAAAATATGGAAACGCCAGATTGTACAAATGACTGTTATTGTTAGATTATAATTAAAACAATAAATGCGATATCAGAGGATGTTAGATCATGTCCAGGTTCACTGAAGAAAAGCTGATCACCTCTCTAATTAATGAGAAACCCTAATTTTAAGAAAAAGGGAAATTATAATGTTTTATTTTATTTCTTCAGAAAAAGAAAGATTATACGGAAAAGTATCAATGAATTTTTTCAAAAGTCACTTCCCGTTTGTGGAAAGAAATAAAGAAAAAGGTCTTTTTCCAGATTTTGATGTTTGTGGTTAAACAACAGAAGAAAAATAGTTTTACAAAAACTTTTTGAAAGTGACGATTTAAACAGATCTGGCTTCTCCTTAGGGAAATATTCAGATACTAAAACCGAAATGAACAAAAACATTTTTTCATTTATCCAAAATGAATAAGAATACAAATCTTGAATTAATGTTTTCTTCCTCTGAAGATGAAATAAAAAGAAAATTGTGACGATACACAAGTTTCAGAAGTTACAGTCTACAAAACAGATTCGAAACAGTTAGATCCGAAATTTACGAAGATGATACAATTAAAAAATAATTACGCGAGAAGACTGGAGTTTAACTGTAATGTGTTTATCTAATGGCTCTCCTTATTGGTTAACGGGCAGCCGCATAAATGTCATTTAATAATATTATTATGTTTGTTTCATATTTCTAAAGTTTTTCTAAACGATAAAAATGGTAGGTTCACAAATAATATTAGTATATATTATATTATTTCACTGCAAAAAGAACGAAAAAGACCTTTTGCCTTGGCTTTATTTTTAAGCACAGTTCGCGAATATTATAAGAAACCATTAGATTGGAAGACTCGTATTAATTGTTGTTGGGGTCGGTTTTCACCTCATCGAGATCAACTGCCGATAAGACGAAGTATGGAGAAAAGGCTAGCCAAGCAAGCACAAACTCTTGGCTCAGGGGCAGAAGCAAGCAATGACGAGCCAATGTTTGGCTAGGCGACGAGCCAATGTTTGGCTAGGCGACGAGCCAACATCTTGGCTCGGCAGCAAGAAGAAGTGGTGACGAGCCAACAGTTTGGCTCGGCAGCAAGGAGAAGTGGTGACGAGCCAACAGTTTGGCTAGGCAGCAAGGAGAAAGTGGTGACGAGCCAACAGTTTGGCTAGGCAGCAAGGAGAAAGTGGTGACGAGCCAACAGTTTGGCTAGGCAGCAAGGAGAAAACAGTGACGAGCCAACTTTTGGCTAGGCATGAAGCAGTGGTTGACAAGCCAACGCTTGGTTAGGCGACGAGCCAACGTTTGGCTAGGCATGAAGCAGTGGTTGACGAGCCAACGCTTGGCTAGGAAGCAAGGAGAAAACAGTGACGAGCCAACTTTTGGCTAGGCATGAAGCAGTGGTTGACAAGCCAACGCTTGGCTAGGCGACGAGCCAACGTTTGGCTAGGCATGAAGCAGTGGTTGACGAGCCAACGCTTGGCTAGGCGATGAGCCAACGTTTGGCTAGGCATGAAGAAGTGAGTGACGAGCCAAAAGTTGGCTAGGTGTTAGAAGGAAGCAGCACTTCTCTGGCTCGGCTTCGAAAAGAGGTAATAACGAACCAAACACTTGGTGACAAGCCAACTTGTTGACAAACCAGCAAAACGGTGATGAGCCAACACGTTGGCGAGCCAAAACCCTCGTCTCGGCAGCAAAGGGAAGTAAGGAACGAGCCAACGCTTGGCTCGGCATCAAGGAGAAATGGGCGACGAGCCAGCCCATCGATGACCCAGCAAAGTAACCAGTCCAATACCTTTTTGGGCCGAGGCAACGAGTCACAAGATATTGGTGGGCTGAGGCAACGAGACAAAGAAAGAAGCCCGCATCCGAATCGGAGAAAGGAAATTCCGAAGAATAAGGAAGTTCTCCTTTATCCTTTAGGAAAAGGCCTAGCCGACTATTTTTGCGTATAAATAGACAATGTACTTCTTGAAAAAAAAGGGATCCGAAAATTAACCTAGCAAAACACTTATTGCTTTACAAACAGCTTGAATAAAATCTCTATCTTTGGATCTTTGTTCTTGATTTCTTTACATAGAAGTTTGTCGAATCCCTAAATTACTTCACAAGTTTTGGTTATGCGAGTTTCGACTCCCACAATTGTTTTAAACAAAAACATTTCAATAGTGACGATGATTGTTCTTTTTGCAGTTAGTGTGTCTGCAATGGAGTAATGAACGATAATATTTAATAAACTTTTTTTTTTTTTTTGCTCTCTGTGAAAAAAAAAAAAAAAACTGCCAAACACATAGTAGTATTTACATTTTTAATGGCAAGTCCACAAAATCTAATACTAAAATTTCATGTTTGAATTGACGACGGTGAAATAAATATTATTGTATTGTTGTTATTGTTAGCAACACGAACAACAACAAAAAAACATATTCATATTCATAATTTAATAAACTATATTAATAACCTAGCATTTTTATTATACAAGAGGTAATTGAGAATAAATCCCGACTAATTCTTTTTGGTTGAATGTAGCCGTCGAGTAGACCAGTCATTAAATTTTCCAATAGATTTAAAATGTGGTACAATTTTGCTTGGTAAAAACAAAAGTAAAAGAATTCCGGATTGAAATTAATCGAATTCGAAGAAAGAAACAAGTTGACGACATGCACTCAGATCTTTTATTACCATAACTATTTTTTAAGAGTCGAACCAATCCTTCCAAATTATCCAGCATATATAACAAATAAGAAAGCAACGAAAAAACCTATAAGTTGGCAAAATTAACACCAGCATATAAAAACCCGTACGTATGATATAACTTTAGCTTTCTTCCCACGGACACCTTGTCTTGTTTCAAATTGCCATGGACTCTTTGTAAGTCAATTACAGCCTCCTAAGCTAGGTTCTAGTGGAAAAATCAAGAGACATGTAAGGGTATACATCGGAAATCATAGAAAAAATTGTGTACCAAATGAAGAAGGTGGCTTGGAATTTCGAGATTTGGAAGGCTTTAATCTAGCTTTAATGGGAAAATATTATAGAGAGTGATAAAAGAACCTAACTTCGTACTGGCTAGAACTCTAAAATGTCGATATTATCCTCATAAATCTCATTGGAAGCCACTGTTGGATATAGGGATGTTAAAATGGGCTTTAAATTCGCGGGTTTTTAATGGATCTTTAGAGTGGATAAATGCCCATTTAGACCCATTTATCAGATTTGAGCTTAACGGGTTTAAATGGGTATCCTTTAAAAACTCATTTATTAAACGGGTTTTATAAGCGAATAAATGGGGACCCTATTAGACCCCGTAAAAAACAAATTTAAGTTAAAATGACGTCGTTTTATCGCTTAGGGTTTTAGACTTTTAGTTTTGCCAAAACGAACTTCGTTTTGCTCAGACATCATCTCCTCGATACACAACCAAATTCCATGAACATGAAAAGTAATTATTTCTGAGATATTTCTCCGGCAACCAAATCTGGCAGTATTGGGTCGACGAGAATTACCTCTCTTCCTGCTTCTGCCAAACCGGCGAGGTAACCCATTCACTTGCTTGGTTTCAAATCCGATTTGGCTTAGTTTTAATCTGTAGATTTTGGGTTTGAATCATATGGAAATCGAGTTTTCATCTTCCTCATTTGCTACTTCTTCTTCTTCTTCTTAGGCGTATCTCTTTCTCTCTTCTTTCATAATCGATCCCAATTTCTTTCTCTCTTCTTTCACTCTCGATTCATCTGTTGGTTTGTCTGCTTGTTCTTTTGGGTTTGCTTATCAGATCTAATTACTTCAGGGTTTTTGTTTCGATTGCTTAAAAAATCAAATTCTGATTTCTTCTTCACTAATTGCTTGATTCTGATTCTCATGAGTTTTTTTTTGTTTTAGTGAAGCTTATTGTTGTCTATTTCGGCGAGAAATCAACCGCTGGGAAACACGAGAAGGAATCGATTTATTTAACTCATAGAGAAAGAGTTTCGCTCATCCTAGGTTCGTATTTCTTCCCCCACTCTCAATGATCTCACACACACGAAGATCATTCGAAATTTGTGTTGATTTTCATTGATTTTAGAGCTATGTCCCTTTTTAAGCTCTTAAGTCTTAATGAAACTTTATAGTTTATACGATGAGACTTTACTTCATTGAAGGCTAGTGAGATCAGTTTTGAGTTTGTATAGATTTTAGAGCTATGTCCCAGCCCAGCAAGATAATTTTGGGACATAGAGATTGACAAGCATTACTTAACATATATCTCCGCCTTAAGCAAATCTTGCTTGTGTTTCTTAGGCAACATCGGACAATACGGGACAATTTTTCCAAGTGAAATACTCTGAGGATGGACTTGGTTTTTGTAGCTGATTATTTGATTGATTCTTAGTTGTGATCTTCTTTGATTTTAATGTTCTGATTTTTTTGTGTTGATGTTAATTTGCAGCATGGATTTAAAATCTTTAGAGACGATAGCATTTCTGAATGCTCAAAATGAGTTAATAGACATGAACAAGGAAGATACTCAGATTGAGATAAATTTGGAAGATACACAAGTAGAAGCAGCAGAGCAAAGTGAATCTCAATTAGCTCAACCGACTCCACGTAAGAGACGTAAAACTTCAACTGTTTGGACAGATTTTGTATCAGTGGGGTTAGAAAAAGATGGCAAAGAAAGGGCTAAGTGTTTGCATTGTGGTACAAAGTTGGTGACACATAGTAAAACGCATGGAAGTTACGGAACGCATCGTCATTTAGAGACGTGTACAAAGATACCTAAGAAAGAAGATAGGCATGCATATGATCACAAGATAGATCGTGAGATGACTAGTGAGGTAATCATCTACCATGATTTACCATTCCGGTATGTGGAGTATGATAAAGTTAGAGCGAGAGACAAATATCTGAATCCCGATTGCCAGTCTATTTGTAGACAAACAGCTGCAGTTGATGTTTTTAAGAGATATGAAATAGAAAAAGAAAAGCTGAAAGAAGTGTTTGTAAAACATCGCGGTCGGGTGTGTTTTACTTCATATTTGTGGTCATCTCGTCCCACAGTCATGGGATATATTTGTCTCACTGCCCACTTCATTGATGATAGCTGGAACTTACACAGTAAGATTCTTGCTTTTTGTGATTTGAAGCCTCCACATACAGGTGAAGAAATTGCTAATAAGATTATGGAGTGTATGATGGAATGGGGTTTGGAGAAAAAGGTATTCTCCATTACTTTGGATAATGCGACTAATAATGATAGTATGCTGAAAATTATCAAAGGACGGCTTCAGATGATGAGTGGTAGTGGTATGTTGTGTGATGGCAAAACATGTGAGATGTTGTGCTCATATTCTGAATCTGATTGTGAAAGAGGGTTTAGAGTTAGCAAAACATCTTTTGCATGACATTCGGGAAAGTGTCAGATATGTGAAAGCATCTCAAACAAGAATCCAAGCTTTTGCAGCATGTGTAGAGAGAGTGGGGATTAAGAGTGGAGCTGGTCTATCTCATTATGTTCCAACTAGATGGAACTCTACATATGAAATGCTTGTCAGAGCGTTGAAGTTTAGGAAAGCATTTATAAGCATGGAGTCTTTTGACACAAATTATAAATTACTACCTTCAGAAACAGAGTGGAACCGTGGAGAAAAAATATGTGAGTTGTTGAAGCCTTTCAGTGTCATTACTACTCATTTTTCAGGCTCAAAGTATCCCACATCTAGTGTGTATTTCACACAAGTATGGAGGATTGAGTTGTTGTTGAGGAAATTTTGTGATGATGCTGATTTGAAAGAAATGGTTGAGGATATGCAACGTAAGTTTACAAAATATTGGGAGGATTATAGTCTTACTTTGGCTATGGGAGCAATTTTAGACCCAAGGATGAAAATGCAGATTCTTGAAAAGGCCTATGAGACAATGGATCCCACTACTTCAAAGTCAAAAACTGAAGAACTTAGGAGTGATTTGAAAATGCTCTATAAAGATTATCAGACTAGGACAGTTCTTCAGGTGCTTCAGCTACACCCACTCCACATGAGCTAGTTACTGAGTCTCCACTTGAAGATGATATAGACAATGTAAGTGTTTTTCATACAATATTATGATTCCATAAGCATAATCCTGGTATTGCTAACTTGCATTACAATATTATATTATAAGATCTCTTTGAGCTGGAAAGAAGCATTGCAGTTGGTCCGGGCAACACAAAGACGCACTTGGATGTCTATTTGGATGAGCCGAGGCTAGAGAGAAAGTCTTTTCCAGATTTGGATATTTTGAGCTATTGGAGGGATAACCAACATCGATTAGGTGATTTAGCATGTATGGCACGTGATATCCTCAGCATTCCAATCACGACAGTAGCATCGGAGTCGGCTTTCAGCATTGGATCTCGGGTGTTGACTCCATACAGGAACCGCCTGCTTCCCAAGAACGTTCAAGCTTTACTCTGTACTCGCAATTGGTTGCGCGGATTTGCAGAATATGAAGGTAATTGTTTAAGATTTACAAAAACTATTGTATAGTTAAGTATTTTTAACTAATTCACACATTAAATTGTAGGTCCCATAGAAGATAACGAAGATATTGACAATGAGGATGCTAGAAAGACAGCAAGTAGTTCAGGAGTGGAGTGTTCAAGATCAGGAGATTCAAGCGTCCCATGAAACAGTGGTAATTCTTTGACTTATTGGTTTATTTGATTGTTTACTTGGTGGATTTTGAGAAAACTAATTGTATTTATTGGTAAACTGCAGCTTGTGGTTTCAGAATGTGGTTACAATTAGAAGCACAATCAAGAGGTTAGGAGAGCATAATAAGAGTTAAATTTGCTGTTTTTTGTTTTTTTTGTAGAATATTGTGTTTGTGGTTTGTTACTTTGTCTTGTTTGGTTTCAGAGTAAACAAAATTGCTGATTTTTTGTTGTCTCTGTTCTTAGTCGGTGACCCATGAGTACATGAGAGAACAAAATTATTATAAATTATATTTATAAATTATAATCAAAATTATAATCCTTTAAATTCACAAATTAAAAATGTAATTTAGAAAAAAAATCAATTATTCATGTGATACATAATTATTAAAACAAAAAAATCATATATAATTTAAATGGGTTTAAATGGGTTAGTGCAATATAAATGAGATTAAATGGGCAGCCCTAATAGGTACCAAAACTAAATGGGTCTAAATGGGTTTGGGTCTTAAATGGAGATGGGTCTAAATGGGGTGGGTCTAAATGGGGTGGGTTTACCCATTTTAACATCCCTAGTTGGATACATGCCATCATTTACATGGAGGAGCATAGTAGAAGCACATAATCTAGTGAAGGCATGTATAAAAAAGAGATAAGGAATGGTGTATCATTGCGCCTGTTTAAAGATCCTTAGTTACCATCTAATCCTCCAAGCACCCTCTGCCAAAGCAAGTATTAATCCTAATCTCATTCACATTAATATGTTGAGGGATGTAGACTCTGATGAATGGAACTTAGCACGGTTCAAAGACTGGTTTGAAGAGGAAGATGTGAATCTGATTACTCAGGTTAGACCAGGGTGACGTTTTATTGGAGATGGTTACACCTGGACTTACAACCAGAATGGAAATTACTCAGTTAAATCTGGATATTAAGTGTGAATGCATAAACTAAGGGAGGAGTGTCTATCTAATGCTCCTAACTTGAACCCTATGTACCAAGCAGTTTTGGAGACCTAAAACTATATCCAAGATTAAACATTTCTTGTGGAGAATCTTATCAAACTGTCTTGCCTTCACATATAAGATGACTTCTAAGAAACTCACCAAGGATAAAAGATGTCCTAGATGTGGCTTCAAGGATGAAATAGTTAACCATGTTTCTTTTCCATGCCCTTATGCTCGACTTGTATGGGTTATTTCCCTTATGACAATGCTTATGTTTCCTTACCTTGCATATTCAATGTACACAAACATGGCCAAATGTTTAATTCCAGCCAGAGACAGAGATGAATGACCGATTTAAAGTTTTTCCTTTGTTGGTCTGGCGTTATGGAAGTACATAAACGATCTCTGCTTTACAGTCTCTCATGTACACATCCACAACAACTAGTGGAGAGAGCCATTTTTGATGCTAAGGAATGGTTAACCAGTAATGAAGAAAAACCCATGGAGGCTCAAAGGCAAAGGCACATTCCGATTAAATAGAACCCTCTTACACTAGGTAGTTTCAAGTGCAATATTGATGCCTCATGGAATGTTAATTCTGAAACCTGTGGGATTGGCTGGCTGTTAAGAGATGATAAAGGCAAAGTGCAATTGTATGGAGCAAAAGCATACCCTCGGTCACAATCATGTCCGGATGCGGAAGCTATGGTTGTTGTGTGGGTTATGAATTTCTTAAGTTTTAAAGAAGTCTATTTTGAGAGTGATTGCAAGAGTCTTATACTATCGATCAAAGAGACTAAGAAATGGCCAAGGTTACACTGCTACACTAGTGAAATCCTTGAAGGAAGATGGAGAAATCTCAAGCCCTTCTTCAACTTTCAAGGAAGGGAATCCAATCTTAGTGCATATTTGATTGCAAGAAAAGCTTCTACTTTTCCTATGTATTATGCTACTCTAGACCAGGCCCGGTTCTAGGCATGTGCCCAAAGTGAAAATGCATAGGATCCAAAAAAATTTTGACAAAATTACTTCTTATTTAATGTTGGGATATCAATCCAAGTCCCACATCGGACGTTTAGACAAGTATATAAGTAATATCCAACTCTAGTTAGTAGGAGGCCTTTTGGGAAGGAGTCCAAGAACAAATTCGTGCGGGTTTGGCCACTTGGCCCAAAGTGGACAATATCATACTAATGGGAGGAGTTGGACATGGGCTTGAAAAGTCTAATAATTGGTATCATAGCCTAAAATCAGAAAAAGGTGGACCTGAAAAAGTGGATGTGGGCTGCAAATTTGTTGTGGGAGGAGAACCCTCAAGGTAACCTCGCGATTAAGGGTGTCGGAGCCTTGTGTCGAAAGTCTTCCTGACTGGCGAGAGGTTAGGTGAAGAGTTCCGTTGGTGATTACGGCGGTACAAGATGGGTACCAGGTTTTGCTGGAGGGGAAGCCAAGGGTTTGTGTGGTCCTTGGTTTGAGGAAAAGTTTGTTGGGATATCAATCCAAATCCCACATTGGAAGTTTAGAAAAATATTGTCTAGTATATAAGTAATGTCCAACTCTGATTAGTATAAGGCATTTTGGGAAGGAGCCCAAGAACAAATCCGTGCGAGCTTGTACACTTGGCCCAAAGCGGATAATATCATATTAATGGGAGGAGTTGGACATGGGCTTGAAAAGCCCAATATTTAAGGGCTCAATTTAAACAAAATATAAGTTTCTTATCTTATTATATAAAAGAAAATGCACTCAAAATTATAACTCATTAGATCGTGATATGTGTCATTTTAATTGAGATGATGACACGTGTTAATATACTAACGTATAAAGTTAATTTTAATTTAAATAATATTTTCTTTTTATCTAAAAGAAAAATACATCATCGCAAAAAAAAAAAATGTCCTAACGTAACAAAAAAAAGTCAATGTCCTTCTGTAAAAAAAATTGTCATTAAAAAAAGGAAAAATTTGTAAACAAAATGTCACTAAAAAGGTAAAAGGAAATTTGTAAAAAATGTCATTGAAAAAAGGTAAAAGAAAAAATTTGTAAAAAATATCATTAAAAAAGAGAAAAATTTTGTTTCATGTCAATACGTTTAAAAACAAAATAAGAAAAAATGCCATAACTAATCGAGAAAGAACGGAAAAAAAATACATCATTGGAAAAATTTATAAAAAAAAATGTCATTAAATAAAGGTAAATGGAAAATTTTGTCAAAAATGTTATTGAAATATAAATAAAAGAGAAAATTTGTAAAAAAAAATATCATTAAAAAGAAAAATTTGTTTGATGTCAATACGTTTAAAAACAAAAAAGGAAAAATGTCATAACTAATCGAGAAAGAAAAGAAAAAAAAAACATCATTCAAGCAAATCATGAATTCGAGAGTTCCACAAATCGATCAAAGCTATTTTACTAAATTTTACCCAACGTGAGTGTGACACGTAGGCAAAAATCGTAACTCACCAGATCATGACATTTGTTAATTTTAATTGATATTGTGACACGTGTCAATATATTAATATAAAAATATAATACATCATCGCCAAAAAAAAAATGTCCTAACGTAACAAAAAAAAGTCAATGTCCTTCTGTAAAAAAAAATTGTCATTAAAAAGGGGAAGATTTGCAAACAAAATGTCACTAAAAAGGTAAAAGGAAAATTTGTAAAAAATGTCATTAGAAAAGGTAAAACAGAAAATTTGTGAAAAATATTATTAAAAAAGAGGAAAATTTTGTTTCATATCAATACATTTAAAAACAAAAAAGGAAAAATGCCATAACTATTCGAGAAAGAAAGGAAAAAAAAAAAAAACATTGGAAAAATTTGTCAAAAAAAAGTTCATTAGATAAAGGTAAATGGAAAAATTTGTAAAAAATGTTATTAAAAAAAGTAAAAGGGAAAATTTGTAAAAAAAAAAATATCTTTTTTTAGGAAAATTTGTTTCCTGTCAATACGTTTTTAAAAAAAAAAAAAATTCATAACTAATCGAGAAAGAAAAGAAAAAAAATACATCATTCAAGCAAATCATGAATTCGAGAGTTCCACAAATCGATCAAAGCTATTTTACTTTAAATTTTGCCCAACGTGAGTGTGACACGTAGGCAAAATCGTAACTCACCAGATCGTGACATGTGTTAATTTTAATTGAGATTGTGATATGTGTCAATATATTAATATAAAAATATAAATTTTATTTTTCTACATTATTTATTTCTTAAATCAAAGTGTAGTGTAACTAAAAAGAAATAATAGTAAAAAAAAAAAGACATGTTATTAAAAAAAATTAAAAAGAAATAGTAAATCAAAAAGACTAAAAAAAGGAAAATAAGACAAATTATTTATAATTGTAGTGTAACTAAAATGAAATAATAGTCAAAAAAAGAAAATAAGACATATTATTAAAAAATTAAAAGGGAATACTAAATAAAAGAACTAAAAAAGAAAAATAAGACAAATTATTTCCAATTTCTAAAAATATTAGTGCGGCATATAAAAAATTGATATTCATGAGATTACGACATGTTTTGTTAATACTTTTAAATTTATTTACTAATATATTTTGTTAATTTTTTTACTATTTGTTTAACACTAATGACATATATAGACATAAATTTGATAGAATGTATTATGCATATATTATTTTGATATGAAAATTTTGGGTATTATTAATTGACAAGGAATGCATGGAGTAAAAATATGGTTTTAATATTATGGATGAAATACATGAGTTGTATTGCGAGATGAAATACGTGGAGTTGAAATTCAGTTTGAAACAAAGTTACTAATCAACATCTAAAATAAGTGTGCGAGTAACAATCAAAATCTAAATATTTACATCAACAAGATTTAACATATATTTATTACATTTTCAGAAATTTTATCTTTATTAAATTTAATCGATTACCGACACGTTTTACTTTATTTTTATCATTTATAAATAAGTTATAATTAAAACCCTGCGTATTACGAGGGTCCTAATCTAGTATTATATAAAATAGGATGCGCTCAACGTGAGCGCGACACATATGCAAAATAACTCACCAGATCTCGACACATATTAATTTTAATTTAGATTGAGACACATGTAAAATCTAAATAATGTAAAAATATAAGCTTTTATTCTGTAAATTATTTATTTTTTAGATCAAATTATTTTGTACCTAAACGTACATAGTAAGATAAAAGAAAATGAAAATAAGACATATTATTGGACAATAAAAGAAAATTGGTAAATAAAAACTACAAAAAAGAAAAAAGAAAAAGAAAATAAGACATATTATTGGTCAATTAAAAGAAAATAGTAAATAAAAACTACCAAAAAAAAACATATTATTTCATGTTGCACAAAAAGACATATTATTTCTAATTTCTAAAAATATTAAGAAGAACTAAACTAAAATATATGTCATAAAAAATAAAAGCTAAACTTGGCGAAAAATATAAATTTTAAATTTAAATTTGATGATTAATTACAAAATATGTGTGATCATTAAGATCTATATAACATATCGAGAATATTGAAAATTTTATATTTAAAATAATTAAATAAATAGTAAACTTGACTAAAATATAAAATTGAATTTAAATTAATCACAAATCATACATTACCAATCATTTTAATATAATAGAATATTTATACTTTTGTTTTATAGAAATAAAGAAAATTCTATTAAAAAAAATTAGATAAATGGTAAATTTCAGTAAAATATAAATTTGAATTTAATGTGATAGTTAATTCCATAAAAGAAAAATTATGAATATGCATAACTTTATATAAAACGCATATAGTTTTATATAATAAGATATATATGGATATTATACGATGATTTTTTTTTTTTAAATAGTTTCTTTATTTTATATTTTCTAATAGTTCATACAGTAATATATTTGTATGTTATTCTTTATATAGGTGTTTATGTGCTCAAACATTTTGGTGTAAGTGTATATAAATGTGTGATTGATCTTTATTAAGTTATTTTACTTTATTTTTTATCGTACAAAAATAAAAATATTATTAAACTCCGCGTATCACACGGATTCTAATCTAATTCTTACTATAAAATATGAAAATACATATAAAATTAGGAGCCTTTTTAATATATTGAACATGACCCATTAAAATTTTGAATCGGGCATGCTCTAGATTGTAGTACTCCTCAATGGTAGTCACCATATGTTTGAGAGAGAGAATCCTTGGATAAAGAATCAAGTTTAAGTTATTAAGTATGGCATGTTTGAGTTATATATATATATATATATATATATACAACTTTAGGATCTCGAAGAGAGTCCATTGATTTTGATAGTAGGTACCAAAATTCGAAAAGTTTCAATAAACTATAGTGGACCTATCACGCACGAAGATCAAACTTCCTCCATTCAATTTCGTAGTCGTTCATATAAAATGAAAGGAAAAAAACAGAAAAAACGAGGGCATAGGATCTCGTACGGATGTCTCCAATTTATAAAAGTTGAGCAATATTTTTATTTTTCTTAAAAAGGAATTCAATAATACGACGACGTAACAAGGAAAACGTAAAGACAGCCAATACGGTGTCGTTTACAGAACAATATTTTCGCGGAGCCTATGAAGTAAAAGAGATCAAAAGAGAGAGTTTATTAGAAAAGTTGAACGATGGGAGCAGAAAATGGAGAAACGCATGAAGCCGACGACAAACCTACTCAGATCTCAATTTCGAAAGATCAATTCCTCGCGTGGAAACGCCAAAAGGTATCTCTCTCTCTCTCCCTTACGAAGTCTGATTCCTAAGTGAGTATGTCGAAACGAAGAACCCTAGATTTGTAATTCCAGTCGAATACATGACTGTCGAGCTTTTCACAGAGGACTAAGTTTGTTGGTTGTTTATCTCTTGTATAAGTCGATTGAGATTATCAAAAGATATCGAATTAGGCATATCCCAATTTTGGAAATTGATTTTGTATCTGAACAAACCAATCATCATTGTTTGTTTTTCTCTTTTCCCAAATTGATCACTTTTGCTTCAGAATTTCATGTTTGTTATATAAACCTGGTTAATGTTATATAACATCTTTCTTCTTCGTTCCGTAAGCATCTGAATATCCAAAACTGTGTTTGTTGCTTCCGTGTCAGGACGCTGCATTGTCGGCTAAACTAGCTGAAGCAGCGAGGAAACGCCAAGAAGACATAGCGTCAGGCCGTGTTCAAATGAATGGCCGTGAGCTTTTCTTGCACGAGCCATGGGTTTTTGACGATACTCACCATTGATTCTACTCACAACTTCTTCATTAGGTATAGCTTCGTTCCATCATACAGAAACCGTTAGATTCTCTGTGGTACCACCACTAGCATACCTTCTTAGGATTGGGATCAAGGAAACCTTTTTTTGTGTGTTTTCACTAATCTCTCTGCTCTGAAGAAACTAATTAAAGATCTGTTTCTACATTATATATCTCTGATGTTGTCAATTTATGTGTGTTTCAGCTGATTCAGACATGATCAAAGACACTTCCTGGGTGATCAGCGATGATCCAACTCTGTTTCTCTTTTCTTGTTGTGCTTATGTTTTTTTTTGTATTAGTGTTAATCAGAAAATTAGTTGCTGTGACTGTTTATTGGATATTTGGTCATATTTTCAGTTATGCTGCTAATAAGGTCCTAACGATCTCATATATACATTAAATTTGACTCAAATATGGACAAACTCGAATTGGTACCTTGACATCGCATTGTGATAATATACCTTAAAAAACATACGTAAGCTTTAATAATCACTAATCTCATCTCTGTTTATCCAAATATTTTTGAAGAAAAAAAGAAGTAATCATCAATAAGAAGAAAGGCTTAAGGATTTACAGGCAAGAGAAGGGAACTTGGTCAAAACATTCTATTTTTAATTCCTCCTAATTCGCCTAATGATACGCATTTTCTTCCACCTTCCCTATATTAACAATATCCTCTTTAAACCAATATTTTTTTTCTTTCGAAGTTTTGGAGATTACTGATCAAGCATTCTCTATCAAATTCGATTTGGATGAATCGAAATCTCTTCTTGCTTCGTCGATATGGGTCGGGTGAAATTGGAGATCAAGAGAATAGAGAACAACACGAATCGACAAGTTACGTTCTCAAAACGTAGAAATGGTTTGATTAAGAAAGCTTATGAATTGTCGATTCTATGTGATATCGACATTGCTCTCATCATGTTCTCTCCCTCCGATCGCCTTAGCCTCTTTTCCGGCAAAACTCGGTATTATCATTTACGCCCGTTTTATCAATAACATTTTTAATTCCTAGTTTTCTTGGGTTTGGATACATAAACATTATCAATCTATTACCATTTTTTTTTGTGGAGAAATTTAGTTATAGATGGAAAACGAAAATTTTACGTTTCTTAGCTATATATATATATATGGACCATATGATTATATCTTAATAATCTCTTCAGGATCGAAGACGTTTTTACAAGATACATTAATCTTCCTAACCAAGAACGAGAGAAGTGAGCTAACATTAATTTCCTTTCATTTGCTTTTTCTTTTATAAAAAATTAGTTTATTGTTCGTAAATTTTGACTTTTGGTTTTTTTTTGTTTTTATTTTTTCAGTGCTCACTATCCCGAACAGACTAGACCCCCGTATGTATCACATTTTTTTTGTTACATTACATAATCATATGGGTATAATTATTACAAAAAAGTAAGGAAAAAAAAACTAATTTGATTTCACTTTTTGACCCTTTTTTCTTTTGCAGAGATATTCAAAGCAAAGAGGTTCGACTAATCCTAGTGATTAGTTTTTTTTTTCCCCCTCAAGATGTGATTTATTTTTATTTATATCTATTAATTTAGAATAATATTATTACGTTACAGTATCTACTAAGGATTTTGCAGCAACTCAAGGCTGAAAATGACATCGCTCTTCAACTCACCAAGTCCGAAACTTCCTTATGTTTTGTCTTTATAATCGATTTTATAGTTTAATATATTCACCAACATATAGACTCTTCAATACACATTTAACTATACACTAAACTTTTATTTTTGTTTCATAATATGATTATTTTGATAAAAGCCCTACAGCTATCAACTCCGACGTCGAGGTGATTAATCTCTAAATTTTTCCATCGATTAATTAGAACACAGAGAATTTTTTTGATATATTTGTTCTCTACGTATAGTTTAACGGATTAATCTCTCTTGTAATCGGAAAATCTAGGAACTCGAGCAAGAAGTTTGTAGGTTACAACAACAACTCCAAATGGCAGAGGAAGAACTAAGGTTTTTGTTAACATGTTCTCTAAGTTATAATTTATAACCACATGTTAATATAAAATCATGACCCCTTTGTATAAAACCGATATAATATGATCGCAGGAGATACGAACCGGATCCAGTAAGATTCACGAGCATGGAGGATTATGAAGTTTGTGAGAAGCAACTTCTCGACACTCTAACGCATGTCGTCCAACGAAGAGAGCATCTATTGAGCAACCATTTATCTTCTTATGAAGCATCTACTATGCAACAAAGCATTGCAGGTCCTTTTGTAAACGACGTCGTTGAAGGCTGGTTGCCTGAAAATGGGCCTAATCAAGCCCATTTATTTGACCCATCGACCCATTCCAATCAACTCAGGTATTCCTAAATAGTTTTTCTCATGTAATTTTCTTAAAATTTTGTTATTAAAAAAGAAATATTTGAAAAATTTGGCAGAGAATTATCATCGGCAATGTACGAACCATTGTTGCAAGGGAGTAGCTCAAGTTCGAACCAAAACAACATGAGTGAATGCCACGTGGCAAATCATAACGGAGAAATGTTCCCAGAGTGGGCCCAGACCTATGCATCTTCGGGGTTGTTCGCTTCCATGCACCAGGTTTTTTTTTTATCTTCTTATTTTAAATTAAATTACTCTAATTAAATAGTAGTAATATTGAGGTTTTTGGTATCAGCATGGAGGTGTGGGTCCCAGTATAGAGGAGATGATGCCAGGTCAGCAAGGTGAAATCCCGGCGGCGGTGACGACGGAGGCACAAGCTGACCATGAAGTCGCCGACTATGAAACAAGGGTTCCCCAGCTCAGTAGCCAATAACGTCAAAAAATGAACATTATTCTATGTATTATTTATTTATTTATTTATGTATACCATTTTATATTTTTCCTTCAAACCCCAATTTTTTATTTTTTATTTTAATTATTTGTCATCATATGAAACGATGATGAAAGAGAGAAACTGACAAATCGTGTTATTTGTATACCATATTTTTGTCAGTAAGAAATACCATTAAACATAAGTTTTAGTTTTAAAAATAGGACAATTTTAAAGAATTTTTTAAAAAAAAATACAACAAAATTTTATGATTCTGAATAATTTTTAAAAATTTAAGGAAGATTCTTAAACCATTTACTACTCTTTTCTAAACCTAAAGTTTGTGTTACTTTTAGTTTTTATTTATTTATTTTAATAGTAACTTTGAAAAATAATATAGAACAATGTGCTTACTAAATAAAACTTATTTTTAACAAAAAGTAGTAAATTTACTAAAATAATTTTAAAAAAAAATAAAAAAATTGTGCTTTGTTTTTCTTTCTTTCAGAGTTACACGATAATAAAAATTATGGACATGTTAAAAAAAAAAAAAAAATTTTTGATAAATAGATTATTTTGTAGTACGCTTACGCATTTATTATTAATTTATAATTGAAATTTTATTCTGTTATCTTATAATATATATATATATATATATATATATTTTTTTTTTTTTTTTAGAAATATAATAAACTAGATTAGGATCTTCTTTGATACGCGGGTAAACTTATTAGAAACTATTGATATAAATATTTAAATTTTAATTAGTAATCCACTGAATTGTCAAAATATTTTAAAATACTATTTAAATGTGGATCTTATATCATTAGAGATCGATTTATATAATATGAATCTATGTAATAAATAAATAAATAAATATATATATATATATAGACACTGTAATATGATACTAACATTTTTATCAAGTAATAGAAGTTCTACTCCCATAAGTATATTGTTTGCTTTAAGATTTCTAACTTCCCATTTTCGAAGAACACGTACGATATAGTACGACGATAAACACAATTTCGATATAACTGATTTAAAGTAAAATAGCTTTGATCGATTTGTGGAACTCTCGAATTTATGACTTGCTCTTTTTAATTTCGATTAAAAGAATAAAAAGATTGAGCATACAATTAAATTTTGAAAGATGTTGATGTTATTATATAGAGTTTGGTCTACCAATAAGAAATATGGCATTGTGCTTTTTTTGTTTTTTTTACGTAATGACATTTTTTTGTTCAACATAATCTATACTTTTCCTCTTTTTTTAAATGACTTGTGTTTGGACATTTTTTTTTTAAACGTATTGGTATCAAATATATTTTTTCTTTTTTTAATTGTCTTATTTTTTTTAATGTCATGATATTTTTCCTTTTTTTTTTTGTCACGGCACTTTTTTTTCTTTCAATTGCCTTGTGTTTTTTTTTTCATGACACTTATTTTCCCTTTTTTGTCACGAAATTTATTTTTCTTTTTTATCAATGATGTATGTTTTTTTAAAAAAATTTTATTCGATGATAATTTATTTTCTTTTTTTTCAATGGTTGATTGATTTCTTTCACAAATTAATAACTTTTTTTATTGATGTAACAATGATTAATTATTTTTTGGGTAAGAAAGAAATATTATCTAAATTAAAATTAACTTTATACATTAGTATATTGACACGTGTCACAATCTCAATTAAAATTAACACATGTCACGATCTGGTGAATTACAATTTTGCTTACGTGTCACGCTCATGTTGAACGCATCCTACTTTGTATAATAAGATATTTATTTGTAATCAAAAAAATATTTCTAGAAATTAGTAAATATTTATTTCGTATCTGAAAAAAAATGTAAAAAATAAATAAATAAATTAAATAGATGTTTCTCACGAGGCTTATATATTTTCCTTTATTGTCTAATTTGTTTTTGTCCATTTTGTTCTCCACTCAAAACATGTTTTCGTCCTTTCACCACTCAAACTATAGTCATTCCCTATTTCTCACAGAGTGCCGGCCCTGGGGAGAAGGATTAGAAGCTTGTGCTTCCGGCCTTTATTTGAATAAATATTTAATCGGCCTTCAAATCCCAAAAGTATAACATTAGTCTGGTGGTTTCGTGAACATTATTGCTTAGAGGAGGTGGGTTCGAAGACATGGACGGTTTATATTTATTTATTAATTTTGTGGCTATTTTTTTGTTTGCTTGTAGCTTCTAAAATCTCAACGCCGGCACTATTCTCACATTTAACAAATAGTGTTTTTGACTATCTCAAGCTCTTAGAAAAAGTAAACAGAGAGAAAAACAAAAATAAAATCGAGCAGTGATTCCTCCTCTCCGGTGAAAGCACGGTGGTGCCGCATCTGTGAGGGTAGTGTATATATCGAATGTTGGTTTTTTCGGCTTTGGCCGGATGTTATCTTCTGGTTTTTTCCGGATTTTTTGTTGTATTTTATAGTTAAAATTATGAGTTTTTTTGGCGTTCATATCTTCCGATTATCATCGGATTTCGATTCCGACTCGTTCGGATAATAATTTCCAGCGGATCTTCTTAGATCTGTTCGGATTTCTCTTTCTCTTCTACGGAACCGGCGGTAAAGTTGACAAGATCTCACGGTGGTGACTTGAAGACTCTTGCCTCTACTTTTGGTATCTGTCCTTCCTGGCCGGGAGTAATATCTCCCCTAATGCCCGATGAGAAGCCTTTGATAAAGGCGATGGGTATATGGCCATGTGTTAGTTGACGATCGGTAGTGATTCTTAATGGGGTAAGTATTTTTCTGGCTTGCTTGGCGTGGATCTGTTATATAGAAGAGATTCTCAAAGGAACTCGAAGTTTCTTTGTCGAATTTCACTGTGTTCGGCTGGGCGGTGGTCGGCGCTGCGATGGAGCTTGTTGTCACTGTTCCGTTCAGGTTTTTTTTGTAATGGGCCTCCGGCCTTATCAATCTGAAGACGACAAATTTAGGATAAATTTACTTCTCTTAGTTTAGGTGAATCTTTTAGCGCCACATGTAACTAGTTTAGGCGAATCTCTTAACGTCATTTGTGTAGTTGGTCTATTGGACCGATCCTAGGCGTATTTGGGCCTGACAGGGTTATGCCATCTATCTTCACTTCTCATCCTGAACGGTGTGGTCATACCGCGAATAGTGAATCGGGTTAGAAATTGAGTGGTCAGACGTAAATGTAAAGAAGCAGATGGAAAGCTAAACACGGAGCCCGAGTTTTCGTATCAGAAACTCGGTCTAGGTATGAATTTCCATTCTTTTATAGTCACAACCTTTAATCATTCAAACGCATTTAAACTAGTATATTCGGTCAAACGGTTAATATTATTTACTTTGTGCATGTGATAGGAAAAACAACTAGTATATGCTCAATGGAACGATTAAAGCAAACAAGGTTGATTTTAAGGAACCTCCCGGCGCCTAACCCACCACACTATCCCCTGTTCCTCGTACAACAATGACGTCATTCTGTGTCTCAAAGACTAAGTTGTCGAGCAGCTGGCGTATAAAAAAAGGCGTGGTGACGCGTCCTAAGTAAGGACGCGTGATCCAATATTCTAGTTCATGCATGTAAAACCCTATAAATATCCTTCTCTTTTACGAGAGAAGAGGGATAACTTTTTTTACTTCTTGCTTATTTATTCTGAGCAATACTATTCTCCCTAAACACCTGGACCTCTTTTTTGTTTCCTCGAGATCTAGTCTTTTTTCGATTTTTCACGGTCACTCTTCCGATCATCTTTGGTCACTTTTTCGGCCATCTTCGGCCCTTTTTCACTCGAAATGCTATGTTTTTCTCATGTTTCACCACCTAAGTTTCTTTTACAAATGTGATGATACACCGAGGATCAACCCTTTTTGACCCGGTGTCACTTCATTTTTTTTTTCTTTGTTTTCCGACTTCTTTCTAGTTTCTCTACATTTCATCTTGTGGTCTTTATGTCTTTTCTCTTTTTGTTTGTTGACTTGAGCGTCAGAGAGTTGTTGAAAGACACTCAATCATCGTATTTTTTTAGCTTTAACGTATTTGTTGTTTATGTAGGAGATTTGTCCCCTGATAATTGAGATCCAATAACATAAAATTCCCTAAACACTTTGCATCCAAAAATAGTTATATATATATATATATAAAAACTTAATAATCAAAAATAACAAGTGTCAATATAAAATAAATAATGTACCCATACTTTTTTGAAATAACTTTTTATGATTACAACAAAATATTGTTATAAATATTTTTTGTTAAATGATATTTTTGTGTAACCGTAGAAAAAATTACTAGATATGAAAAGTTATCTAATAAGTGATAGTGATTATGCTTCCTTTTGATGAGCGGCATGAGCTTTCTCTCTCTAAGTTTTATCGTTTTTTATTTTTCGATTATAATCAGATTTAGTTTTCCGGCTAAGACCAGATATGTTTAATTTTCTTATCTTCCAATCTATATCGAATTTTGTTTTTGTGGTGTTATCTTTCCCCTTGCAGATTCAATATCTTCCTATGTGAGAAGAAATCAAGCTTTGTGGTTGTACAAGATCTACGTTTCATTCAATCTTTTCTCTAATTTGTTTTTATCTAGGAGTCCCTTTGCTTTTCCGTTAACGTGCCTTTGTTAAGGTAGTGGAGCGGAGTGTCCGATGATGAGAGGAGGTTGGAGATGCTTTAATCGCGGCAGATGAGATGGAAGATCTGGTCAGGTTTCAAGGATTTCGCCGTCAGTTTCAAATCATTCGAAGGATATACCAGAAATTCGACATGCATGGAGCTTGCGGTGGCGACTACCGGTTGGTGGTGCTCCTTTCCCATCAACTCTGCACAGACTACGTGTAGGACATGTAGAACAAGTGTAATACACATGGCTGTAATTAGATTTTGTGAGAAATGCTTTATCTCAAAGATAAAATATTGGACTTCATTTCAATGTTGTAAGATTCTATAAATTCACTTGTAATACCCTTTGTTGGGCTTATAATGAAACGGTGGCCGACAAAAAAAAGATGATAATTATTATAAAAAATTAGCTTTAAATTTTTTTTTTTTAACATCGCTTTAAAAATTATTTTTAAAAGTTTGTCAAACCAAAAATTTTATTTTAAATCTGTGCATCTTCTTTTATATTTTGATGACACAAAATCGTTGACTAGCCAGAATCTGGTGAAAGATTAACGGCAACCAAGGCTCTAAATGGTGGTAAAGTATTTGAGGAATATGGAGGAATTTGGAGGAATTCAGAGAAATTTTAAAACATAGCCATTATTATGACTTATGAGGCTCTCATTCTATGTTTTGGTTACATATCATGACTTTTGAGGTTCTCATGCTCGGATTTTAGTTACAGATCATGAAAAAAATTGCCCATAAAAATTTAAAAGACAATGTAGACCAATAAACATAAAATGTTCAATCGAACATAAGTTCTAGTTACAGATACCAACTCATTGAATATCCGTTACTTCCTTCGACATTGTTCGATGGTTCTCTTCAAAACAGGGCCGACCCTAGGATAAAGCAGGTGAAGCTGGTGCTTTAGGCATCAAATTTATATTATTAATTTGAGGGCATCATATATCCATAAAAGTTTCTGTAGTGTAGTGGTCAGCAACAGTTTGGATTAGCAACAACTCTTGAGTTCGAACAGCAGAACTGTCATAATTTATGATTTTTATATTTATGTTAATAATTGGGCCACCAAATTTTTTACTGCTTTAGGCAGCCCATCAGTTAGGGCCGGCTCTGCTTTAAAACAACAACATTCCTTATCGTTAAGACTTATCGCATCATATCTCCATCTCATTGTCTTTTTTTGTAAGCAATCCGCTCAAAAGTTTCAAGACCGTTAAGCGAAAATTCAGGAACAGAAACTCGGTCTCTTCCAACAATCCAAAGTTTCTAAACTAGGAAGATCATAGTCATGTCTCTAAACGACCAATTAAAAATAACATAGGTATTTCAATCACAGTGGAAAACTTAGAATAGTGCATTCAAATTTGATTTAAGAGACTACATATATTGGTGAGCTTGAGAACTCTGAAGTTTTGGAGAATCTTGGATCATATGAGTAAGAAACTTGTGGGTAACTCCACTAGTAAGAAGTTACAATACGAGCTTCCCATACAAGACCGTGACCTTCAGACCAAATCCAATAAGAACTCCAAACACAATCTGATCAATTAATCCAACCAAAAACTGAACACAATCATAAAAGAGACCAAGAAAACTGAATGAATGTATTATTATTATTCAGTCGAATAGAAGTTCAGACGAAGTTGAAGCTTTAGGTACATATGCCCACTCCTTGAGCATCTGATACTTCTCTTCCACATCAGTAGATTTTGGAGAGAAAGTCGTTGTCTTCAAACAAGCAGCATTCTTTAGAACATATGTTGCCATCTCTCTCTCTCCTTGTCTTGTCTCCCTTTGTACCCAATTCACTCAAAAGTTTCGTGACTAGATAATAAACACTCGGAAACCGAACTTGGCGGCTTCCAACCAATTGGGATTTCTTTTTTAGAAGAAAGAGCTTTTAGAAATTTCCGGGTAACTTCATGATTAATGCAAACACGTGCCTCGACCAACTCAGGCATATTCTCAATTTGACAAAAGTTGTAAACTATATTACTACAATAGTTTTAAAATTCAGTTAGATAGGAATTTGGAGGAACATGGAAGAAGTGGGAAGATTTTTTTTTTTTTTCCCATATCCAAATAAAAAATTACATTTGATTAAATCCAGTTTCATATTTTGTTATTTACATTAAGCCATTAAATCTTGTTTGAAAAGCTCTAATTAAATACAATTTACTTTTCATAAAAATTAATAATTACTTTTGATAGTTTGTAGTTTTATATGATAATTATGTTTGATAAACTGTTAAATATATTTGTTACAGATTTCTCCAAAATTCATCTTTAACTTTCTAAAGAGTTGCAAGTTTTTATGGGTTAAATTCTATTGTTCTTTTATGTTTAATAAAATTATTAAATCTATCAAATGTAAAAGTTAGAATTTAATTAGTTTATTTATCTAAGCTCGTTGACAAAAAAATGTTATAACTAATTTTTCATAAGTTTATTTAATAAATTTTTCTTTAAAAAATTTCAGCCAGATTCAACAAGATTCAGCAGTTATTATTTAATTTTTAAGTTATTCCGCCAGATTTCACAAAAAAATCACAAAAAATTCAGCCAAATTCTGCAATTCAGACATAGAAGAATTCCACATTTGTAATTTTTTTTGTTCTCCTTTAAGTCTGCGGGTCCTACTTTTGCCAAGTCTAAGAAAATGTCTATTTTGTACAAGAGTAAACCAACCACATGTGTCCAGTATGCCAACTAGTATGCCATATCGAGTTTTTTTCCCATGCCTGAACATCACATTAGGACCGAAGAAAAAAATATTTTAAACAAATTTTTTTTTTCTAAAAGATTTTCTATTGAAAGCAGGTGGAAGTGTTACAGTATGAAAAATTATATCAGAAGAACAACAATAAAGCAATGACATAGCATATTATGAAAAACACAAAGGATATCAAAAAATATATATGACGATTCTCAAATCTGATACTATCGACCAGCCGCAGGAGATAAAGATCAAATTGACCTGAGCTACGACCACGTCATAGGAATAGAGAAGCCCGAGAAGTATTCTCAAAATAGCACACTAACCCCTTCATGCCGAGATAGGATAACAAACTAAGAAGAGGGCCAACTCTCAAGGCAAACGCTAAACCCTCAATCGCATATAGGAGAACAGTTACAACACCAATCCAAAACAAACAAGCAGCACTGAATCAAGAATCAACCGCACACACCCTGAAGTAACCTTAACCGCCTTCACAGAGAAGCGATGCCAGAGCCAACCACAAATAGCCGAGAGTTTGAACAACCCAGGGCCATATAACGAGACCCAATTAAGCCACTTAACAACAACCCAGGCAGTACAAACCTCAAACATAATGATAGTGAACCGAGGACTTTTCCACAGGGGAAAGCATACGGAACCAGAAGAACAAACACATACACGGAGACAAACAACAACCAAGCCTAGAGAAGAGACAATCAATCGAACAAGAGAGTCCTAAGAGATAGAAGCGAGAGAATAAATCAGAAGATAAATTCCCTAGCCAGTATCTTTTATGACGGAAGAAGAATCAGGGAGCCACCGCTGAAAACAGGAAGAGGCAGGAGGGACAAGGATGCCAGCGAAAGATCTCCGGTGTGTCACGTCCTCAGAAAACACGGCCGAGAGAGAGCCAACCTAACCCACCTTTAAACCTAGACATAAAGACCCACGGCTACAAAACACCCAAATCGAAAACTCGGAATCACCGAAGAAAGCACAAACCGACAGCAAAGCCACTGGAAACCATCAACCCCTGAACTCACCGCCGTCCTTGAGCAAGCAAAGAAGAGAGGAGAGAGCAACGAGGGACAACAGGATGACCAAGCAAATAACAGCTAAGCTTTCGACATCGACACCGAACCTCAACCGAAAGAAGAACCGTCAGATCCGAAACGACTGCTAGACTAACCACATCAAGGAGGCAACGAAAGAAAAGAGCAAGGAGAGGCGGTGAGAAACATGAACATCGGGAGATCTGATCTCGGCGGCGGAGCACTACTAGGGTTAGAGGAAAAAAAAGAAAAGGGAACGTTTAGCCCTTTGTTTGTTACTCTCTTTTCTTAAATAATCTTTTTTCAAACAACAGATCTAAAGAGCTTTGGGCACAAAGTTCCATTGGTACACCAAATTGAATTATAGGACTAAAAATATATATTATTTAGACATCAATGGTTTTCCGCATATTATCCTAATTTTAAAAAAGAACATAGTTTTTATGGAATATTTAAAATATGTTTTAGATATGTACAACAATAATAGTATCTTTCTTAATTCTTGCTGATTTTTTTTAAAGATTTTTTTTATTGGAAGTTTTTGTACATGTGTTGGGTGAAAATATGGTAAGTGGAACATTAATGTGGTTTAACACTTAAGTCAATATTTTAATCACAATACTTAATCGAAAACTAGAAAAAATTAGGAAATCAAGGAAAAAAACACGTGTGGATTACGTTGGGTCTCAAGAGAAACAATCCACGAGGTATTCAAACATTTATAAGCTTTTCCCGATCAAAATAAGAGATTCAAAAAAAATTTCGGTTGAAAATAGATAGATTTTAAAGGAAATAGTTTTTTTTCTGAGGGAGAGAACCTAAATCTAAGAACTTTTCATCCGTATGGATTTTATAGGAAATAAGTTTTCCAAAACTAGTATACCAGGTTGAGTAGTGGGTTAGACAAGTACGAGATTCTCGAATATCACTACATATTTTTATTGTAGTTTATGCCCGGTCGACAAGCGAATTCTAAGACACACAAGGTATAAAGGCCATTTTCACTCACGTTATATTTTTTATCTTTCTAATGACTATAAATTAGTCAAATTGATTTTATCCGTTTCTAACACATGTAAATGAGCTAATATTAGTTTAAATAGAGTTTTTACGCATCAAAAGTATAACCTACAAAGCGTGAGAGTTTTACCCCATAAAGACCCATGATCCATAAAGACCCATTGGTTCATATCCTAATACGGGATCAAGAAACTTTATAGGATGAGTATGACATCCTTAAGCCTCCTGGCTATCCATCCGTGAATGCTTTCTGCACCAGGTGACATAGCCATACTACATAGCGTTAAGATGTCCAAGTAGAAAATGAATTTACCCATCGAGTTGTTCAGATATCTGTCGAGTCGAGGCGAAACACTATTAAAATCGACCCAAATGATCAAAAAATAAATTGGAGCGGGTGATTGCGTATCAAATTTTACTTAAAAATATAGTGATTTAGCTGCAAGTGCATAACAAATAATTGTAGTAATTTAGAATTGAATCCAAAAGAACACGAGTGCGCAATAGAAAACTTGAACTAAGAATAGAGTTAAGTCATTGTCATGAACAAAGAAACAAAAACAATAACTAAAAACAATGTAAAGCAATAAGATAAAAAGCATTGGACATTCATAGAATTCTCAGAGATTCATTGACCAATTTATTCAAGTATATTCAAAGAGACAATCAATTCACTTTTTTCAGAATCCAAATCACTATTTTATGACAAATCCATTCTCGTGGCGATAACCAACTTTACCTAAACATCTCAATGCGACGGAGATATAATTAATTTGAAATTTGAATATAGTTTTTATACGTGAACAAGTAAAACTTAAAGTGTGAGAACTCAACACTCGGGACAGCTGGAGAAGATCACTATCTGGACAAACATGTAAAGCGTGGAAAGTGGAAAAAACCGTTGAGGGGTTGGGTGACTTCTCGTACCACGACGGCAATCAACACTCCGGGATTGGATGGATTATTCGTGATAATAATGGAATCTTCCTAGAGGCTGGCATGGGAAAATTTCAAGGTCGTCACTCCGTTGAAGAATCAGAGTGTTCAGGCCTGTTATGGGCAATGCAAGCCTCATGCTCTCTTGTGAATCAAATGGTAGAATTCGAAGGCGATAATTGGAACCTCATCCGGACAATTCAAGATAACCCAAAGAATCTCAGACTCCAACACTACATGTCGGCTATACGGGGCTGGAAAACTATGTTTCGAGGTGCTAAATTCTCCTTTAGTACTACTCGTAACTCCAATATTTGTGCAGTTAAACTAGCTAGAGAAGCTTTAACTAGCTCACCTCAATGGTATTTGTACAATAGCTGTTCACGATTTCTTATAACTGTTGTAACCAACGATTGTGAAAACTAATATCAATCAAGATTTTAGACGGCAAAAAAAAATAACCAGAGCCAACAAAGATATTCATATATATATATTTTAGAAAAGATTAGTAAACTTAATAACAAAGAATTTTTCACCAAAGGGAAACTAGATCTGTCGTCCTTATTGGCAGCCTATCCGCCGGTGACCCACTACTCGGCCGCCGTCTCAGATATCTCCTTCATCCTGTCAGTTTTCCCGTCCGACATTTGTTTTCGGCGTGAAAAAAGTGGATTCGGCCCACTCTTCCTATCGAATGGGTTTCTGCGGGCCTAACAAGATTCATGGATCTCTACTGACCCAACAAGTTACTAGCCCAACAAGACCACTGGCCCAAAGACCGTTTCCACCAGCCTATTAAGGGCTGAGAGTCTTGTAGTCAGGCCCGGTTTGCGTCTGAAACGTCTATCATCATTCTCCATCACGGAGAGATCATTTTCTTCCTTTTTGAGAGATCAGATCCACCAAATTCCTTCATTGTGGATAGATCAATTCCATCATCTTTCTCTGTCACGGAGAGATTTATATTATTAACCTCTCCTTTATGGAGAGCGTTTTTATAAACTCAGTCTTGAAGACAACAAAAATCCAAAAAGTTGAAAAGTTGTTCACTCGCCTGAAATGGTAAAAGAATTAGCGTTATATTCGGTTTCCAAACAGGACCGAGTGCTGAAGACCGACTCCAAATCGATCAATTGTGAAGTCCTTTCGAATGAGTTTTCGGTCATCATCTCTAATTTTAACTTTCTATCATATATTTATTATGCTTTGTATTTTTATTATGTATCTATTTCGAACCTTCGAGAAATTTTTTTTTTATAGCAAAAAGTGTATGTTTTCGTTATGATGTAACCGCAATTTAAGCTTAATATAAGTATATTTTGCGCACACAAAAAAAAAAAAAATAACAAAGAATTTTTAATTATATCATCTTTTTCCAAAAAATACCACAAATATTTAGAAAATCTTCCTATATATACTGTTAGGAGGGTTTCATAAATCAATTAGAAAGTTTATGAAAGTTTAGAAAGATTTTGAAAAGACAATTGTCACATTTTAGAAAAACAAGCTTTTTATGGTGTTTTGGGAAATAAACAAAAAAATTGATTCAAAGTTTTTAAAAGTTAACAATATATTGAAATTTTTAGATTCTCAATTTTTTTTGAATTTTAATACAAAATCTTTTATCATTATTAAGATAATTATATATATATATATATATTCATATATTCGTTTATGAATAGATAATTTTATCTCAATTAAGAAAATAGACGATAATTATTATATAAATATGAAAAATATTAAACTAAATGAGAAAATTATAATATTAACACTTGGCTATTTTAATTTAAAATCTAGATTTTGCACCAATAAATGTAAAATAAATAATTTTATAAGTTGAGCTATTTTTAGATGTTCTTATTTAAAATCAGAGTGTTTTAATGGCATAGTTTGTGTTAAATATTAAAATAAATGAGAAAATTAGTATATTAAAATTTTGGGATTTTAATTTAAAATCTAGATTTTGTACCATAAATGTAAAATAAACAATTTTCTAAGTAGAGTTATTTTTAGTTGTTCTTGTTAAAAGCATGACTGTTTCAAAATACATCGTTTGTGTTTAGCTACAAAGATAAACATAATGTTTCAGTTTTAATAAAAATTCACTTGTAAATTGTAAATGCAAAATGAAGATGAAAATATTTTTAAAAATAATAAATTTCCATTTTTTGCATTTCGTATTTGAATTAAAAATTTAACTTTTGCATATATATATATATATATATATATATATATATATATATTATAAACTTTTACGCATATACATACATATATGTATATGTAAGTATATATACGATCACAAGTTTAATTAATTACACCAAAAATTAAAGTAATCATATATAAAATCAAAATTTTAGACGCAAACACAAACGCTGTATTCTTTCATTAAACTAAACAATCAACCCTTAATTTGTATATATAAAAAGGTGTGCTTCTCACTATATATAATCCACGTCCTCCTCAATTTCTGATATATCTTATCTTTTGTTCTCGCAATCTTTTGGTTTCATTCGAACATATCAGATCATATTTTTTATAGAGAAAAGGTATATCTTATTTTTCTCATATCAATCTTTAGACGATATGAACGCACACTTTTTACAATTTCATTTACATCTTCTATTTTTTTTAAATTTCAAAATTCTTTAAATATTGACGCTTAACTAAATCAGATTCATAAAAGCTTTTTTTGTAAAATAGTGATGCTAGGGGTAGGCAAAAAATCCGGAACCGAAAAATCGAACCGAACCATACTCGAATTATCCGAACCGAATCCGAACCGATTCTTTAAAATTACCCGAACGGATCTTCAACACAGTACTGAAAAACCCGAACCGAACCCGGAATCGAACCGAACGGATACCCGAAGTACCCGAAACATAAATTAAGCTAAAGATATCTAGATTTAAAGTCGGGTATGTTCATATAGTTTATGTAATTTTTATAGTTTTTTCGATCAATTCGGATATTGTAGATATATTTGGGTAAAATAACCAATTTAGGTATATTATTTGAAATTTTATAATTTGTTTTTGTTATTTTCTGGGTATTTTCGGATAATTCGAGTAAAAAATAGTTAAATCCAATCAAATTCGTAAAAAAATTCTTGTAGTTATGAGTATTTCGGGTAATTTTTGAGTATTTTTGGTAAAAAAATCCGAAAATATCCGAACCCGAACCCGAACCCGAACATATTTCGGGTATTAGCGGGTTTCAAACTTATACCCAAACCCGAACCGAACTCGATCCGAAATTTTTTAATATCCGAATAGGTCTTATATCTCTAAACCCGAAAATCTGAATTATCCGATCCGAATCTGAACGGATACCCGGCCCAACCCTAAGTGATGGATAGATTTTCATTATTTTTATTATCTCATATCTATGAAATATTGAAATATTAAACCCTGAATAACTTTTTAGGCTTAGGATTTTTTGCCAATTTTCCTTTTGCAATAATTTTGCTGTAGATGACGCATGTTTTATTCATATGAAATAGTATATATGTAGTTTATAAAAATTGATTAGGTTTTAAATTCACAAAGATTTTGAAACTATATATTCAGTATACACACTTTTAATTTAGTCACACATAAATGTTTTACTTCCTTCTGCTAATAGATTATTCTAATTATGCTTTATATGATTTCGTATGACTATGTTTATGATCTAAATTTTGATTTGAGACAGAACAAAGCATTTTTCTAATGAACTTTCTGCTTATGTTTTAATGTTGTATAGCTTTGCACTAGTGTTTCTATGATATAAGACTGATTTTTACCGCAACTAAATATTTAATTCTTCTAATGATTTGTTTTTTACTTTTTGAACTTTCTATGATTTTGTACTACTGTATCTCTGCACTATCTGGAATTTGATTTTGGATACGATTAATCTTTTCTTGTAATTGTTTTCTTATTTTTTTATATTAAAATCAAATAGCTCCAACTATTATATCTACGATTTGAACTTGGTTTGTACGATAGCTAAATATTTTATTTTATTCTTCTCATGATTTTTAATGCTTAAATTGACATAATTTCATAATAGCGTATTTACTATATGAATTTTTTTTTGGGTCTAATACTATATGAAATTTTATTTTAACAACAACCAAAAATGTCATTCTAAATTATTAATGGTTTTTTTTTGCTTATGCTAATTTATATGACTTCATACTACTTTATAGACGATTTAAAACTTGATCTTGGTTCTTTTTATGATTTGGTAAACAACTATATAATGGTTTTTGTTTTTTTAATGATATCGCTTTTTTTAGCTTCATATATACTACTTTGTTTATGATTACTATCTAAAACTCATTTATGCCGCAACTATTTATTTATTATTATTTTTTTAGAAAAAGAAAACTGATCTATGCATATATATTTTTTTTATATAAATTGATCTATACATGTTAAAAGAAATTTTAGCTAGTTTTTTCATCGGCTTCTGTCAATAAGCACAACCACAGAAACAATTGTTTTTGTGACAATTTTACGATATATATTGATTTGATTGTGCACATTACAGTCTTGTTAAGAATGGCTTCAGGCGATGATCTTGAATTTTCGTTCGACACCAATGCCTTCTTGTTTTTGGACTCGCCCGAAACATTTAGTGCTCTAACGGTATATACTTCTCTGTCTCTCGTTTATTTCAAAATTGTTATTTCTTAGTATAAATATGTGTATATCTATTAGGCACATTATGATAGTACTCTAGTATTTGAGTAAATCTGTTTTTTAAAAGAAAGAAAAAATCTACGTGTAATGGTCAATTAAAAATAACATTTGTATCAATGATATAGATACATAAATTATTTCACTCATAAAATGAAATCAAGTTTCCATTCTACCAAATATTCTTTTACTCCATAAATCAATCATTCGTTCCAAATTTGACAATGATCATGTGTTACCTACCAATCATTGTCTAATTATATATTGTTTCATCATATATAGTGTTTGCTTTGACTAATTAAATATTGTTCACACATATATAGGAATGTAAGGAGAATCCTTCGTTGCTGATTTCAGAAAATGAACACAATGAGTTTGTTGGATTTGTCCCTGTCTCTGCCGCCTCAAATGATGTATATCCCCCATTATTAATAGAGAATTCAAGCACTGATCAAGAGACATTACCAAGAACTTCAAGCTTTGATCCAGAGTTAGTAACACAAAATCAAAGCTTTCATCACGAGGGCGATTATTCTAAGTATTTCAACGCAGTTGAAAACTCTCCTACCATGGTATGAACATTACTTAATTATGACAATTCTTTCACTGATTAATGCATATAATAAAATGACTCATCATCCATGGTATTTTGTTTTTCTAAAAAACTTACAAGATGAACATTTTTTGTAATTAATCAGAGGATCCTAGACTAAAATCTAGACTAATTTGAAAAATATGCAGCCATCATGTACATTCCGCAATGGCCAAAGAGAAAATGTTTACAATGAAAATTGTTTCCTAACCGCGACTAGTAAAATGATGACCACTGGACTACAATCAATTGGTTTACATGGACAAAGTTATCAACAACCTCTATTGTCGCAAACAATTCCTGATTTTTCTAAAGAGACATATGTTTCAACAATGGTACAAATTTTCTATATCTTTTTCTCTTTAATTATTCATATACCTTTTAAATAGGCCTATTTACTAGAGTTATTCAATATTACAATGACTTAGATGGGGAGTAATGTACAAGAAGTGGAGAAAACTAATGGACTTACAAATTTCAGTCCTATTTATGGCCTTCAAGATCAGAGCATTCGTCCTTCTTTGTATTCAACTTATAACATCTTTTTTCTCTTTAAATATTCGTAAAAATATTTAGAAATAATATATACACAATTATCAATCGATGCAGGTTTCAGGAGGAACAATATAATCACGACTCACTACTTGAACAACTCAAGCGCATTCATGAAAATGATCAGATGCAACAACCAGAATCTTCCAACATGTCTATCCCAACATCACTGTAAGAAAATTACTTTTATTATTGTTTTTTTTAATTGAATTATCCATATTTTTTCAAATCTAATTGTGTTTAATCTTTGTCCAAAATATTTTAGAGGGACTTTGTTCAGCACTCAACACCACATTCCTCTTGCCTCGACTCCAAGTACTATATCGAATCCAGAGTATCGAACTCCCATGATTTCAAACACTCATATCCTGAACAGGTATATATAATTATTTTTATTACTATTTAATTTTTTATATACACTAAATTTTTAGATTAACTTAAAATTATAGAGTTTCTTGAATTTTTACAGGTCAGAAAACAACTCACCATTTAGGCATATGCCATATCAACCTGACCCATTTGCTTATGATCTTCAAAACTCAAGCTCATTAAAAACTATTCGTCGAGCTCGTGGAAGGTGACATCATTGTCTTACCAAACATATGTTTGCTTAACTATTTCTTATAATTTAATGTTTGAAGAGATGATATATTATTCTCAAATTTATTAGGCCCAGGAAAAATCAAACTTATATGCCTTTTAATTTGACTAGTAATACACAACAAAACATGCCATTACCATTGGTACCTACAACTCAAACGTTCTTACCATATCCCAGGTACTAATTAAGTTTTCATACTAGCACTATATCGATCTTGTATTATATTAAAACGTACATAGTATAATTATAGTTTAGCTTCATGCAATTTACATATTAATATTGGATATATCATTTTTTTTTTTTGTAATTTAGACATTCCGACACACAAGATAAGGGAAAACAACTTGTTACAGCAATGTCGCCTTTGAAACCAACTCTCTACAAACAATATCACAATTCATATAGAAACACAATGGTCCCGCAGGTGAAGTTTTCCATCTTATCATTGGACTAAATGTAAATTATTTTCTTGTTGAAGAGTGAGCAATACAACCACTTGAAAATTGTGATTATCTCTCTTTTATGTTTAAAATATTAATTAGATGATTTGACAAGTTACAACACGAGTTTATGATATACATTTTGTGTTACACACTTGTGATAATACCAAATTGTGGTGTCTAATATTGCAGAGTGGAGTTTTAAGGCAACGCGGTTGCTATGATCAACTTGAAAATGAATGCTCATCGTCTAAAATAAGGGTACACACAAACATTCTCACAGACACATACCAATTTATTTCCTCAAAAGCAAAAAAAAAAGTATTATAAGATTGTGAGTTAAATAAATAAATATTGCAGAGGATCATGTTCCCGTTACAAGAAAAATCTATAGCAGATCCATCGATGGTTTCTTTTTGGAAAGATAGAAATATGCATTCCAGTGCAGCCAATCACCATGAAGAGAGGTCTGTTTATTTCAACTATAAATATATAAAATAATTAAATATTAGTTGATACAAATTTAAGAACTCATAGATAATAATTGGTTTACTCTGGTAATTCGGTTATGTTTTTCTTTAGAATCTCAAATACAAATGTTAAATAAATAAAACAAAAGTTTTAGGAACCTTGCTTAATAGATTTTTCTTATTTCAGGTCTACAAAAAATACAATATACGATCCATTATACGCAAGTGTTGGATTGCCCATTGATCCTCATTTGAGGTTCTTTTGATTAACTTTATTAAAATGGTAATTCTCTTATATTTTCAGTATGTGGAAATTAATAGCCAAATATTACATTATAATATTATATATATATATATATATATATATATATATATTTCTCTATATGCAGGACATAATTTGCATGTTTGAAGAGTCAATCTGGTTTATTGATGGAAAAAGTATTTTAAGACCATCACTCTAAATCATATAATCAACTATGGACGTATGCAATATATAGTTCATCTAGTGGTTTGTTAGTGTTGTCTCCATGTTACTATCTAAATTTACATATGGGTGCATGTGTGCGAGTTGTAGAAAGATAATATGCATGTGTTTGAGAATATTAATGTAATTAGATCATTGTTGTGTGCATCAGAAAGTGCATTTTAGTAGTATTTAATATGTTATACTCTATTTTTTATAAATATGATTGGTGGAGAAAATTTAGTGATTGATTTGAGAATGTTTATCACCAAACTTCACTTGGTTTTCCTGTATCCCATCTTGAGATAACTTCACACTAAGCGTATTTTACTTACGAATATGAGCAAAATTTTAAACATGGATGATAGTGATTAATTTTCAATTTTAGAAAGCGGTTAAATTTCATATCGTGCAAGTAAAGACATATCACGAGAAAAACACTTGATCGTGATGATATGTAGGATTAGTCGACAATGCTTCCGAGCTTCTCATAGTGTATCTATCAATTGATAGATATTGAGCCACATGCCGATAGTCGGCGTGGATGAAAAAGCAAGAGATAAACAATACACGAGACATACAAAACTCCGGTGCACCGAGTTTCAATCTTATTAGAAAATTTTAAGATATTTATAACACTCTTAACTGGATTTACACACAATCTAAGACACTCTTAGTTTGTGACCAAACGATCTCTAACCTTACACAAAATCTTAGAACAAAACATTGTTCCAACACAGAGATTTGTGTTCCAGCAAGCAACTCAACTTGCCTAAAAATCACCAAAACAATACAAACGTTTTTCTTTCTATATTTTCGGTTAATCCTAGAAGCACATGTCCGTGTTGCAGATATAACGTGTGCTGCTAGGGTTAGCCAAATATATAGAGAGAAAAACGTTTGTGTTGTTTCGGTGATTTTTAGGCAAGTCAAGTTGCTTGTGATATTTGGTGTTTTTACACCGTTTTGAGTTTATGTTTTCATCATTTTTCACCCTCTTTTGTGTCATATTTGCACCATATTTTAGTCTTTGAGTCTCATTTTAGTTTTCACATGTATTTTAGAGTTAGGATTTGTGTTTGTGCATTTTGGTTCTTGTTTTGGCTTGATTTAGGTATCTTTGGAGTTATTGGAGCTATGTGGATGCATTGGAGGCTTGGGAGAGACAATGGGAGATGGAATGATGGATAGAAAATGCTAAGGAATGAAGATTTGAGTGAAGATGCACTCACACTCGGTCATGGCCGATTGATGCAAACCGAGTGTGGAAGCAAGAAATTTGGCTCTCTGGACGTTTTACACTCGGTTTTGAAACCGAGTGGAGCTACACCGAGTGAGCATGCACACAGTTGACTTTTTCAGATTTTGTTGACTTTTGTCTATTTGACCCAGATCCGATCCGGTTTGTCCCGGGTTGACCGGATATGTTTTTAGGAGTATTTATATGTTTTAAGACCAAAAAAATACCTAAGTTTTGTTATGCTATTTCTCTTTTGAGCTTTCAAACCTTTCTTATGATTTATATTTGAATCTTGGCATTTCTCATTGTTTAGTGAAGTTTCTTTTTACCTTAATCATTTCTTTTATGTTTATGCATTTCATTATGTTTATCCTTGAAGTTTACATGATGATTAGTGAGTAGTCCTTTTATGGACTTAGTAGATTAGGGATGTTTGATAAATGATTAGTGATGCTTAGGGTTAGATTCTTATGATTTCTAAGGTTTAAGGTGTGTTTAATGCTAGATTTGACTTAGCTAATCAAAATCTAGATCATGGACAATTTATGCCCAGAAGGTGTTTGATGAAATGTCTAGGAGAACTTTAAACTTGATTTCCATTCTTAACCAATGAGAAGGTGATTAGTTGGTTTTATGAACTTTTGCTTAATGATTATTGATAATTTAATTGCAATTGGAAAATTAACTTAATTCAGTGATTAGTAAATGGATTATTGTCACACTACAAGAATACAAGCCTTTTTGCGACTCCTGTTGTGGTCGCAAATGCATCGCAAATGGTATATTGCGAGGCATTTGAGAGAAATTTGGTATCGTCGCAACTACCTGGCCGCAAATATAAAATCGCCGCAAAAGCGTCACAAATTTGCGAGGTAAAAAAAATGCGTTGCAAATATTTTGCGAGGGATTTGCGAGGAATATGTTTTGCGAGGCAATTGCGGGGATATTATTTGCGATCCATTTGCGAGGAATTAATTTTGCGAGGCCCTTGCGTGGATATGATTTGTGACCAAATATTCGAGGAATATGTTTTGCGAGGCAATTGCGGGGATATTATTTGCGATCCATTTGCGAGGAATTAATTTTGCGAGGCCTTTGTGTGGATATGATTTGCGACCAATTTGCGAGGAAGTAGTTTTGCGAGGTGTTTGCGTGGGTTTTGCGGCTATTTTGCGACTAAAGTATTTTTTGCAAGGCCTTTGCGTGGTTTTTTTTAATTTAATAAAAATGGATTTTTTTATTTTTCGTAAATAAATAAAAATAGAATGAGAAAATAAAATATTTAATTTATTTATTTCGATTTTTAATTTTTCGTAAATAAAAAAAAATAAGAAAAGTAAAATTTAATTTTAATTAATATTATACATCAAAGAGTTTTTTTAGAACGAAAATAAAATAAAATAAAATCTAGCTATTCGATATCTTCATAATCCGAGGTAACATCGCGGAATATCCCTGCACCTGCAGTAGGGGCTTCCCTCTTCTTCCTCATCATCTCCCGAATCGCGGGATTCGTATCCTCAAGCAACTCAAACATTAAATTGAAGGCGTTATGCTCCTCCCTCATCGATCTTTGCTCCTCCTTGAGCGATCTGATCTCCTGTTCCGCGTTCGCTAACTTCTGATCTTTAAGCGGATCTAAAGCGTACGTCGAAACCGGGCAATACGGAACTCCATCGGAATCGATCCCATGAAAGCAAGCTTCCCCTTTCTATTACGGGGAGCAAGCTGTAATTTAAAATTGAATAGAGGAAAAATTAGTAATTAAACAATGTATATATAATAAATTAGTATTTAAAGTTTGTTTGAAAATTGTGTTACCTTAGAAGCGATGAGGTTTATGTCTACTGGGGTACCCTGAGTGGGTTGGCCATCGGGAGAGGGCTGCGATGTGATTTCTTCCACTCGGGCAATCACATTGTCGTGAAGCTGCTCCACCCGTCGATCAACCCACGTCCCGTCCTTGCGTCGGTGGGTCTTCTCCCAGAGCTCGGGCATAGTAGCCGGAGCACCTTTCTCTTGTGCATAAAAAATGATAACATTATGTTAATTAATACAATGTTGTGACTTAAAATTATTTTAAAATTAAAACTATATAAATTTAAATCAACTTACAATACGGCGCGCTTGTTCCAGAAAAGACAACTGGCCCGATACGTGCTTCGAGATCTCCTCACCGTCGACTTTCGTGTAACGGGCGGCCTGGCATTTGTTGCTCGTGTCTTTCGAAGTCTCCAACTGCCAGTAGTTGATGAGACCCTCCCAAACTGCCGGGTTGAACCACTCCGGCATGGCATGCTCTCGGTTATTCTGCCATTTCTTTTTACATCGGCCGACCTGATCGACAAGGCGATGCATCGCCTTGTCGAAAATTTCCCGGACCAGTGTCGTGATTTCGGGATCCCAGTTGTATTTTTGCTACAAATTTTGTTTTTGATTAGTATAAATTAAAATTATGTATGGAAAAATAAATTAGTAATTAAAAATAACATTAAAAATTAAATTACAACAAAAGTGTGAAACCATCTATCCCTCGTCTCTTGAGGAACTTTCCTCCAATTAGGGTCCGGGGGTTTGAAATCCCGCTCGATCAACTTCCTAACAGCCTTCCCAACTTCATTTTTCGAGAACCTGAAAACAAAAATATGAAAAAATTAGTTTTAAAACAATATTAAAAATTAATTGTTTATTAATTAATTAATTGGAAACAAAATTAATTTACCATGTAGTGTTAGGCGAAAGATGTGGATCCAATCTCGGTAGCACACCTCGTGCAGGACTAACGAGAAGCTGCTCCAGCATCATATGCTGGAAGTCTGGAGCCCCGAACGGCTCATCCGGTGGTGGAGCATGTTGAAATGGCTGCGTCTCCGGAACATATTCCGGGATATGAGAAGTGGATGTAGTAGGACGACCTCTGTGTCATCAGTGAGATCCGCCACGTCGCGGTACAGGTGTACCAGAAGCGGATAGAAAACCAGTATACTCATTATCAGCCATCTGCAATATAATTTAAATATATATATATATATAAAATTGATTAATATTATCCATACGTAAAAATTAATATGTTTAACTTAAATCTAACATTCCATACGTAAACTAATATTATCCACCTAAATATCTAAAATTCCATACGTAAACTAATATTTATTCCAAACCTACATCTATATTCTTAACCATACTAAAACAAATATTAAAAATTTAAATTAAAAAAAAGTATTACCTTGTTTTTTAGAGAGAGAATCGTGCAGAGAGAGAAGTGGTGAGGAGGTTGTAAAGCCAAAGCAACCGGATTTTCGCTGCATATATAGAATTTTACCTAGTCGCAGTTTAGTCGCAAATTCGTCGCAAAAAGGCACTGAATTTATACCCAATAGTAAAATTTGACCAAATTTGCGAGGCATTTGCGACGCAACGTGGCAAATGCCTTGCAAATCTGGTCAAAAAATTACCACGCGACAAACATGCAAATTAATTTTTTTTATTTACCGCCAGGTTTTGCGAGGCATTTGCGACGCCACGTGGCAAATGCCTTGCAAATTTGGCCAAAATTTCAAAATACGGGAAAGAAAAAAAACATAATTATTTGTGGAAAAACAAAGTTTGTGAGGCATTTACTACATGTCGTCGCAAATGCCTCGTAAAAATGGCCAAATTTGCGAGGCATTTGCGACGTCTACGGCTTCAACAATCAAACAGAATGCAAATAGGGTTTAGGGTTTAGGATTTAAACTCATAGGCATACATATAAACATACAATAAATATACATTAGGGTTTTGGTTTATGGTTTCGGAAAATTATATAACTCATTCGACACTCGGTCGTAAAGTAATCGATTCATCATGTATGAAGCATATATAGTTACATACGCAATCTCTTAAGGTTTAACCAAAAAGTAGATGTTGTTCGAAAATTAAAAAAATTCATATATGTAACAATATATTAACATTTATATCTTTAGTGTTTAGGTATAATTAGTGTTAGGTCTAATTAGGGTTTAGGGTATAATTAGGGTTTAGGATATTATTTAGGTTGTGTTTTTGCGACTAATTTACGACGTTGCCTCGCATATGAGTCGCAAAATTTTACAATTTGCGAGGTAAAGTCGCAACCTCCTCGCAAATTGGACTCTTTTTATTTTTAAAAAAACACGATACATATAATTCATGCATGCAAAAACTTACTAAAACACACGATACTAAAAACTACTCATCGTCATCAGGATGGGAAACATAAGTTTGTCCATTTTCGTCGTCATCGTCAACTTCGTCCCCTTCATCAAACTCGTCGGACTCCACTTGACCATCAGACTCCTCACATATGACTTCAAGCGGGTCAATTCTAGTCATATAATTACTTGAATCGATGGGGGATGGAAACTTCTTCTGTCCTTTCAGGTTGAACGGGTGGTAGATCATCATCAGCATCAACTAACCCCCCGATAATTCGACCCCGTGGATTAACTTTAATAACGGACAACCGATTCTAATCACGTCGGACCCGAGTCCTAGGGTAAGGAATGAAAACTACTTGCTCCGCCTGAGATGCTAAAATGAACGGCTCGAACTTGGCAGTGTAACTCCAGTGTCCTTGGATATCCACGACTCCAAATTTGCTTGATCTTATGCCAATCCCAATACTTGGATCAAACCAATCATATCGAAACAGTATGCATTTAAGATTCATCATACCAGCATACTTGACTTCTACGGTTTCTTTCAGGATACCGTAGAAGTTGGTATCGCCTGGGACATAGATACCATAATTTGCAGTGGCCTTTCGTTGTCCATGTGCAAATATATGGAAAATAAATCCCCGGGTACAATACATCTTAGCGGTTCTTATATTTGCGATAGGTCCCATCACAAACTCATGCACCCATAGATGCCAAGTTCCTAGTCGAGTCCTCATATTGGTCACCTACATGGCTAAATGCAATTACTTGATTAGTAATTAATATCATATATATATAAGAATGGTTATTTACCTTCTCTCTCATCCATCCTGCGAAATCACGGTCAATATATGTTCTCACTTCTTGGTCGTCAAGTTCCGAAAATGCTTTCCGTATTTGCTGTTCGAGCATCCTGTACACAACATAATGAAGGATGATTATAAATAATTGTATATGTATATATATCAAACGCCTCGTTTTTACTATACCTTTCATACGGTTGAAAGTAGTCACAGTTTAGCAAGATATATGTATGAGCTGCGTGACAATGCTTGTAATCACACCACTCGGTTGCAATTACTTTACCACCCATTCGGCCTACATCCGAGAAGACCTCGGGTACTCCTACATCAGGATATGTTCGCCCAATCCCACCATCATCGTATCATTTACGACCCATTTTCTTTGTTTTCACGGTTGGGCTAAGGTAGTAACTCGAAAAATTAGATGTCTCCTCGGTCAAATTTCCTGCCACGATCGATCCCTCAACCTTTGCGAGATTTTTTGCTTTCATTTTCAGATGTTTGAAGAACCTTTCGAACAGGTACATCCATCGAAATTGGACTGGTCCACCAAGATCCAACTCATGCGGTAAGTGGACTACCAGATGTTCCATCACGTCAAAAAACGAGGGAGGAAATATCTTCTCCAAGTTGCAAAGAATAACTGCGATGTCTGATTTCAACGGCAAGATATCATCCGCGGTTAATGTTCGAGCACATAAGTCTCTGAAAAATCCCCTGATACCTGAAATTATGTACCACGTATGAGTTAATAAACTACAAATTTATATATATATATATATATATATACAAGAAAAATACCTGCTAGTGCCTCGTGGACGTGATTTGGTAGAAGCTCCTGCAATGCAAATGGCAGTAATCGTTGCATGAATACATGACAATCATGGCTCTTCATTCCAGAAATTTTTTGCCCTTGCTCGACACAGTTTGAGAACGTTGACACATATCCATCTGGAAACTTGACATCATCCTTAACCCACTTAAACAAAATATTCTTCGCGTCTGATGACAGCCAAAATATAGGAATCGGGGCCCTACCATCGCTTGTTATGTGCAACACAGGCCTTGCGCATATACCAGGGAGATCCAAACGTGATTTCAAATTGTCTTTCGTTTTACCCAGAACATTCAACAACGTGTGGATGATATTTTCAAAAAAGTTCTTCTCGACGTGCATTACATCCAAATTGTGCCTCAAGAGATGATCCTTCCAGTATGGCAGTTCCCAAAATATACTCTTCTTATGCCAGTTATGATATTGCCCATATCCACCTGGCATATTAGCGGGGACACTGTACCAGTTACCCCCCCAACTTCTGCAGTTTGTTGAGCACCGCAATAATCTATATGCGTTTCCAGCTTTTCCCCTAAAAGATAAACGGGGGGGGGGGGGACTTTGATGGTTTTGTTTTTCTTGAACAACTTCTTGTTATTTCTATACGGATGACCCAATGGCAGAAACCGACGATGACAATCGAACCAGCACGTTTTGCATCCATTCGTCAACGTCTGATCCAGACAGTAAGGACATGATAATTTCCCATGAGTTGTCCATCCAGATAACATCCCATAGGGAAGTCGCTTATGGTCCACATAAGCACAGCCTTCATGGTGAAGTTTCGGCGGTTTGATGAATCGAATATTCGTACATCGACATGCCACAACTCCTGTAATTCGTGGATCAGAGGCTGCAAGAAGACGTCAAGAGATCTTTTTGGATGCTTAGGCCCCGGAACAAGAATGCTCATGAACAAAAATTCTCGATGCATGCACATATCCGGAGGTAAATTATAAGGCGTTACTATAACTGGCCACAACGAGTATTGCCGACCGGACATACCAAACAGACGAAACGCATCAGTGCAAAGACTCAAATAAACATTTCTATGTTCTTCAGCAAAGTCTGAATGTACCGTGTTAAAGTATTTCCACGCCTTCGCATCTGATGGATGAGAGATCACCCCTTCCTCACTAAAGTGTTCTGCATTCCACCTCATTGCCCCAGCTGTCTGCTCTGATTGGTATAATCGCTTCAATCTATCTGTTATCGGAAGATACCACATACGCTGGAACGACACCCTCGTGCGGCCACCTGTCTCTTTATATCTCGGGTTTCCGTAAAAACGGCATTCCTACAGCTTAGCATCATCTTTCCAGAAAAGCATACAGTTATCAATGCATATGTCAATCATTTCAGACGGTAAACCAAGACTCGCGACCAGTCTCTGTATTTCATAGTAACTCTCTGCCGAGTTATTGCCCTCCGGCAAATACTCGTTTAACAATGCAGTCCATTTATCCATGCAATTTTCACTAATGTTATCTTCGTTTTTAATTGTCATCATCCTAGATGCTAGTGATAATTTTGAAAGCCCTTCTCTACATCCTTCGTAGATGGATTCATTAGCAGCGTCTAACATATCGTAAAATTTTTTAGCACTCGGGTTTGGTTCTTCAAAAGTATTATCATTAAACGAGGCAGTAGTTTCATGAAATGCATCAGTAACCATGTCATGAAACCTATTCCCATCACTATTACCATATCCATGTTCATTATAATCTTGATGATGAGCATGCTGATCATAGTTATTATCAAAACTACTAGCGCCATCTTGATTGCCATGATAACTCGTACTTGAACTACCCGGAACATTAACTACAAAATCTTCCCCGTGCGCAAACCAGACATAATAGTTAAATAAAAACCCCCTCGTATATAAATGCTTCCAAACAGTATTTGCATCATGATGATCAATGTTCTCGCACTTAACACAAGGACAGAAAATTTTGTTACCGTTCTCTCCCGCAAATGATTGATGTGTCGCGTGGGTCAAAAATTGATCAAGACCATCTCTAAATTTTCTCTTCACTTCACCTGTATCTGGATCTCGCCGGTTGTACATCCATGCCCGAACCGTGTATATCTCATGATGCCAAGACATGATCGATTATCGACATCTCCACACAAAATATCGGATTTATAGTGTTTTTGCGGAATAAAATCCTTTTGTGAGTAGATTTCGAATATTTGTGATATGATTTTCGTCTTCCCCATAGCTTGCTATTTATAGAGAATCAGCCATTTTTGCTACTCATTTGCGACCAACCTTTGTTACTAATTTGCTAGGAGAAAATATTTGCAAGCCCTTTGCTAGTAATTTGCTACCCATTTGCGACCAAAATTTCAGTTGTAAAAAGCAGTTGGAAATCATTGAAAACGTGTGTATCTACTTGCTAAATATCCTCGCAAATCAGTCGCAAAGCTTAGAAAATATCTTTCCCCGCAAATTCCTCGCAAATTTGCAACGTCTTTGCTACGACCTTTCTTTTCATCGCAAATTAGTCGCAAATTTGAGGATATTTGCTACCACCTTTTTTGTCGCAAATTACTTGCAATTTTGTGAGGTATTTGTTACGAATGATATTTGCCTCGCAAATTAGTCGCAAATTTGCAGATAATTGCGACTAATTTGCAACGAAATTTTTCTACGCAAATTTGCGACTCATTTGTGACCACAATCGCAAACTCGTAGCAAACGCCTCGCAAATTTGCGACCACAAAATGTGGTCGCAAATTCTCCTCGCAAATGGTCATGTTTTCTTGTAGTGTCATGGAAATGGATTAGTCTACTTTGTGTGATTCATGTCATGGAATTGAGTTTGAATTGTCTCTCTAGCGTCATTAGTTAGTCATTAATCATCCCGAGTCAATTGCTTTGCCCAAAGCCCATGCTTTTTCAGATTTGATCAAATTTTTAGTTGTTGACTTTACGGTTGACTTTTGCATTTAGATTTTGTTTATACTTAAATTCTCTTGCTTTTATCTTTTTTAGTGCTTGTTTACTTGTTTTGTTTGGTTTGCCTTCCATTTGCATTATCATATCGTTTATTTCACTTAGTTTCGGAATTATGACTTTTAAAATCGAAAACACAACCTCGAATCGCTTAGCTTATTTGAATACTTGGATTTTTAGTGTAGCTATTCCAATCTCCTTGGTTCGACCCTATACTATGCTACAACAACTGAAGTGTGTTGTAAGCTAGTGTTATGTATAAATTTATAATTTGACACACATCAACTTGCTAGAACACAGGTCTGTGTGTTGGAACAACGTTAATGAAAACCAATAACAATGGATTTCATTAAAATTGTTAGAATTTATTAACCAATAACAGTGGAATCTAATATTCTAAAAATTATACTCTCAATAACCCTTCTTAAAAAAATTTGGTTAAAACGGTTTGTTCAATTAAAATGGTATCTAATCTAAGGAAGGAGAAGGCTAGCTTAGCCAAAGATTCAACGGTTGGCTACACGTGGAGTAGTTGAGAAAACAATGCTTCTAAATGATGAATTAACAATCCATGGTCTCTTAGGTGGGCAGGCGAATCCGCATTTAAGGAGTTATTAGTGATAAACAGGGATCATCCCATACATGTATGTATTCTCCATCCCCTATTCTCCAGCCTAACCCTTGTTTGAGAATCTTCCTAATCGCCATGATATCTCACCAACCACGGAAGGGGTTCGATAGTATGTGAATTTCCATGAGGGAGGAATTGATTAAATACCTGCTTAAAAGTAACTAGGGTGTCAAAATGAGTCAAAGCTCATGTTTTTTCACGAGTCCGAGCTATGTTTTTTAGACTCATTTAATAAATGAGTTGGCGAGTTATGCGAGCAAGCTCTAAGCTCTAATGAGTAGTGAGCTAGCTCACGAACAAATCTTTTTTTTAAGATTTAAAATATTATATTGATATATTGTAAATATATTTTTGATATACCAACCAAAATATATATTCTTGTTCTCTTTTAAGTTTTAACTTAAGAAAAATAGAAATAATTCATTATACTTATATTAAGAAAATAGAAATTAATTTTTGTTTTACATTTTATTTTTTATTATTAGACCTTGGATTTGATTTAGCATTCGATAACAATATTATTTGGATTTGTTTTTACTGTTGAACATTTAAAATTAATTTTGGATTTTATAGTAGTTTAATTTTTAATTATTTTATTCTTATATTTATTTTGTATTAGCTCGCGAGCTAGCTCATTTAGATCACGATCTAGATGATCTGAGTTCGAGCTTATGAATATAAGCTCGTATAATAAATGAGCTGAGCTGAGCTGAGCCGTGAAATACTCTAGCTCATCATGAGCTGAGCTGAGCTGAGCGAGCTAGCTCAGTTTGACACCCCTAAAATAGCCGTGATAAAAGCATAAAATTATAGCCTTTGCTCGTTGAGGAAAGAAGGGGCCGGAGCAACAATTATGGGCTAATAAAGAGCCCACTTAAGATTAGAATGCACCCTCGCAACATTGCCTATATCCAGCGTTAAATCAGATGATTGATTTTTAGTTCTGAGATTTCAATAATCTCACATGCTTTATTGGAACTAAACTATCTACAAGAATATTTTTGGCGAATTTTGGACCGACTTTCATATATTTTTCTGTCTAGAAACATTCGTCTTCTTTTTAAGCAGAAATCAAACTAGAGGGTGTCCGGTAACTCGCCCCTAATCTAAATGATAAACATCAACAAACAATCTTTGGAGATACAGTCAATATGTATCGTGCAACCCAAGTAAAATGAAAGCTCGAATGTAAGGAAAATCGTGAAGCCAGCTTTTTTATTTCTGTATATAAATTGATAAATATTCTCTAAGTCCCCGTTATTATTATGATAAATATTCTCTAAGTATTTGTGTATATGAATTGATAAATATTTCTGGTAATTATACCATAACGTCAATTAGAATTTGAGTTTTTGTTCTCTCTGCAATTGGTTTCAGCTATAAGAGGATCTCTCACTCGTCCATATACCCAAAAGGGCAAGTTTGATGATTATATTATCTCTTTTGTTTTTGTTGTTTTAGCTTTTGAATAATAACCTGCTTTGGGAATCATCAAAACAACTAGTTGAAATAAAAAAATGGTTTTCTATTCACCAAAAAAAAAAAACTTCTAGTATCTACTAAGAAAGAATATCTTGAGAGCTCATCTCATCACATTTGACTTTATTCTCAAAAATCTTAAAAATGTTTCCCTTTCAGATAACGTTGATCTAGGGTACAGCTTGCGGCATGTATTTTCGTGTGTCGTGCCTTAGCTCTGAAGATTGAAATTTATAAACTAAAGTAACAAGCAAAACAAAAATAACTAATATTGCATTGGTACATAATGTTGATAACCAATTTGGTAAAGAAAATATTAAATTTTAAGCTTAGTAAACAGATATCTAAAACATACATAACTATAATTTCTACCATAAGGCAAAACTGAATACTTATTTAGAATAATGATTAAAAAACAGAATTTAAATTATATACCAATACCAAAAATATGATGAACGAAGAACTGGATTGTACGGAGACGAGACATTCTTTTCTTAATTCTTTAATTGCATATAGTGTGACGATTTTGACGTAATCATAATCCCATAATACAACCGCATGATAGATTATTCCACAATACTCGAATATAGAAGCTAACGAATCAAGAATCTATGTGAGCAGTAATGAGGAGGTCGAGAATTAATTCTCATTTAGTGGAATTGATTTGTATGTTACAAAATTCAAAAGGATTTGATTTTGCTGTTACAAATCAATTAAGGAGATATTTGTTGTTATAAATCAATATCATAATTCAAAAGAATTAAGGATATTCAAACTGGAATTTGGAATAAATTGTATTAAAATGACAAATTCTATGTTATTCAAATATGAATTTTAAAAAGTCCTTTAAAATACAGTGTTATTGAACTAGTGATTTGAAAATATAATTTAAAATCCACGGTTATTGGAAATATTTTAAGCAGTGGATTTTAGGATATTTTTTATGATTTGAAGGTGTTTTGGTGGAGTTTCTTAGTTAAAAAAATAAAAATTCAAATCTCATGGTTTTAAATGGGATTCTAGAGAATTTTAATAAAAATCACAACAACTTCTCTAATTCACATAAAATCATCTAAAAACTCATTATAACTCAAATCTTTCCAAATATTAGATTGAATACACCCTCTTAATCTTTTGGGCCGTTGGCCCATTAGCCAAATCCCGAACCCCAAAGCTGAAGCTCAGTCTGGGTATCTCCTTTTTCCAATACACCAAAGTGTATCCAAGGTTTTGAGCCTTGTTATGAGTTCTCCACTTTATATACTTGAGGATTTTCATCCAAACTGCCAATGTGGGATATTTGCTAGTTTTTACACTAAGCCAAATTTTGAAGTTTACAAGCTTTCCTAATCACCCACTTTGGACCTCCATTTCTCATTCAAATCAACTCGATTTTGATAAGGAATTACACTACATTATAGTTCTCACAGCAACGATTCCATCGTGCCCAAAAAACCGGTCATTCAGACGAACGTCTTCGCCGAAAAACTCACCGAAAAATGGTCTAAAACTATTTCGTCAAAACGAGTTCCAACAATCCCCCACATGAATAGAAATGACTCTAGACACATGAAGACTCGACTGACTTGATAGACACGATAAGACTCGACAAGCGACTTTTGAGAGTACAAGCAAAAAATTCACTGTATTTGAGCTCGTAGATTTTTCAGCCTTGAACTAGTCATTGTTAATATATGGTCAGGTTTACTCGACCAGGATGTGAACATGATGTCTTGAACCACCTGGGTTTTGATGTAAACCGAGACAACAGCTATAATATAGCTTCATTTTTTCATAGAACTAGGTTCTCTATTGTGTTCATTTTGGCCTTGAACATGCCTAGTTAATCATGAGTGAACTTGGAGAATATAGCATTTCTTTCATTCTCATAGAAACGACTCCATTTCACACTCACAAGGTGATTTGCCATTAACTTTGTTTTAAGAAGTATCCTGTAATACTTCACTTATATCTCAAAGTTATGGACTCAAATCATTAAAAGCAAAGCTTATCCTCTACACATACATGTAGCACTGTATATCATCCTAGGAACTGGGTAAAGACAAAATTCTTACAGTGCTCTTAGCATATTCGGTTTGACTTAGTTGTCCCTTTAAACCTACATCTTGGGATCTCCAGTCACGTAGGTGGGGTTCCCATCAAACCTCATCTTAAGTCATACGCTTTAAACTCATTCCTCTTGATGATTTTTCAACTTGATCTCTAGACAAACCTTTAGTAAATGGATCTGCTAGGTTGTTATTCAACTTAATGTAATCTATCGTGATTACACCAGTTGAGATCAAATACCTAATAGTTTTATGACATTTTCGTATATGACGAGATTTACCATTATACAGATTACTCAATGCCCGAGCTATAGCTGATTGGCTATCACAGTGTACATGTAATATCGGCACTGGTTTATCCCATATAGGATATCTTCTAGAAAGTTCTGAAGCCACTATGATTCCTCTGCATCTTTGTCTAAACCTATGAACTCAAACTCCATGGTCGATCTGGCCAACAGAGTTTGTTTGGAAGATTTCCAAGATATTGTTGCACCGCCTAGCGTAAAGACGTATCCACTTGTGGACTTTAAGTTTTTGGAATCAGAAATCCAGTTACGTCACTGTATCCTTCCAAAACTGTCGGTTCTTTACCATAGTGCATCCCATAACTTTCAGTATAATGTACGTAGTTCAATACTCTAGTTATGGCTTTCTAGTGGTTATATCCTGGATTACTCGTACGACTTAGTACATTGACAGCGTAAATCGGGTCTAGTACAATTGGTTAAGTACAAAGACTTCTGATTACACGTGCATACTCCAACTGTGACACAGCTTCACCTAAATTTTTAGTCAAGTGAAGACTCGGGTCAATGGGAGTTTTTGCATTCCCACTTGAGTAGTTTTTGAATCTCTCAAGTATCTTTTCAGCATAATGAGTTTGAGACAAGATAATTCCTTTAGAATTTCTAGTGATTTTAATCCTTAGAATGACATCTGCTAATCCCATGTCTTTCATATCAAACTTGCTACTTAACAAGTTCTTAGTTTGATTGATCATGTCTTTATTGCTACCAATAATGAGCATGTCATCAACGTACAAACAGAGCCAAATGTACCCATTGGAGTACTTTTGATGTATATGTACTTATCACAATTATTAATGCTAAAACCATTTGACATCATGACATTGTCAAAATTTTCATGCCATTGTTTTGGAGCTTAATTAAGTCCATACAATGATTTCAAAAGTCTACAAACTTTGTGTTCTTGTGATGGGATAACAAACCCTTCAGGTTATTTCATATAAATCTCTTCTTCTAAATCACCGTTTAGAAAGGCAGTTTTTACATATATTTGATGGATTTCGAGATCTCATAAGGCCGCAATACCAACGAGCATTCTACTTGAATTTATTCTCGTTAGTGGAGAATTAGTGTCAAAGAAATCCAAGCCTTCTTTTTGCCAGAAACCTTGCACCACAAGTCTAGCTTTGTACTTATCAATTGCGCCATCGGTTTTTAATTTCGTTTTGAAAATCCATTTACACCCAAGAAGTTTAAACCCTTGTGGTAAATTGGTTATCTCATATGTATGGTGTTTCATAATGGATTCAATTTCACTATTGATGGCTTCCTTCCAATAAGGTGCGTCTGATGTAGACATGGCTTCAATGAAAGTTCTATGTTCATTCTCTAGGAGAAAGACCAATAAGAATCTTCACCAAAAGATTTTTCTTTACGAGTTCTTTTGCTACGTATAGGTTCATCTTCAACTTCTTCTACATCATTATATGATGGTCCACAAGTGCTCGCCTCATTCAGAGAGGTACTTGCGTCTCTTTCTTCACGAGTTCGTTTTAGATATTGTTTATCCTTACACGGAAACACGTATTCAAAGAAAGATGCATTTCTTAATTCCATGATTGTGTTTACATGAATATCCGGTACGTTTGATTTATGAACCACAAATCGATAAGCACTACTATTGTGTGCATATCCGATGAAAATACAATCCACCATTTTAGGTCCGATTGTGACCTTTTTAGGAGGTGGCACTGCGACTTTGGCAAGGCACCCCCACACTTTCAGCTATTTGTACGAAGGTACATTACCTTTCTAAAGTTTATATGGCGTTTTGCCAGTGACTTTATGCGGTATTTTGTTGAGGATATAATTTATGCTAAGCAAAGCTTTCCCCCCCCCCCCCCCCACATGTTCTGGGCTAACCCAGATTCATGTAACATCGCATTCATCATCTATTTTTTATTTGATTTTAAGTATGATTAAAAACAACGACAACCAAACTGTGATCGGCACACAAAACAAGGATGCACCGATCAATATAACTGATGGAGGTGGCTCTGGTTAAAACGGGCCAAGTGAATCGACACCCCAAATTCAGTTTGGGAGTGGTATGCCACTTGTGAATCCATCAGTAAATTACATATTAATACCAAAAATATGATGAACGAAGAACGGATTATACGGAGGCGAGACATTCTTTCTTTAATTCTTTAATTTTCCATAGTGTGAAAATTTTGACGCCATCAGAATTCCAGGATACAACCGCACGATCAATTTTTCTGCAACACTCGAGAATATAAGCTGACGAACCAAGAATCTATGTGTATTCTCAGACAAATAAATAAATTAAAACGAAGACGAGAGAGGCTGTGAGGGATTGTGATGTTGTTTGTCGTTAGATCATTGATTATGAGAAAATCAAATGGTTTATTTTTATAGCCAAAATTGAAGCTCCAACGTTGTTACAAAATTCAAAAGAATTTGATTTTGTTGTTACAAATCAATTAAGGAGATTAAGGAGATATTTGTTGTTATAAATCAACATCATAATTCAAAAGAATTTTGTGCCAAAAAAATTAATTTTTTTGGTCGTTGGTTCATTAGCCAAATTCCTAAGACCAAAGTCGAAGCTCAGTCCTGGTAGGCTGGTATCTCCTTTCTCCAATACACCAAAGTGTATACAAGGTTTTGATCCTTGTTATGAATTATTCACTTTATATGCTTGAGAATTTTTATCCAAACTTCCAATATGAGATATTTGCTAATTTTTACACTTAGCCAAATTTTAAAGTTTTACAAGCTTTTCAAATTACCCACTTTGGACCTCCATTTCTCATTCAAATCAACTCCAATTTTGACAAGTAAATATTATTAAGCCCAATGGGCTCACGATCTCTCTTATTCAATTCTCTATTATACACTTTACATATTTACTTCCTTGTGCATATCTCTGTCCATAAAGTCTGTATCTTCTTCTTCAATGTTGATTGATTCTAGTCTTCTCCTCCAAGCTAGAATTGTGTATATAATATTTGGCCATGAGCCAGTCAATAAGGCAGACTTTTCCAATAGACATCTTTTTGTTCATGGTATCAGAGCCATACGGCAAATTTTAAATCCTTGAAAATCACGATGAGCACAATTGTTGGGGACAACGTTGGAACTGGAACACCAACTACAGACGCAATGGGTGAGACGAATCAGAATACGCCATCAGCGTATCACCTTGCGGTAAACGAAAATCCAGGAGGGATTATCGCTCAAGTCCAATTTAATGGCGAAAATTTTGACGAATGGGGACAAGCAATGCGCTCTGCCTTGAGGGTGAAGAAGAAATATGGTTTCATTGACGGAACCATTGTGAAACCAGAAGAAGGGGCTCCAGAGTATGAAGATTGGGTTTGTGCAAACTCCATGGTGACACTCTGGATCCTTAACACGATTGATCCTAAGGTGCGACGAACCCTTGCACACAAGGAGGATCCAAAGGATTTGTGGAAGGAAATCAAGGACCGTTTTTCAGAAGGAAACGGGCCAAGAATTCAGGAGATTAAGACTGAGCTTGCTAACTGTCGACAAGCAGGCATGACTATCATTGATTACTTTGGAAAGTTACAGATCTTGTGGGAAAATTTGTTGAATTATGATCAACAACTCACTTGCCGATGTGGAGGATGTACTTGTGGGCTGAAAACCGAGTTGGAGAAGAAGAGAGAAGATGACAAAGTTCACCAATTCCTATTGGGATTGGATGACTCTGTTTACGGAGCTGTGCGGACTGCTATTATAAGCACAGATCCACTCACCAATCTCAATCAAGCATACTCTAAGGTGAAATCTGTGGAGAGAGTGAACACGGTAATGCGGAACCGTGAAGATCAAGCCGCATTTGTTGTCAATGTCACACGATATGTCGATTCAAGTGAAGACAAATCTAAATTGATTTGTGGAAATTGCAAGCGCAAAGGCCACACCAGGGAGACATGCTTTGAGATAATTGGGTATCCCGGATGGTGGGGAGAACGTGGTGGGAAAAACTAGAGAGGACGTGGTCGTGGTGGCATGATTCGTGCTAATGCTGCACATGTTATCGGGTCTGAAGGGCAAAGCAGTGAGGCTGCCAAAAATGGATTTACCGGGCTGAGCAATGACCAGTGGAAAACACTCATCAACATTCTGGACGCTCAAACCAAAGGGACCTCAAACCGCTTAAATGGTAAGCATGATTGCTTAGATTGGGTACTTGATACGGGGGCCTCGAATCATATGACCAGAAATCTAAATTTTCTTACTGATGTTACTACGATTTTATCTTGCAACATGGGTCTACCTAATGGTCACAATGTCGTGACAAATCAGAAAGGATCGGTGGTGTTTGATGTTGATTTTTCGTTGAAAAATGTGTTGTTAGTTCCGGAATTGAGATGCAATTTGATCTCTGTCTCACAACTGGTTCAAGATGCAGATTGTGTGATGCAGATAGCTAATATTGGATGTGTTATACAGGACCGTTTATTGAGGAACCTGATTGGAGCGGGTGAACTATGAAATGGGCTTTATTTCTTCCGGCGTTTGAAAGTTTTTCGAGCTTTGAGTACTAATAAAGACGGAGCTGAAGATGTTTGGCATCAACGGCTAGGACATCCATCAAATAAAGTTTTTGATTTGCTTCCAGTGGGTAGTAAGAGAGTTAAAGATTTTTCAGCTTGTGATGTTTGTCTTCAAGCTAAGCAATGTCGTACTATGTTTCATTCAAGTGATAATAAAGCGTCGGAAGTTTTTGAAATGATACATTGTGATGTGTGGGGACCTTATCGTACTCCGAGTCTATGCGATGCTTATTACTTCCTCACCATAGTGGATGATTACTCACGAGGAACATGGGTGTATCTTCTTCACGATAAAACTCAAGTTCAGAAACAGTTGAAATTTTTTTTGAAAATGGTGTCTCGGCAATTTGGAAAAACAATTAAGATTATGCGAAGTGATAACGGCACCGAATTCACGTGTATGTCTGCATTTTTCAAAGAAAATGGAATCATACATCAAACATCATGCGTAGCAACGCCGCAACAAAACGGACGAGTGGAGCGAAAGCACCGTCACATTTTGAATGTGGCACGAGCTCTTCTTTTTCAATCAAAGTTGCCAACAAAGTTTTGGGGAGAGGGTATATTAACCGCTGCCCATCTTATTAACCGAACCCCATCTCCCTTGCTAAATGGTAAGACGCCTTATGAGCTCTTGTATGGAGCTGCGCCTAAATACGATGATCTTCGTATATTCGGTTGTTTAGCTTATGCTCACAACCTGAAAAGAGGTGGCGATAAATTTGCCTCCAGAAGTCGCAAATGCTTATTTGTGGGATATCCATTTGGAAAGAGAGGTTGGAGTTTGTTCGACCTAAAAACAGAGGAGATATTTGTCTCTAGAGATGTTGTTTTTGCAGAAAATGAATTTCCCTCTATCTCGTTCGCTCCGAACAGTTCAAGCGTGAATCAAATATTGGATGATGATTGGATGGTTGCTGATTCAGATCCATCTACAAGCAGCTCAACACAATCTGAACGAATACAAGCAGATCCATCTATGGAAGTGGAGAATACAGAGCCTTCTCCTTCAGCGAATTGCGAACCAATTTTGGAACCGTCTCTTGCAAATCCTCCTTCTGCCTCGACCACGGCAGACACAACTCCACCGCAATCTGAAATCCAAGTTAATATGCCTCCGCTTCCTCCATCCTCTGAGTTATTGGGTCGCGGACAGCGACAATGACAAACCTCTGTCAAGCTTCGAGACTATGTTGTTCGCACTGTGCATCATGATTGTGAGTATCCTATCTCTGATTATCTTGATTCTTCACGATTCTCTGGCTCTCATAAAGCTCTGCTTACTGCCATTACAAGGGACACCATACCAACTTCTTTTAATGAAGCAGTCCTTGATGACAAATGGAACAACGCCATGAAAATCGAAACTGTTGCTTTAGAAGATACAGGAACGTGGGATATGGCAAAACTTCCAGAAGGAAAGAAAGCCATTGGATCCAAGTGGGTTTACACTATTAAATATCATGCAGATGGAGAAATTGAGTGTTATAAAGCTCGTGTGGTAGCTCTTGGCAATCGACAAATCGAAGGAACAGATTATTCAGAAACTTTTGCCCCAGTAATAAAAATGACTACTGTTCGTGCTACTCTTAAAGTTGCTGCGGCACGTAATTGGGAACTCCACCAAATGGACGTGCATAACCCTTTTCTCCATGGAGACCTACAAGAAGAGGTGTACATGAAACCACCACCTGGTTTTCGTACGGAAGATCCCTCACTTGTTTGTAAACTGAAGAAATCATTGTACGGTCTAAAGCAATCGCCACGATGTTGGTTCGCCAAACTCAGGAATGCACTTCTTGGGTATGGTTTCATTCAATCTAAATCTGATTATTCAATGTTTTATTTGCGGAAAAATTCAGTGGATCTCTACGTATTGGTCTACGTAGACGATTTGGTCATAGCCGGGAATGATTCGTCCACTATTTCTCGGTTTAAGGCTTATCTAAGTGAATGTTTTCGCATGAAGGATCTTGGTGTTCTTAAATATTTTTTGGGCATCGAAGTAACTCGAAATCCCGAAGGTATCTTTCTAAGTCAACGAAAATATACCTTGGATATTCTTAACGAGGTCGGTTTATTGGGCAGCAAACCTGCTTCCTTTCCAATGGAACAACAACATAACTTAGCAAAAGCAACAGGGCCGTTACTTGAAGATCCGGAGAGGTATCGTCGTTTGATCGGGAGACTTATCTATCTGCTTACGACTCGACCGGATCTTACTTATTCCATTCATATTTTATCCCAATTTATGCACCAGCCACATGTTGAGCATTGGGAATCTGCTTTGCGTGTTGTTCGGTATTTAAAAGGTACGCCGGGCCAAGGGATTTTCCTCAGTTCTGATAGTGATTTGCAACTCCATGGTTGGTGTGACTCGGACTGGGCGGGTTGCCCGTTAACACGTCGTTCTGTTAGTGGTCGGTTCGTCTCTTTAGGGAACTCACCGCTGTCTTGGAAAACCAAAAAAACAGGACGTCGTTTCTTTTTCTTCTGCGGAGACAGAATATCGGAGCATGTCTCTGACATTGCGTGAGCTAAAATGGCTTAAGAAATTGATGCAAGACTTAGGAGTCAGACATGATGAACCTATGAAGCTTCACTGTGACAGTAAATCGGCGATCCATATCGCAACAAACCCGGTCTTCCACGAACGGACAAAACATATAGAAAATGATTGTCATGCGGTTCGTGATGCTGTCCAAGAATCACTAATCCGTCTCTGTTTGTCCGGTCCGAAGCACAGCTTGCTGATGTTTTCACAAAAGCTTTAGGCCGAAGGGAATTCGAAGCAAATATTGACAAGTTGGGCGTTACGAATCTCCACGCTCCAACTTGAGGGGGGGATATTAAGCCCAATGGGCTCACGATCTCTCTTATTCAATTCTCTATTATACACTTTACATATTTACTTCCTTGTGCATATCTCTGTCCATAAAGTCTGTATCTTCTTCTTCAATGTTGATTGATTCTAGTTTTCTCCTCCAAGCTAGAATTGTGTATATAATATTTGGACATGAGCCAGTCAATAAGGCAGATTTTTCCAATAGACATCTTTTTGTTCAAATATACTACGTTATAGTGATCACGGCAACGATTTTATCGTGCCCAAAAACTGGTTATTCCGATGAACATTTTCGCCAAAAAACTCATCGAAAAATAGTCTAAAACAATTTCGTCAAAATGAGTTCCAACATTAAAAGTTGTAACTCAATGCCATCTTTTGTAAATAAAATTAGATGGAATAGACGATTCCACAATATCCCATATAATTATTACCATTTACATATTGAAAAAAATGAAAAAAAAAATACATTATTTTTTTACTGCTTTTGAAAAACTATATATCCCACTCCAAAACGTTGAAGAATAAATGGGATTCATTATCTATTAATAATAATGTTTTATACATTCAAATCATTATTCCATTTATGTTATTCCATTCATAATTATTCAGTATATTCTTTTAGATAATAACAAGTTCAACCCAAAGTTATAATGTATTTTTATTGTGTTTTAAGAACAGTTCATGATATGTCAAAGAAGGCAGAGCTAACTAATTTAAATTGATCGATTATCCCCTCCAAATTACATATATAATCCTATGAGAAATTCGATTTTAATTAGGTTGCTTTTTTCCATAAATAATTATCTTTCTTTCTTTTTTGTCACAAATAGTTATCTTATCATAACATTATCTTATTCTATTTTGTAATTTTGTTTTCTGTCAAAACTCTGTCGTTGTGGCTATTAGTTAAACTCATCCTTTTTTGGATGAGATCGTTAAAAGTGAATAATAAATTTCGAAATTTTTGTTATTATCGACATGGTGTAAAATAGTTAAAAGGTGTTAATCCTTAACCCCAAAAATTAGGAAATGTTAAGGATTTACAGCAAGCGAGGGAGAGGAACGGCCGACTTGGCCTAATCTTAATCCCTCCGACTTCGCCTAATTTTAAGCATTTTCTTCTTTCCTTTTTTAATTACAATTAATATTTATTGGTTATCTTCTTTCCTTAATCCCAAAAGATATGTTTTGTTTTTTTTTTTAAATCGAATTAAGTTGATAGTATATCGATTCCGTTTCGACGAATTAAATTCTCTTCTGCTTCGTTTTGAGTGCGTGTATAAGAGAACAAAAGTTCGCGTAACGTTCCTTATCCTTCAACCTCACATAGAAGAAAATCTCGTTGTTAATTTATCCATGTAATCAGGTAATTTAATTATCTCTTTCACATTATATCATTTTAATTTTCCATTTTAATCTCTAAATTCAATCTGTTTCGTGTTTGATAACTATTCCATTTGTTTGATGATTCATCTGTAGGATTAAATAATGAAATCTGATTAGGGTTTGATTGTGATATTAATCTCAATCATTTGTTTTTATTTTTAATCAAACGTTAATTCCTCGCTACAACGCATAAGAATCTTCCTGATTATATTTTAAATTTTTTTCTTAGAATCTGGGTTTAATTAATCGTTTTTTTAATGCTGGGAAAGAAAGATCTTCATGGAAGTCGGCTTCGTTTTTTTTTTTTTTTGCGACTTCTTAAAATATAGGTGTGTAGCTTGTTCGATTTGACCATTGCTTTAATGATGTTTATATTCTATTTAAATAATTAATTCTTAAATTAATCAGCAGTCAACAACTTGTTTATTTCGCGAATCGTGGTTGCTTTTTTGCGTTCAAGAATAGACAAATTCTGGTTAAATCATAGAGAAAGTAAGATTAGAAAGAACAAAAACAAAATAGAGGCTTGGTAAGGTGATAATCAGAAAACGTGTAGCTTTCGTGAAATCGATATTGTTTTTGTTTTTATTATAACGTTTAAAAACTTTTGGTAACAGATTTTGGCTGTTTTTAGTCTTCCATTTTATGTTTACCGTTTATTTGTATTTTAAATTAATTCATAATCAATAGACGTTCATTAACCTGTTGATTAATTAACACTATGCGTTTAAGCACATCCAACACCTTAAGTTGTTTATTTGTAGGCCTTTTTTGTTTTGTTTGATTGTAGTTGTACTTGTATATTTTGTGTGGTTGGAAAGACCTTAATTTCTGCATCATCTTTGTATCTAATCAATTGTTGGTTGGAAGTTTTTTGTTCTTATAGAAATTGGTTGGAGTTTTAGCTACCTTTTAAGTTGTGGATTACAAAAAAAATCCTAGAGCTTTTAAAGTTTTAGAATTGTGGTTTTAAAGATTATAAATAGAGAAATGTGAGGATATCTGTTAGTGAGATCTACTCATTTATCTTAAACCATGATTTAGTTTTTTTACTCAAACCATGATTTAGTTTAAAAGTATTGTTTATAGTTTTTAGATTGATTTTCGAGTGAATATATATATGTGTGTGTGTTGTGAGATAAACCCAATTAGAAAAAATTGCAATCTCTTTTCCCACTTTTGTTTGCTCTTATAAGTTATTTTTGATATTAAAAATTTACCCAGTTTCTCAAGCGATAAGACTGTATGGTATATGCATTTTTTTGGCATTTATAGATTGTTAAAAGAACAATAACATTCATTGGAGAAAAGAAAGGTGTGTGGGATACATAGAATTTCTAAGAAACTTCTAGAGGTTTTTTTATCCAAAAAACAAAAACTTTCTAGAGGTTATACCGATAACCCACTTTAGTTTTATAATTTGGTAATGATGACATATTCGAATCCGTTAGCAAAAAGTTTTATTTGTTCTATATATATTTTGGTCTAATATTTTCCTTGTTTTTTCCATTCACAGGAAAAACATTAAATGTCACAGATTCTCAATAATATCTCAGACCATCCTTTTCATGACATCACCACCTTCTCTTAGCTGTCTCCCTATTTAAAATCTCTCCATGCAACTCTAACATCTCATTAAAATAAATAAAAACAAAACCCAGAAAAAAAAAAGTTAAATTTTTTTTTATTGGGTTTTGTCTTTTGTTTTTAATCCAGAATATGGAGAGAGGCTCTTCTTCCTCCTCCTCCTCCGACTCATCCATGGCTTCTTCTTCTTCTTCTGATCAGTCTCTTTCCATCAATTCCGACCAAACCTCACCATTCGTGACGTCATCCGTGCTTTCACGCACCACGTCATCGTCTTCTTCCTCCGCCGTCGGAGATTACATCGGCACCGAGAGCTGTTTTGACGTCCTCTCCGCCGAAGAAGAAAACGACGTCGTCTCAGTCTCCGCCTCCGTGTCCGAGACTCTAAGCCGTTTTCGTTACGGAGGAAGGAGGAGAGAAGAGAGAGAAGCTAGAGCTGCGGCGGCGCGTGAGTTTCCTCCGCCGATACCGTTGCTAGCTCAGACCGAGAATCTCCATCCGCACATGCCGTGGGTTCTGAAGCGTGTGGTGACTAGCGACGGTAGGCTTATACTTAGAGAAGAGAAGGTTCGTCATCACGAGTATTTCCGCGCGCATAGATCCAATGGTCGTCTCACTCTCCACCTTGTTCCTCTAGACGACGACGTCTTCGAGCTTCCTCATGTCCCCTCCAGTTACCAATCCGACGATGAAGGTGATGATGATCATGATGATGAGGGGCATGAGTTTGATGATCATGATGATCACGAGGTGGGGGATGATGATTTGGATGATTTGGCCGATAATGTTAACAAGGGAGTTATTGTTACTGCCCCTAATGTTAATGATAAGGGCAATGTGCATGGTGATAGTGAAAATGGATACAGAAAGGTTATATTAGCTGCGGTGGCGGAGGAGACGACGGTGGTGGAGAGTAGTGGTGTGGTGGTCGGAGGTGGTGGAGGAGGAGGAGGATCGCCGAGAGGAAAGTGTTTGAAGTCTTGTTTTGTTGGTATCAGAGTTCGAGAGATCAGACCAGTTCTTAGTTGATTTTTAATTATTATTAGTCCTTATAATTAGCCTCTTCTTTTTATTTCTGTGGAAAACAAATATTATTATCGCAGAGAGAGTTTTAAGACAAAACTACCGGCTTAATTTGATATGAACATCAGAGGGTTTTTCATTATAAACAAATGTTTCTTGGTTGTACTTTTCAGAGAGTAAAAGTTGTAATTTATGTTTTTGTCCATCTGAAAATGATTTATATTGCTAATACCATAGACAAACATAAAAAATCCAACCACAGACTTAAGGTGTAATTTATCTTATTTGATAAGTTTTTGTAGGATATAATATATTTTTTTACATGGTTAGTAGTTTTGTCGGTACGTGAGTTATAATTGGGTTTTTTTCGTAAGTTTGAATTTATCTGGCCGGGTGAATACTATGAGGAAAAATAGGATACACTTGGAAGAGGAAAATATTTGAAAACCGAATCGTAATCTCCTTTAGTGGAAACTAAGGAAAATATTGGAAATAAATAATAATATTGAACAATGCAGATTTCGAAAGAACGAAATGCGAAAGAAATGGAAGAGAAACATAACAGCTAATATTCGATATACCATATGGTGCAAACAGCTAATATTGTTTTCGCTTTTGGATATCATTTTATAATTATAGGAAATTGATTTTGAATTGACTATTACCTTAAATCCAGTGATGTTTCTATCTATCACTTCAAAAAATCAAATTTCTTTACTTATATATACATAAATCCATGTAAGAGAAGCCAAACAAAAAATCCATATAAGAGAAACCACGTCATTTTGAGGGAAAAAAAAGAAAGAAAATATATACATGTATATATGTAAATAAATATTTTTCTTGATATTTTGAGAAAAAGAAAGAAGCCAATAAAGGGAGAATAAAAGGTACGGAGAAAAATGTAAGTACAGCTAAGATAGATAGATAGAGTTTCCCGATGAGAAGAAAGACTGAAGATTTTTTAAGACACTGTCTTCTGTTCTGTCTTCTCTCAGTTTCTCATCATTGGTCTCTCCCACCACCTGATCTCTTGTCTTCTTTTTCCCCCCGGTTTACTCTCCTTAACCGATCTTCTTCTTCTTCTGGTCTCGAATTGTCTCTAATCTCAATTTCTCAATGCATGGTCAAATCCGATTTAAACCGGGCCAAAATATATGCTCCCGTTTAACCCTTCCGCATAAATGTATCTTACAATATTCAATTTCCCGGGAAAATTTCTATGGACAATTCAGACTTGTTGGCCCTAAATTACGAACAACAAATACAATAGTGGCACACTTATAAGTTTGGCATTCTAGTCCCTCGTAAATGCATAAAATTAGATATCGGACAAACATTCTCATTTTACGAAATCTTCAAACGTGTACATGGGGAGATTTGGTTAATTCTAATTTTAACCCCTTTGACTTCGCCTAATCTTAAGCATTTAGAAAAAAACATAAGTTCTCCCTCTATATTTTTTTTAATCATGATTAATACATATTTGATTGTCTTAGACTATTAAGAAAAAAAATATCCTTAAAAAATCTAATTAAGTAGTACTATATAGGGAAATTGGACTCTATAATAGGAATTGTGTGTAAAAATTAAACATCTAACATATCAGAATCTGAATTTAGTAAGTAATATTTTTTTATTGTGAATTTTCGATTATACCCTCAGATTATTCTGAAAACAAAATAGCTAACTATACACTAAATAGGTAATATAGATGTTAGTTAATTATATTTCTAACTATACACCCACATTATAGCTAACTATACACTAATATAGTTGATTATATTTACATGTAATTTACCTATATTTCAAAAGTATTTAGCTAAACATTCATGTAGTTGATTATATATACATATAGTTAACTATATTTTTAATTATATACTCACATTATAGCTAACTATACACTAATATAGTTGTTATATTTACATGTAGTTACCTATATTTCTATTAAAAATGCATATAATATATCTAGTATAAGTAAACTTTATAGTTAACTATATATAAAACAAACTATATCTCTACCGTAGTTATTTTGTATTGACAAATAGTAATTATCTTTGTTTAAATATATAACAGTTTTATGTAGTTAAATATGTTCTGAACAGTAGAGTAGATAATTATGTTATGAATATAGTTAACTATGTTTTTAAATAGGTAACTATTTTTTAAAAATAGCTACATATGTAACTATGTTCTGAGATCAATAGAATATGTAACTATGTTCCGAAAATAGTTAATGTATGGACAATTTCGTCAAAATTTTTTTTCTATTTGCTATTTATCTAAATTATTTTTTTCACATGTTACTTTCTAAATTTTCTCTCACAAATGTGTTATTCTACTAATTAACCCTATTATATATCGTATCAATTCCTTTTGGATGAAACAAAAATTATCTTCTGCCAATTATCTTGCAGGTTACTAATTATTCGATTTATTAATTCTTTTATATGTCCCTTAAACTCCTGATTCATTATTTCATTGAATCTGTTTCACACTGATACTTGTTTTTGAGCGAGGAAAAGAAATCTGTAGAATAAAATTACGAATTCTTATTAGTGTTAGATTTTGACACTAATCGAGATCATTCTTGATTATTTCTTAATAGTTAATCTTGAGATTTCTCTTTCAATATTTTTGGCAAGAAAAAAAGTGAGTTTTGTTTATCTGTGTTTCGATTAAGATGGAGATTGTTTTAGAACGAAAAGATGCATTTGATTGGTCGTACAGAGGCGAAGGAGCTGTTAATTTGGTTCTCGCTTACACTGCATCTTCTCCCACTTTCGTTAGTCTCTTCCATTTCTCCTCTGTTTTTCTCATTTCAATATTTAATTTGATCGTCTTTGAGATTGGGAAGAAAATAGTTAACATTGATTCTATATTTGTTTCTCCTGTTTTGTGTTGTATGTGTGAAGTTGGGAAAGATGATGAGGATACAGAAAATGCCAAAAGATGGGAAAGAAGAAAATGGAGACAGAAATGAAAATGGTCTTACGACTCATGAAAAGATCATCTGGGGAGAGATTAAGGATCTTGTGTCTTGTCAGAACAAGGAGATTGTCGAGTCTTTGTTTGTTAATCATGTCATGAGACCTTTGTTGGGTCATAAACATGTCAATGCTGGAGTATGTTTTCAATTCCTTCTCTTGTCAATGATATGGAAAATTTGCATTTGGGATGTTTTAAAAAGAGTTTTGTTTGTGTCTTGCAGATGCGTCTTCTTGTAGCAAAGGAGTTTCTTGAGTCTGTTGAGAAAATTGTTACATCTCAGAGACCTTCTTGGCGAGCTGATGCAGCCAGTGTGGATACTAATCGTAGCTCCGTGCTTCTCATGGATGATTTGACACTTTTCGCCCACGGTAAATCGAGTTTTGTGTATATTCAACTTTTGATCAGGCTCTTTGTTTCTTTCATTCTTCTATTTGACTGCAAGATGTGAGCTTGTAAGTTGTCTCTTGGTTAAAGTCAAATCTGATGATGGATTGTAAGCTATGGTTTTTTGGTTTATAGATAGATACATGTCGCGTTAATGAATCTCTCCTCTGCTTTCAGGTCATGTTGAGGATAAACCATGCTTAAGTGTTGAAATAAAGGTGTTCAAGATCATTATCCTGTGCTTTCTTCTTCTTTTTCCGCTAGCGATTGAATGCGTTTTTCGGCTGATATATGTTGCCTTGTTTGCTCCGATGAAGTAGCCCAAATGTGGATTTCTTCCATCTTCAAGTTTCATAGCAGAGGAAAATGCCATAAAGAAGAGTATAACTCGTTTCGAAATGCACCAAGTTTTAAAGCTTCAAGAAAATGAGGTACTACTTCTCCTACATCCCTCTGAAACTCTTGGGATTTCACAGTCATACTTGGAACCTAATACGTTAAAAGTTGTGTTGCAGATCTCAGAAATCAGTGAATATGATCCCTTGGACCTTTTCTCTGGATCCAAAGATAGAATACACAGAGCAATAAAAGCTCTCTATGCGACTCCTCAGAACAATTTCCGCGTGTTCTTGAATGGATCTCTGGTATTTGGAGGACTGGGTGGTGGGATATGCAAAACAACCTCAAAGGTGGAAAAAGCATTTGAGCATCTACTCAAAGATATCATAAGGACCGAGGATGGCGTACGTGCAAATCATTTCATAGAGCTTGTTGCAGAAACTGTTTACGCATCTGGAGTTCTAGATCAGCTTCTAGACGTTCAAAAGCTCGATAAATACAATATCGAGGGAGCGATTCACGTGTACTACGACTTAATTGAGCAGCCTTGTGAGGTGTGCAGAGAGTTGGAGAAACGGGAGTTATCATCGGGTCAATTTAGTTCCATGCATTCGATTCCGCTGGATGAAAAAGTGAATGTTTTGAAGGATTTTCTAATAGCTGCCACTGCAAAGGATTGTAGTGTAATGATAAGTTTTAGATCAACAGAGGATGGGATCTCAAGATCCTCTTCTCACAGTAATGTGCATCTTGAATCAGCAAAGCAAGAATTTGATTACAAGGTAACGAATAATCTTTGCTTTTTGTTGAATTGTTTCTATCGTTGTGTCTTATACACTGAGCTCTACGTTGTTAGGTACACTTCATTGATCTTGATATGAGACCTTTAAAGAAAATGGAAGTCTATTACGAATTAGACAAGAAGATAATGGAAACATACATGGAGATGGTGAAGAAGAAAGAAGCATGGGGAGAGAGAAGAGATGAGCCTCAATGCTTCTAAAACTTTAAGCTGAGATGCACATTTCATTATCTCATAGAATATGTGCTTACAAAAATTCCTGATTGATAGTAAGTATTGATTCTGAGTTTGTGTTTCACTTCACTTATCAGTCTCCTACTGTTTTCACTAACTATCAACTCATAAGACGATTTGGTTTCAACAGAATAAACTAGATCTCATATTTCCTCACAATATGAGAGAATCTGGAGGATTCTTGGGGTAGAACAGATTCATTGGTGGACCATGAAGTAGCTGAAATTTCAAAAACTCTATTACGGTTTCGAGTTAGGGAGGAGAAGAGAACAAAAGAGGATATTCCAATTCTGTTTGTCATCATTGGTCTGTTTCTCTTCTCTTCCGGGTTTACTCTTTTAAGGTTGAAACATGACAATGTTGATACAAAGATTGAAAAATCTCTAATCTTCTTAAAGCATCATTTGCCAAAACCATGGAAAAGAAAAGAGATGAAGAGAAATGAAAGCATATATTATTATAACAGAAGCAGCAAAAACTAAACACACTACAGAAGATTTCAAACCTGTACATTACATGTAAGATGTGCCTTATTTAGAATTGTATATTACATGATGAATCTTCCGATTAAACGGAGAAATTAATGCTCTTCACAACCACTTGAGCACGATAAAACTTTAGTCTAAAACTTAAGAGAACAAGTGCAGACATTTTTGCTTTGCTTTTCTCCATTAGCGAAGAAAGTAGAAGCAAAACGTTGATGACAAAAGCGCTTTGCGAAAAACAAACGAAAAACGAATATAATTGCAGTCTTTCCTCAGTCACACCACCATGGCACCCTTATATGCATCATGGTTCGGTTTAGATTTAACCGACTCATCATTTCGGTTCCTAATCTTCATACCGGCTTCGAATCAATTCGGTTTTAAACCGAAAATGTCTGTTCAACATTAAAGCATCCTGAGTTTTGCATTCTAGTCCCTCATAAACACATAAAATTACATGTTTGGACACAAACTATCATATACGAAGACTGCAAACCCTATATATTTATACAAATATAAATATCCTTATTTATCAGATTACATTAACATGATTTCCACCCAAATTTACATCTTTTCTTTTTCATTGCTCTGGATAATTCAAGCAAAACCAAAACATCAACGAGGAAGAAGATGATGCTCTAATGGAGAAAGAATCACCCCTACATCTTCAAACACTTTCTCTCACAGATAAACAAGTCCCTAGCTAACATCGTCCGAGGCTCACTCTTCCTTGTGCTTCTCTGTTCTCTTTGTTTTGCCTCCTAACTTGTTAAGTGTGTTCTCGTGGACGAGCTGCCCATAGAGAACTAAGAGCACGAAGCCTGTGGAAGTACTCTCCTAATGCGAGCAAGCCTCGGGCAGCCTGTCTTGTCGTCAGGATCTTACTCATTTGCTGCAGAGTCTGTTGCCTCAGATGATCCGCCTGTTCCACGGTTAGATTCATCTTGTCAATTACACAGTTTTCAATGCTTTTATGCTGACAGCGGAAAGACGCAAGCTTTTCTGGTTTTGCCAGGAGTTTTATGAAAATGAAAGATTATGGATTCAAGAAGATCATGGAGACTGCATAAGCACGAATCAAAACACTGATACTATATGAAGAATATGGGCGTGTTACCTGGTTCACAAAACCCTCCAATGCTTGAAGATTCTCCATGGCTGAAGCCATTTGAGGCCCGTAACTCACGGGCTCAACAACTCTTATTTCATTTACTATGCTTTCGACCAAACCCTGCTGAAGTTTATCTAAGCCTTGAGAGAGAGCCTCCTCTGCTTGCTGAGACGACTGTTGGAGGTTTCGCACCTCCAAGAGTTGCTGATCGGTTAAGGGCTCCACGTATGGCATCACAACCTAGACAACAATAAACGCTGAGATTGTGTTCTCAAGAGTGAAGACTGTAACGTGTAAAGGTGAAAAAGCAGTTTACATTTAACAGCTCGGATGGGCGGAAACCTCCAATCCACTGGAAGAAGCGTTCAGTTGAAGTTCGCCACATCCCCGATATCAAGAAGAACACATCAGCCTTTGCAGCATCGGCTTTCATGCGGAAAAGATTTGCATAGTGATTCAAGCAAATATCAACCAGCATTTTGAGCTCAATTTCGCTTATATGAGCTTGGAGCGCTGTTCGAATCTCACTAACTCTCCTGTTTTGCTCTTCTAGCCAGTGTGTGTATTCCATCTCAAATGCAGCAATCCCTGAAAAATCCTCATTGAGAAAATCCCCAATGCTAACATATACTTATTTAGTGATATAAACACCAACCTGAGTTCATGTTCCCAGCTGGTCCTAGATAACTAGTGTCTGATGAATTGCGTACGCATAATCCCTGAAACAAAACAAAATCACTAAGTCAGTATGAAAACAGAGAAATTTTGATGAACACAACCAAAAAAAAACAAGCTTGAGCTCACCTGCTGCCTAGCTCTTACAAGTTCCTGCTCGAGCTGTGATAACTTTAACCGGCTTTCTTCCAACTGCTGGACATGGGCCTAAAGGCACATACATTACTCTGTATAAGCTTTCGTTTTATTAAGGCAAGAAAAACCCACCATGGGACATTTCGTACCTTCTTTCTCAAACGACTTTTGCGAGCAGCCTCTCGGTTCTGAGCCAATCGCCGTTTCATCTGTGCATACAGAATGAACAATAACAATCCATGTCATCACACCGTGTCACTTCCTTTTGAAGATTAAAATGGAGATGAGAGATTTATGAGGCTTTCGAAACAAAAGAGATCAGTAGAGCCTAAAATGCTAAAAAACCACTCAAACCTTATCATTCATATAACAAAATGCTAAAAAGTCTCCTTTCCATAGAAGAAGATTAGCTTGTCTACCTTATCATTGATCTGGTCTTCGTCCTGATCATTATTACTCGAAGGTTCTGCTTCACCAGAGTTATACAAAGAAGCATAATTTGCCTGCATATATTTCACCACTATTAACAAACTTAAAAAAAATCAGTCTTACTCTTACACAAGAATCTGGAAAAGGAATATAATCTCACCTTATTGTTATCATCTGTTTCTGCTCTACCATCAACCTCGAGAATTGTGGAAGAGCTCTGATTGTTATTCTGATTACTACTTATATTGTTGAAAGCATTTTCCCAACCAGATAACTGTTGGAAAGGTTCATACATCCCTACGTCTCTAAATGATACGACTTGTGTAGAAGAAGAAGAGCTCATCATCTGTGAAACCAATAATTACAGACTCAAGCTTCAAGGCACAACAAGCAGGAAAAGCGAAGAAGAAACAGTGTTTTCAATAGATAAAGATCCAATCAATATCCCTAAAATTACATTTGCTCCCTAACATGACCATAAACAGTAAAAGTTCTTCATCAGTATAGTAGCAGTTTTAGCTATAAAAGTTGAAACTTTTAACAATAATAAGACGCAAAAGTTGAGTCTTTGAAGAAAAATAGCCAAATAGAGCAATACCCATGAAATTAGAAAGTTACAAGAAGTATAAACTGGACCAAGATTGGAAATTGTAAGTTTTCCAGGGAATCAAACATCGGAAAACAAACCAACCTCCATTGATAAGCAGAGAAATTCATTGATGAGCAGTGAATCCCCAGTTGAAACGCATTCTGAGAAATCAAGAAAGGAAGAGAAATGACGAAACTTTTGGTCAAAACTTAGAGGTGAAGCGTAGACATCATTGAAAGAGGGGGAAAAAAAAAAGCAGAGATATTTTTCTTTTCTTTTTTCTTTCTTTTTTTGTTTATATAATTTTTGTTGCCTTTTTTTCCATCTTTTGCTTTGATTTGTCCATCAGAGTAGAATAATAAGCAAGTTGAAGAACGAAACGATCAAACGACAAAAGCGCCTGGAGAAAACAAATCGAGATGATAAAAGTAAAAGTCTTTTCCTCTAACCCAAAAGTTGACCTTACCGTGCGCCTCTTTCTCTTAAAATACGCGTGAGCTGACGTCACTCACCGGTTATGAGCTGGATTCGCATCGTTTGGCCGACACGTCAACTGCTCCCAAGGGAATATTCCGGCCGGGTCCACAAGTTTGGTGAAATTATTGCATCGTTTTTTTTTTTAGTATTAAAATGTAGAATCTGAATCTCACACTATTCGTTTTTTTTTTAATTATTTGAAAGAAAAAAAAACTAAAATACCTAGCAAAATTAACATTTTATTATATAAAACTTGATGCTTTAAATGTCGTAATTAACACGATCGTGACATGTAGTATCTGATCGATCAGATTTTGACGTATGGCAAAATATAGTTGGAAATTTTTTTATTTCAAATTTTATATAATAAAATATGTCAAAGAAATCTTATTTTAAAAAAAAAATTATATATTTGTATTTATCAGATTATAAAACAAAATTTATTCTGACAAAAAAAGAGTTTTATTTATTTTAAAAATATAATATCATTATATTTTGAAATTAGATTACAAAAGCAAAATAAATAAAAACTCCATACCATTATAAATTGCAATAGTTTGTGAGTTTTTTTTATATTTGGCTTATGTGGACGCAGTAAATTTTATAAAATTGATGTTTGAAAAATAAATTATATTGAAATTTTCTCATGAAAATTATAGAAAATAAAAAAAATTAAGTGATGAAAAATGCTTATAATTTGTTTTTCATTAAAAAAAATAATAATATATCGATTCAGAAAAGAAAAATAAAAGTCAAATATGATTACAAACAAATAAGTAAATTTAATTCAAATAGAAATATGATAATCAATTCGTCAAGATTTTGAAAAATATATAAAAATATGAGTAACTACATAATAAAAGGTAGGGAAAATTTTAAAAATGCCACTTTGGTGTGTCAATTTTCAAAAATGTCACCATGAGTTGTCCATTTTCAAAAATACCACTTATTAAGAATTTTTAAACCCTAAACCCTAAAATCATAAACCCTTAAAGGCATCTTCAACCCCACTCCAAATCTCACTCTAAAATGAAGTTTGGAGTAAAATTCTCTCCAACCCCACTCCAAATCTCACTCCAAAATGGAGTAACTCTATATTTGGAGTAAACCCATTTCTTACTCCATTTTGGAGTTGAACTTTTTTATTTATAAAAAAGCTCTTTAGCTTTTAAATGATTTTATTTTTATATTTAAAATATATTATTAAAAAAATATGTTTTGGCTATGTTTCATTAATCTTTAACAAAAAATTATGAATGATTTGTCAACGTGATTAATGAGTCCAGGTCCACTAAATTTTATAAATTTATCAAAGTCCACACTTAAAAAAAAAATTGTAACCATGACATAATTAAAATTTAATGATGATTAAGTATTTCAAATACGATGATATAAATTTAATAAAAGGTACAATGACTGATAATTAATAAACTTAAAAATACATTAAAATACTGAAATTAAGATAAACAACATAAAATAAATATAACACAATATAAATTAGTGATTTAATAATTTGGTAAACCACTTCCAGAACTATTTAAATCATTAAAATATTTTCATTGTAAAAAGACCGATTTATTTTTGGGAAAAAAATGTGTTACATAATATAATGACTACATGTATCATTTTGCATAACATGATAATCGAAGATAAGCGTGATCTCGATGCACCAATTGAAATCGAAAGAGAAGCTCCGCCTCCGGAGGTTGAATTAGTGGGAGATGATAATATTCGGTTTCAAAATTTTTTTGGGCGATATAGAAGAATCAAAGATAAAGAAGCTCATTTTTCACTTCGTAATGATTTAATTGATCATTTGTGGGGGAAAATTCATTAATAGTGATGCTTAAATAAAATTATATCATTTTTTCTTTTTTATTTGTTTTTATTGTGCAATGTAATTTTATTTCTATCATAAAATTTTAATTAAAATAATATTTTAATTTTAGTGAGTTATTGCTAAACATAAAAAAATTGGTAAAATGTGTAATTTTGATAAATTTTAAGGAAAATTACACTCTATATTAGTCTTTACACCTATAATTAACTATCTAACATCATATAAAACAGAATATAGTAACTAGCATTTAGCCCACCTAAAATTCTGATTTTACCCTTAATGAAAAACACTAAAGACTCATAAACGTAGTTAACTATGTTCGAAAATCGATATAGTTAACTATGTTCGGAAATTAATAGGTAACTATGTTTCTGATAATAGTTACCTATGTATGTTATTTTTCCATTATGCAAACTATAATAGGTAACTACGTTCTGAACGTAGTTAACTATGTTTGTTTAAATAAATAACTATTACAACAATATTTTCAGGTAGTCAATTATGTCATGAAATTAGATAACTATGTTCTGAAAATAGTTAACTATGTTTTTAAATTGGTAACTATTTTTTAAAAATAGTTAACTATGTGTTTAGATAGTTACAAATAATGTGATGTAGTTAACTATGTTCTGAGATCAATTGAATAGGTAGTTTCGATGAAAATAGTTAACTATGTTTTTAGATAATTACAAATAATATGATATAGTTAACAATACATGGATAATTTCGTCCAGTTTTATTTCTCTCTGCTATTTACCTAATTCCGAAAATATAACTGCTACTTTTCCAATTATCTCTCTCAAAAATAATATTCAGCTAATTAACCATGTAAAGTATTATTAAAAATTAATAATTAAATTGAAAGAAAATATATTTAAAAAAAAAAATTAAAAGTAAAAAATAGAATAAGTTGGAGATCATTTAAGTATCCCTCCTTCTCTTAGTGAGAAATAATTGGGCCTTTAATGACCTACCCACTCTAAAAGATAACAATTTTTTTATTAAATCTTTCTTCTTTTGCCTAATCAAAAAATTGATTCTTTAATTAGTTTGGCACCACTTGTCTAATAAAATCTGTGTTTGGACAGAGACAAGCATGCCTGTTTTTTTTTTTTTTTTTTCTCTACTTACTTTTGGTTTTGCTTTAATAAAGATTCATTTATATAGTTTTCAATCATTATAATATGATAAAATACGTATTGGTCGATGACTTGCAAGAAGGAAACTAAATTGAATCTGTTTCTTCTAGAATAACGTTTTTCTTAAATTTACTGTAATATTAGGGTTTTTGACATGATGATCCATTTATCTTTCAAGTCCCGAATTAAGTTAAATGCATATTTCAAAATTTCGATGAGTGTGTGTGCATGAATCAAAAAATAATAATTTGTTTTTCATATATAACAACCAAATATTGAGCTGTTCAAATGCAAAGCAAAAGCCTAAAGAGTGGTCAACAACAACAAAAAAAGCCTAAAGAGTGAAGTTGGGCCTTAGCTCATAAAGCCCATTATTCTCACGTGGCAAGTGCACATGAGAAAGGCAAATTGTGGAAAACTCATGGCTATAGCAGGCGTGGACCGAGATCTAGACTAATCTCTAAAAACTATACCGAGATTTAGACTAATCTCTAGAAATTATAAGAGAATCATACATTTTTACTGTTTAAAATATCAGAGTGATTATGTGAGGAAATCCAAAGCAAGTGTTTACTGTTTATTAAAAAATTAATAAGATAGAAAAATGAAATAGTTCATAAGAGCTTTATTGGGTATAAAAAAAAGAAAAGAGGAAAGTTCATATTAAAAACACCAAAATCAAAGAAATTTAGATTGATATCATATATATTGGAGAAGGAGAGTTGCTTTGTGGCAATTCCCAAGATTACAAACAATGTTATCATAACTAGCATCATATATATGAAAGGAGGTGAGCCCTCTCCATATTGCACCACATCATCGCATGAGGAATTGACATGTGTCTTTACATTAATTGTAAATATAAAATTAAATAAATTCAAATTTAAACAATTGTGATAATCATAAAATTCATATAAATTAATTATTATTTTACATAATATAAAAATTAATAACTTTATTGCATTTAATGAACATAGCAAATAAAGATAAAGTTTGTGTGTAATATTTTATTTTTTCTATTATTATGAGATGCCTATTCAATTTTATTCAACCACTTTTTGAATGGGTAAAATATAATTTCGACACGATTTTAAATTTTGCAACACAGCAAGTTGTTGATGGATGGATTATCCGGAAATATGACGGGATCTCAAAATATAGGGGATCAACGAATTTAGGCTCTACAATATCGCCTTTAGAGGCAGCATGGAAGGCTATATTGATGGATATACAAAGTGTATATGTCATGGTTTTCCATAGTGATTTTTGAAGAATATTGACAAGTTCTGATAAATATTATACATGGCTTTTTTCGGAATATAAGCATGGAAAGCATATGTCAAGATATTAGTTTTTTGTCCGAAAAATCCAGAACTTGTTAATTTATCATGTAAAGAGGTGTTAAAATATCGCTACACATACACTTGCAAAACGTACCATTTTGAACGTTTATTTCTACTCAAATTGTATTTATTCTCCACATTGGCTAATTGGTCTTTTGTTTTATGACTATGTAATTTTCCAATTTGCATAATGTAATGACTTGACGAAAACAAAATGAGATACATGTTCAATTATTTATATAATATTACTTATAAAATTTGTCCCAAATGGGATTTTGGGAATTTTTGTTTTCCGTTCCGGAAATGCATTTCTGTATGGAATGAAAAATTTTGACAAGAATGAGAAGGAACACGATGAACCAAGACAGAAAATAAATTTTGCTCAATTCTAATTTTTTTAATAAAAAAAGCCACGCGTATGCGCGGGTATTGGCCTAGTATTTATATGAAATTACTTGTTTAGAACCCCAAACACATGGATTTTGGCATTATATTGGACTTGATTTAGAGATGGTTTAATACTCTCCCGCAAACTTGGTATGAAGTGGTGAAGAGCTCTTGAAAGTATTGTGTTGCAACTTTTTCGATGTCACTTGAGCTCTCCGCCCAAATCCCATTCCGGTCCCTTAGGCAAAGGATATGATTCCTTGCCCTTCTTTGCTTTGTGGTGGCGTGGAAATTTTTTGTGTTTTTATCTCCTTCTCGTAACCATAAAACCCGACTCTTCTGACTCCAAAATTGTTATTCCTTTCGAAATGCAGAGCAGAGATGTCTCCTGAAGTCCTCGATCTCATCCATAGTAGTGTCATCGTCTGCTTGGACCCAATCAATTTGGTCTTTGAGCTCTTCCATAAGTCTTGTCGTATTGGTCGGCAGAGTTTTCTTCTTTTTAGAGAGTTTTTTTTTTTAACAAACGGCTAGTTTTTGGTGGAAACTCGTACTTGTTGAACCATCGTGTGGGCTCCATCTCGAGGATAAAAATATAGTTCGAAATCTATTTACCCCCAAATTTTAGTTTGTCGGTTTTTAACTAATCAACACTAAATTAACTAAACTCGCTGCTAAATCCGATCTTTAATCGAATTCAACATGATTTTAACCAGACCCAACCAGAAAAATATTGATCTGTAAGTAACCCGATCCGATCTTCTTCTTCTTCACTCGTAAACAAAGTCATCGATTGCCAGAGAGATTGCTCGACATATAAACAAAGTCACCTGATGTAAAAAGACTTTTTGATCTGAATATAAATTTTACATCTTTAAAGAAAAAAAATATCCTTATTAAAAAAAAAGAAGGTGTTCATAACAAAAAGGAAAAAGGATTTATCAAATTAAAAAAAAAAAGGAAAAAAAAAGCTTAGCTAGAAAATAGGAAACAACAAGACACCCTAGAAAACTTTCTCTTTCTCGTTTCTTTTCCTTTGCGCCGCAACCAGTGTGTTTGAGGTTTGGTGACTGGGGGCCGGCGACTTCTATAGTGCCGGAGCCGGTTCCCTAGTTTTCCTTGTTTCATCTTTAGTGCCTTTTCTTTTTTGTAGCTTGTGGTCTGAAGTTTACAATCGCAGTGCACTACAAGAAAACAGGGGATGAGCGACTACCTAAATAGTCCCAAAATAATTGCAAATACGCTATGTACGACTATTTACAGACTGAAATAAGTGGTCGTAAATATTTGGTCGCAAAATTCAATAGTCGCAAAGTAATCATTTTCGGACTAAATTGAGACTACTAAACTTCGTCGCACATGAGAGACTACTTTGAGACAACATTTAGTAATCATATATTAAAGACTAAATATTGACATGAATTTAATCACAAATGTTACGTATTAGCAACTTCTTTGCAACCATCTTAATTAATATATTTATATATATATATATATATATTTTTCAAATTTAAAAATATGAAATTAAAACGAAAACAGAATGTTGAAAAATGTTAACGTAAAAGAAACATGAAATATAAGATTCATAACATATGTTCCATAGGACTACAAACATGGAATAAAAAATAACATATGTTCACATTATGTTCTAAACACATGAAAAATGTATTTAAATAAGAGAGAGGATGATGAAATGTTTGTCTAGGGTGCAGTGGCAGGTGCAGTGTCCTTCAAGTAAGAGACGAGCATCTCCAAGCTTGAGATCTGATTTTGAGCTTGTCGTTGCTCCTCATCACGTCATGCATTTTCCAATTCTTGTTCTGCTATCTTACATGTAAAGCAAAGAAACTAAAACCTGTACATAATAAAATGAGAGGAAGTTATCTGCAAATGTATAAGAGAGGTACATGTTCAGAATAAAGTTATAAGCAAACAACATATACCTATGAAATCCAGGAACGAAAGTAAACATGTGTATCATGCTCCACACAATGGGCATTTGTCAACAGTTTGCCATCTCCTATCATAAAAGCACTGCGATTGAAGAACATACAATTAACTCATGGAACAACCTTTTAGGAACATAAAGGAGAAAACTCAATCAGGTCAGTAAAACTTGCCTCCCAGTGCTGGTAAATTGTCTTTGCTTTTGCCATGGGAGTGAGTAATCAGGCGCAATATGAGTGCAATAAACCTGTGAAAAAGGGAAACAACCATGGATTCAAAGCATCGTGAATCTTCCTAGGATCAGTCTGATATTGAAATGCCATTTTATTAATGGCTGGTTACATAAAATGAAGAGGGAACTTACATATATCGTGTGGACATGAACTTGCAAAAGAAATGGTAAAGAAAGAGCAAACATGCTGCTCTCTAAAATCAGACTGAGACTTTTTCTCCTTTTTTGGTGATCCAAAGGCCTTGAACGCCGTTGTTTGAGAACCACCACCATCCCCTCCTTTACCGCTAATTCCATCACCATGTACATCTCTAATTAACTCTTCATGGGTACTTCTTCTGGTTCTGTAAGATAAAAGATACATGGAATGGAACTCAAACAGACGAAGCTACACACTAAGAATTCGGACCAATCATTAATGGTAAACTCACGGATTTAAACGAAACTGAATACATTTAGGGTTTAATGATTGTGCCTCAAACAGACGAAGCTGATTTTTGGGTTAAAACAGCTTGGAATAAGAAGAAATTTGATAGATTGCTCAAAGATAAAGTCGAGGATGATGACGATGGTGGTGGAGGTGGAAATGGTGATTCGAAAATGAGAAATTGGGTTTCTGATAAACGATTAGAGTTGGGAAGTGATGTTAAAGATGTGAAGTCTAAGAGTGGTGAGCCAAAAGAAAGAAGATACTCGAGGCAAGAGATGGTAAATGATAAACGTAATGAGAGAGGTTTCAAGAGGAATGAAGAAAGTGGAATTAAGAGAATAACCAAAGAAGTGAGATGGAGTAAGGAGATGGTTAGGGATTGAGAGAGGCTCCAAAGGAAATGGATTGGATCTTGTTGTCGAAAAAAGCGAATTCAGAGGGTATCCAAAAGATGTGAAGTGGAGTAAGGGATCGATTGAGAAGGGGACTTTATCTTCGAAACAGGACTCAAGAAAGGAGAATCCGGTTTAGGCGAGATTTTCTCATAGTCAGAGGCTCTCAGAGATGCAGGCAAAGGCGTTTGGAGCTCCGGAGAACCAGCGGAGGCGAGCGGTGGAGGCGAAGGGATGTTGGTTACGATGGATTTGAATTTTAGACGGGTTTGAGATGGCGGAGGGGGAGGAGGCTTAGGTGAGGTTTGCTTTTTCTTGGTCATCGATTTAACTCCGGCGAAGGAGGCCAGGGCCGACATCGGTGAGCTAGATCTGAGAAGCATGTGTCTCGAGAAGGAGAGCTTTTTTTTTGTTTTTGATATTTGTTTAGTAGAGTATTCTTATGAAGATTATGTTTGGCAAAAATTAACTAAGAGTCCCAAATTGGTCGCAAATTAATTTTTGGGGGCATAAACACGGGCCTACAATTTCACCAAAAGCCCACAATTTTCAATTTTTTTTATATATTAGCAAAGTAGTTCAAATCAAGTTGGTAGCAAAATAGTCGCAAATAGGTGATGAAAGTCTCAAAGTAGTCACAAAGTGTAATTGTTTTGTGACATAATTTTATGAGTCACAAACCTATACCCTAAACCCTAAATATTTAAAGCCTGCTATTAATATTTTTCTAATTCTTAACTATATCTTTAGTATATAGAGTAAACTAATACATGTATATATCTTAATACATGTATATAGAGTAAGTAAACTTTGAAAAATATTAAACATGAACTAACATTTTATGGAACACATGTATATATCTTAATACATGTTATGTAATATGCAAACATTAGTTCATCAAATTGAAAGTAAAAAGTTATTCACTATTTTATATATTCAGTATATCAAGTAGTTCAAATCTATGTAGATACTTAAAATTAATCTTTTTAAAATTCTCTTTTGTTGATTTTCTAAAAATCATCCGAATGAGTTGGTAAAATGAAGCTAATAAGTCGCAATTTTGGGACTATTTTTGCGACTGCGTTTTCTGACTAAAACTTAAGTCACAACTTCGTCTCACTTTGCGATTATTTTGCGACCAACACTATATAGTTGAGTAATAGTCTTAAATCAGTCGCCAATATACGATTATTTAGTGACTATATGTTTTCGTCGTAAATATGCGACTATGTAACCTCTACATCATGCGTAATCGTTAATTAGTCACGAAATAGTCACAAAAACGTCACAACTATTTGCGACCAAAAAAAGAGTCACTAAAAGTAGTCACTCATTCAGTGTTTTCTCGTGCTCTCTCTCTTGCCGGTGACCGTACATGAGGAAGAGTCGATGCTGGTTACTTTAGCATCTGCAGTGTGGCTATGTTCGTGTTGCAGATCCAGATCTATTGATGAAGATGGGTTTCGCCGGTGGGCTCAGTTCCTCCTGGGTTTATTTCGAAAACTCTGTTCAGTCGAGTTCTCCTTTCTGATTGGGATCGTTTTGGTTCGATTCTTGCGGAGATGTCAAATTTGCCGAGATCTAAAATAGGTATGTTCCTGTTTGGCATTGGTCTCCTTCGATTTAGCTTTCTGTTGTCTGGTTTGCTTTTGTCTTTAAGGTTTGAGGTTGGGTCTTGCTGATTAGGGATAGGTTAGGTCTTTGTTACTTCTGCTTTTTGTGTTCTTGGTCGGTTCTTGTGTTTTGTTTTGGGCTAGGTTTGCTTTGAATGGGTTCGTCATTTTGATGGTAATTCGCTACAGAGGCATCTACTATCCTTCCTCTGAGGCTTTAATTTTTTTGGAGGTTGGTTTCAAGACGAAGTAGTGGGTTCAATATTTAGCTTTTCTCTGACGAGGAGGTGGTCAGTTCTTAATCTGTAGGTGGTTAACGTTGATTTGCGAGTGTCCGCGTGTAAGAGCTGTGGGTCTTCTTTACTTTGAGCCTAGTTTTATCTCGCGGTCACAAGTTCTTGGGAGAGTTCGCTTCAAAGTTGTTTATGTTCTCTGTTTCTATTCAGTTCTGCATTCTTTTCTGTTAGTGTTGTTTCTGGTTTAGCTTGTTCTAAGTCCATCGCCAAGTCTTTCGGTCTTCTGGAGGTACCTATTGTTTTGGATATGTTCGAAACTTATGTTTGTTGGTATAACTACTACATCTACAAGTTCTCTGGAAAGTCGTGGAAGTATTTCGACTCAGTGTTTCAGCTTTAGTGATGAGGGTCTCTTGCCTTTTCCGTCGGCACCTTTTCTCTTTGTTTGTTTTAGGGTTTATCCTTTTGGATTTCGAAGATTTAGTCTGTCGGTTTATGTTATTTTGCCTTGGCTCTCTTGTTTGGACTTTTAGCTCCCTTGTTTGGACTTTTTGCTCTTGTCTGTATTTTCAGAATTTCAAGTATCAATACCAAAAATCAACATTATGTACAAAAATCAAAACAATTATTAAAAAAAAAAAAAAAATCTCAAATACCATTGTAACCTAGATCCAAGCCCTACAAGAGTCCACCGCCTCCTATAAATAATGCATAAACAGAAGGCAATTATGCAAACAAGGAAAGGAAACCCTAAAAGCACATGTCGTATTCTTGGTAATGGAATACTATAACGACAAAGTATCCTTGCACCATGAAATCGACCACAATCCTAAACCTGAAGACGCAGGAAGAATCAAAGTCTATGCATGTATCATATTGTTGAACATCTCAGATCCTCATTTAATAGATTTCCCGACAGTGCTCCTTTTCTCCTTCCCTGCCAAAGATTTTTTGATAACGTGGTAAGTTATAGTTGGGAACAACTGACCAATTTCTTAAAGGAAGAAGAACGTCTCATTGTGCAAGGGTGAAACTCTCTCGATATGTCTCTGATGTCAAGTTTTACTCGGTCGACGAGTATTCTGTTACTGTTGTGTTGATTGATTTGAGACAGCTCCTGGAACATGACATGATACAGTTGATGTACTCGATGAGATAAAGATACAGAGATAGAACTGATGCAAACTCTGAGAAAGTATCAGTATGTGATTCAGAAGTTGAGACAGAATCGACATAGACGTTGTGGCAGTTCAGGCACAAATGCTTGCTGAGGCAGAACTGACATAGTTGTTGAAGCAGTTGTTGATGCAGGTGTTGATGCAGTTATTGAGGCAGAAAAGTGAGTTGCTACAGAGATGCGAATGTTGCATTGCAATATGTCCATGAAGAGGAATATGAAGACACGTTTATGAAGTGTTAGCTTTGGGATTTTATTGAGAATATCCAATATAAAAAGAGAAGTCACATGGGCTTGGGTTAAAGGGGAAGCCCAACACCATGTGAGGCCTTGAAGCCCACATAACATAAAGACGTTAGGGTTTTGTGGTCTTAGTATAAGAGGCAAGAGGCGTAGACAAAAAGGGTCACACGCCTAGGGTTCTATTGTGAGATGCATACAGGTATGTGTGGCGTCGTCCCATCATACAAGATTTGTAGATCTGTTGATGGTAAGTGTCTATGAAGACTACAGCTATTGAGAAGACGGTGATGCATTGGTGCTGTCGGATGGTAGTCAAGCATGCAGACTTGATACTTGTCTTCATGGTTAATTCATCTAGAAAAGAATGGTAGACACTGTAGTGTCGGATACCATACGCAATTGTAGTTGCACTTTTGTTCTAGTGGATTTGCTCTGGACTAGGTCCCGGGGATGTAGGAAAACCGAACCTCGAGAAAAAACTCTATGTGTTCTTTCTTTATGCTCATACATACTCATTACGCACACAAACGTATAGATCTAGCCTTAATATGCATTTACAATTGGTATCAGAGCGGGACTCGATAGAGATCCGTTCTTATTTTTGGGTATGATCCTGGATTTAGGGCTAGCTGTTGCGAACGAAGAGGTTTATGAACGTATAAGAGAATTGATTTGACATCGACACGGAAAGATGCTTTGAGTGGTAGTAATTGGTATTATGAAAATCAAAGAAGATTAAACGACAGTGACAGAGGGGTCACTAGAATTGCAGAGATGACGATCAGACCTGCATCTAGACTCTTCGAAAAACTAGGTTAGATCCTGGTCGTCGTGAAAGAGAGATGAGCTGCATAATTGTTTGGTTCAATCTTTTGGTCGTCATATTACATTGGGCCTATTATTTTGTTTTGGTGGGCCAAAGAGTAATTAAGCCCAAATTGTTAAAGTGGAAAGTGTTGTTCACGTGTGCAACGACACGTGTTAGTGATTGGGAAATTTGGAGAGAGAGATTTCTCTTCTTCGTTTTTTTTGGAAAAAGAAGATAGACTTATTTCAGAAATTCATAAACTCATATGCTGAGGTGAATGGTAGTGATGGCGGGTGTGAAATCAAGAAGAAATGGTTCACTTTGGAGAAAGCTGTTGTCATGAGCTTCAGAGGTAGACGGAGACGCAACCACCGAGTTTGTAGACATCATAGAGAAAGAAGTATTAGGCTCGGTTTTAAAATCAGAGAAGCACAGTCACAGGTCGATGAGGTTGGTCGGAGTTGCCATCGTTGGATCGGTTTCTCGACGTTAGAAAAAGAAATCATCAAGGAAAAAGAGTCTCAGTGAAGAACATCACCGGAGAAGCTGATTTCAAGGTCATTAAATCATAAGAAAGCTAAGTAAGACCCCTAACTAGTTGAGGAATGTGCATAATTGCGAATGTGGTTAAAAGAACTCGCAGGTATGAAGATGTAGCATGCATAAGAGAAGGAAGATCTAAAGACTATGCAAAATTCACGTGAACAAAGATTTTCTTGTTGTGGAAAATTAAATTGAGTAGAAGTTGGCTTATGGTGAAGGTGCTCTGCAATATTAGTTCAATTAAGGTATCGGCAAGACATGGATTCATTATGAAAGCAGCTTGTAAAAAATCATGATGAGGACTTGATATTAACTTAGACTAGCACTAAGCAGAGCTCTCGGAGATCATGAGAAGGATTTTTGTGCTAAGGCTAAAAGCAAAGATCAATGTGTGAAGTTGGTGGTGAAATCAGTTGTGAAGAAACCCCGGAGAAGAATTTTGGTTTCTGGGTTATTTGGAAATCGTCCAGGAGTCAAACAAAGGGAGCTTGGCTGGTTGTAGGAAATTGCAAGTTCTAATTAGATGCACCAGAAAAATTCATGAGGAGAGTGAAAATGGCTGAGTGAAATCATTCAAAAGAAGAATGAGTGTAAATGTCAAGGCTGGTTCAATTTGGTGATATCTAAAGTAAATTGAAAGCTCATGGGGAAGTTAATGGGTGTGTCCTTCCATGTCTTCTGGTACGAAGAGGGTATATCTACAAGATATGAGAAAGCATGTAGTGTGTTTTAAAAGTTCAGAGACATTTGTCTCGCATCCGCTGCAAATCGCAAGATATGTGAATCACATCATGGAAGTTGTTGAAACAGAGGAACGTCCTTGGAGGATCAAAGGGTTGTATCAAAAGTTGGCGGAAAAGCAAGTACTTCATCAGAACGTGTTAGTCATTTAGAAGATGTGGTGACACAGGAGTTGTAGAGTTTGCTGGACTAAAATAGTCTGAGGTACCTTGGGATGAAATTGAATGTGAAACACAATTATGGTTGGTTGATCTAAGACGAGGATTAGAGATCTTCGATGCGTATGATATATGTGTGAACAAACAGAGAGAAAGCAACAACATCGAGAGTATATCAGACTCATGAACTAGAGAGACAACACGTTTTAAGGGTTATGGTTGTTGTGACTTAGGTCAGAAATTCAAAGAAGAATAAAATTGTGTGGGTGTATCACAGATCAAGACCATTTATCCTTCATACAGTTTCAAAGATGTTACTCAAGTGTGATTGAATAATTCCAAATGGGAGCAAGTTCTTCTGAAAGATAGTTCTTCTGAGGTAGAAAAGAAGAAAGTCACGAGGTCTACGTCTCCAAAACCAGCAGTAAAAAAGAGATAGAAGGAGTAACTCAGTCATGGAGGAGGAGAAGACTGAAGGGAAACTAAGCGAACATGACAGCTGCGACAAGCCATTTTGCTGGATGTTTTTTTGGCAGACCAGAATGAACCAGAAATCGATCTTGATACTGTTGCAAAGATAACAGAGTCAGCTTTCCACAGGACAAAACGGAGCTCAATTACGACGTGAATTCTGGAAGTTATGAGTGTTTCTTTCTGGCCAAATCTGCAGAAAAACCTGCAAATCAGTGAACGAGGAGTCAACTTCGAGGACATATTACCGACGGCTCAGGAAGCTTCAGGTCACATTTGAGGTGTCCCTGGACAGAAATCACGGCAAGGAAGATATAGAAACTGGCGTCTTGTCAATCAAATTTAAACTCCATCCGTAAATCTCTGTGGAAGTTGGCCAATAATCATCCAAATCTGCAGAATTCCAGTTTCGGTGCAGCATCTTCAAGGGATCATTTGGATGGTCAAATGGAATTCGATTTTGTTGAAATTTTGGGACATAATTAGTGGCATATTGAAATTCATAATCAACGGTGGGATGCAGAAGCTAATGGTTAGTTTGTGATTTATTGATGTATTTTTCAAGACTATTTGTGAAGTTAAAACATGAAAATCTCTAATTCTACATACATCAAGTTTTAGCATCTAAGAAGGGGGAGAATGTGATGATGTGATTCAGTGCACTGATCAACTTGAGAGTTTTTATCTTAGTTGTGCACTCAAACAGGGGGAGATATATGCTGATTGTGATTGATATTATTTTGCGTTCTGGAATAGCTACCACATCAACATGAAACTATTATGTGCGTACGACGAGCTTATATCATGTTCTATTGGCGACATCGGTATCTTTTTGATGTTAGGAAAACTGCTTCTCGAGGAAGCATGATGTATGGGGGAGTTTTCTGGTTCCGAAAATGTGAATTGCTGGTAGCTAAAGAACATTATGCTTGAGTATTAAACTAAGCTAAAAAATGGGAGATTGAAGATGTTAGATCTATTGAGATCCGTGCTGATACAATCTGATGCACGAACATGAAGCATGGTTTTTCATATGAGCATTAAGTGTGTGTTGGGGTTCTAAAACTCAGTCATCAAGGGGGAGATTGTTAATGTTGTGTTGACTGATTTGAGACAGCTCCTGGAACAGGACATGATATAGTTGATGTGCTTGATGAGATAAAGATACAGAGATAGAACTGATGCGAACTCTGAAAAAGTATCAGTATGTGATTCAGAGGTTGAGACAGAATCGACATAAACGTTGTGACAGTTCAGGCACAAATGCTTGCTGAGGCAGAACTGACATAATTGTTGAAGCAGTTGTTAATGCAGGTGTTGATGCAGTTATTGAGGCAGAAAAGTGAGTTGCTACAGAGATGCGAATGTTGCATTGCAATATGTCCATGAAGAGGAATATGAAGACACGTTTATGAAGTGTTAGCTTTGGGATTTTATTGAGAATATTCATATAGAAAGAGAAGTCACATGGGCTTGGGTTAAAGGGGAAGCCCAACACCATGTGAGGCCTTGAAGCCCACATAACATAAAGACGTTAGGGTTTTGTGGTCTTCGTATAAGAGGCAAGAGGCGTATACAAAAAGGGTCACGCGCCTAGGGTTCTATTGTGAGATGCACACGGGTATGTGTGGCGTCGTCCCATCATACAAGATTTGTAGATCTGTTGATGGTAAGTGTCTATGAAGACTACAGACGTTGAGAAGACGGTGATGCACTGGTGCTGTCGGGTGGTAGTCAAGCATGCGGACTTGATACTTGTCTTTTTGGTTAATTCATCTAGAAAAGAATGGTAGACATTGTGCCGTTTCGAGTTGCCATGTGAAAGTTAGATAAACTAGTATTTCGCTTTTTATAACTAGACTTTTATTTAAATAAAGTTGGTTTTTCATCATTCGTAACGTTTATTATATTTTATTTTTATAATTGGAGATTATAAAAAGCAAACGTTATGGTTCAAAAAAAATCGATTACAAAAACAGAGTAAAAACTGAGAATATAGGTAGAGGATGTTACATTTTAAGAAAGTTGCAGAAGAGTGATTGAGTTTGTTGTGCTTGTTGTTGAATTTGCTGAGGTTGACATGGTTGCTAATGTTGCTGCAAGTTAGATGACTCGAAATCACAAAACCAGAGAGGAGAGTATTGATAGAGACCAAGGAGCTGGACACGCATAATTGCGTGACTCTCACGATGCAGAGCTAATGGCGATTTCACAAAAGAGTTGTGGAACCTGGAGTTACGTTCTTTCCATAGCGAGTAAAGCATGGATTGAGTAAGAAGGATGTGAATAATCCGGAGATCCTTTGTTTAAGAATTTGTCTGAATTTGATGGAGCACAGAAACCACCAGTGGAGGAGATGTGAAAACTAATGAAATTAAATTTGATTTTGGATCAAGCTTAATTTTGGGTTCACTATGAAATTATCCTTAATTAGACTTAACCCAAAATTAGGAAAAACGGCCGATTCATATTCCTACTGTTGTATACGGTTCTGATACGCACATGTACTCGAGACCTGTGCGCATACCCGTACCACATTTAAATTCAAATTTCATACATAAACAATTGTATTTTATAAAAAAAAAATATTCTGAATTCAAATTAAAAATAAAATGAAAATTAATTTAATTAAATTTTATAATTAAAATTTTAATTTATAAATAAAAATTATAAATCCAAAGTTTAAAATGAAAAACTAAAATTGTCTTAAAAAAAGATCATTATGTACACATTGTCAAATTAGGGATCTCGCCGCCGAGTAGCTAAAATCAGGATCTCACCGTCGCTGAAATTGGAATCTCACCGTCGCTGAAATCGGGATCTCGCCATCGCCGTTTCTTCTTTATTCTAGCTCTCTCTTTCCGCTTCCATAGCTTCACCTTCCATCACAAGCTATACATTTATTCCTAAGGTAACATAACCTTCACTCTCATGGATTTTGTTAATTTTGTCTCGAATTTGGTCTCATGTTCTAGAGAATCGACAGATCTATTTGGATTTATGAATTCGTTCTCCTTCATTTAGGTCACTGTAACACGTTGTTTTCTACAGCATCTTTAGATTCAAATTAGATCTTGTTTTGGTCAGATCTGTCGATTAATCCGTTTGTTACATTATCTTATCAAGTCCTAATGATTGAGTTATATTTTATATGTGGAGTGTAGAAGTTGACGGATAACACTTATTGGAAATTCATGTTTGATGTTGTAAGGGGAAGCTCTCTTAGTATCATTAATGAAGATGTTAGTTTTAATGATTTGGTTGGTGTTGTGTTAGAAGATTTTGGGGTTGATAGGGGTGAAAATGCTGTCAAGATTAGTTATGCGTTATCCTCTAGGAAAAAGCTTCATCCAATGTTTATATTCATTTGGGTCTCCAACGACTGTTTTAACCCCAACATGCAAAGATAAAAACAAATTTAGACGATTTGTAAAAACTCAAAATCCATTTATGAAGAGGATTATAAAACACTTACATCATCCATTATTTCAATATCTCCAATCTGAAAAATCATTGGTGTTCGAGTGCTTTACCACTCCAAACACCAAGGAAATGCAGCTGTAGATGTGCTAGATTTGGTTGTGAACGTTTTACCTAACGTTGGAATGGCGTTCATTTCCCATAGGTGTATCGCCAATCCAAAGCCTTTTACTTCATACTGGCCTTTTACCCATGTACCTTTAGTCATCCTTCGCATGCTGGTTGCAAGAGCATCATAGGCTATCTTGCCCCACGGTTGACTTGAATAGATATCGAAATCTGAAGCGCTCCACAATCGAGATGTAGGTATCTTTTCTGTAGGATTTGCTGCAACTAATATCCCTTCTGTTAAAAATGAGTGTGCCAAGACAAAGCTTTTTTGAATCTTCCATTTCTGTCGTTAACAAACGATCAACCAGATCACTCAGAACAAAATTTTCTCCCTCCATCCAGACGTAAGAATTCTTGACTGGATCTGTCCCCTTCCTCTGTTGTTCTCTATGAATTTATTCACACTGAATACACCTGTTTTATGAAAAAATGAGTTAGTTTTATAAATTAGTTAATAAAATATTTTAAATACCTTGTAAAACTTACAAAATTTTATAAATACAGTTTTATAAATCAATTTATAAAACCTTTTAAATACCTTATAAAACATATAAATACTTGTGTTTCATGAAACAATGAGGCTAGTATTATAAATGATCTTATAAAACCTTTTAAATACATTATAAATCATACAAAATCTATAAATACATGTGTTTCATGAAATAATGAGGCTAGTTTTATAAATGATCCTATAAAACATTTTAAATACATTATAAATCATACAAAATCTATAAATACTTGTGGTGATGAAGAATTCCCTCTTTGAAAATCGCTTGGGCTGCGAATCAAACGTGAACCACATATCTTCTCTTTTCGTCAACACCCTCCGCTGCATCAAGAAGTGGAAAATTTTGCCTCAAAACTTAGTTCCACTCTTTTTTTCCAAGGATTACAACAGGGTTAAGGAAAGATTCTTCAATACACTTAGAATGTGTCTCTCCTAACGCAGCAACAACTATCTCGACTAAATGCAGATGTTGAATGCTGCATTATTATTACTCCCTTGTCTGGTTCAAAACCCGGATTATAGATTCGAGGAGGTAAGTGTAATATATCCATTGAATCACTGGTTTCCATCTGTTCAAAAGATAAATATAAGAATCAGTAAGAAGAACATCAACAAGAAAATCATCATGAACAGAGATGATAACATATTCTTTCTACAGTTCCTATGCATCTCGAGAATTTTCTCTGTAAACATCACTGTTATAATGACATTTCCAAGTCTGGATCAGATCAAAACAACTACAAAAATTCCTAGTTATATTGAGACAATGTTTATTGAAAATCAAGAACAGAGATGATAAGAAGATCATCTGGTTTTAAATCGAGAATAGCTGTCAACAAAATCAACCCCAAATTCAACCCAGTTTTGACCTAAGTCACAAATTGTTGAAATCCATACTGAAAAAAAAAAACTAATTAAAGTGTGATTTTGACAAATTGAAGCAAGATTTTGACAGATTGGGAGTATCCCAGCAAATCACCCTAAACTAACCTCGGATTTTAGGGCAAAAATCACAGCAAATCCCAAAACACGATAGAGCACGATGAATCTCGACAGAGCACAATGGTTCTCATCGGAGCACGATGTCGACGTAGATATTTGATTGTCGCGAGATTGACGAAAGAGAAGATGAATTTTGAGATTTTAGGGTTCTTAGTAAGTAAGGATAACTTAGTTATTTTACTTATTAAAAATATATATTTAAAAATGAATAACTAGTAGTAGCACGTTTGAATATTTGTACATCAAAAAAAGTATTTTTGAAATTGTCCCATTAAAAAATCAGCAACGAGCTATAGAATTTAAGAAAATCTCATAGCTTTACAAAACCTCCACTCTAATCAAAAAATACTTTTTTGCTAAAAAAAATTCATAAATAAAATCACACGATAGACACTATCAAGTATCAACTATCAAACATAAAAAAGTATAACAAATAAGATATTATATATATAAAAGCCTAAAATTTTTATTCCTTAGATAATTTTGGTCGTGTGACCATCTTAGCTTGTTTTATCATTCTATAATAATAAGATCACAAACTTTAGCAGAGTTTTTCTTGGTGCTCAGCTTTCCGAAGAACCACCGGCCGGATCTTCCGCCGTTCTCTTCGATTCCACCGGCAGTTGTGGTTGCGTTTGCCCTTAAAATCTTCATGTTCTCTCTGTGAAACTTCCTCGCCGTGTAAGCCTCTGCCATAGCCATCCCTCCTAGTCCCGATCCATCTAGCGACATGTTTGATTAGTCTAGAAAATCACAGGAAAAATTATTGAGAAAATGTAAGTTGTTTTTTTTTTCTTTTTAAAGAGAGAAAATGTAAGTTGTTAAATATGAAAAGAGATGAAAATAGTTTGGTTTACCAAAAAAAAAAAAAAAAAAAGAGATGAAAATAGAAACAAAGAGATGATAAATGTTAAAAGAATTTGGTGAAAGATGAGTGTTGTTTGGAATTTAGGGGGAGGGGTTGGGATGAATATATAGATAAATTTGTAGGTCCACTTTTTGTTGAATTTATCTGTGCTCTGTTTCCCACTTATTATACGTGCATGTATAGTTGGCGAATCTAAAATGTGAATGTTATTGTTGCTTTTATTTTAGGATGATTCGTCCTCTATCCCAAGTTAAGTATAGAATCAGAAATAGATATGCGGAAGATAAATATTTAGAAATACGAAAATGATTTTTTTTTTTTAAATTAGAAAACATGTACATTTTAGAAAACATGTACGTTTTTTAGATAATAATAATAATAATGAAACACCAAACATCAAAACCATATAAAAATCTTTAGAATAACACAATTCCAATACATAATATTCATGACTAATGATAAAATATCATAACGGTCAAAGTCAAATATTCAGACTTTTATCTTCACTCTCATTTTCATTTTTATCTGCTTTAGTCGTTCCGTGGACCAAAAACTTATTGTTTTTATTTTTTACACACATAACGTGTATAATATTAACCGTTTGACCGTGGACCAATTCAAATATATTCAAACACCTTAACATTCACACTTTAAATGAAATTCATATCTAGTCCGAGTTTCTGATACGGAAACTCGGGCTCCGCGCTTTGCTTCCCGTGTGTCTTCGCTACATGTACGTCTGACCATTCAGTTTCCGACCTGTATTATCCATAGCGGTGTGGCCACACTATTCGAGATGGGGTACATGTGGCCTAAGTTACTTGGACCATTGTATATCAGATCCAAGTACTCCTGGACCGGCCCAATAGACCAATTTCACAAATGGCACTAAGAGATTCGCCTAAATTGGATACATGTGGCGCTAACAGATTCGGCTAAATTATATACACGTGACGCTAAGAGATTCTCCTAAACTAAGAGGACTATTTTATCCCCAACATTTATTATTTAGTTAAGTATAACAAAATTAATTTTGCTTACATTTAGTTATTAAAAAATTTAAAGTGATTCCCCAATTTAATTAATTTTTGGATTTAATGTTTTACTTGATATATCAACAACTATATTTTTATATATTTATAACCTACAATTTTACTTTAAATAAATCTTACATTTTGCCGACGTCGACATTCTTCTTCTTTTTCTTGGGGAAAATCGCATTAAAAACCTTCAAGGTGGCATGCACTGACACTTTAAACCTCCAAATTTTTTAACTAGCACTTTAAACCTCAAATCTGGCATTATTCACACTATAAACCACCAAAGTGGCTCTCGAGTATGCGCCATCATAAAATTTAACGAAACTGTTTAATTTCTATTTAAATGTGATGATGTGGCTTTCAATTTAATTTTTAATTAAAATTAATAATTTTATATATTATTTATAATTCATTAATAAATCTAAAAAATCAGAAAAAGAAAAAAAGAAGAAAGAAACAAAGAAATCTTTTTATAATTAAAATATACTTTTATTATTTTTAAAATTAATTGAATAAAAAAGTAAAACAAAAAAACAAAAAAAATCTTCTCTTCTTCCTTCGTTCATCTCAGGGTTGAAAATTCCCGGAAGAAGATTCATGTTCTTTCAATTAGGTGACGATTGAGCCGTGGCCGTCTCAACAATCTCTGAATCTGTATTCGCCTTCTTCAGTGGTCTTCTTCGTGGCCTACATGAATCATTCGATACCTTTGATTTTGGTACCTTCGATTTTGCCACTGATGGAGAATCATTCGATTTGGGAGGAAGACCTCGAGGTCTTGTTGGAGAAATGGATGGATATAGCATCGTCACGTGGCTTGAATCGATCTAATGTTTAGGTTTCGGAGGACAGCCACGACCATGCTGAGGTGGAGCATCTGGATGGAGATAAAGAGACTTCGTCGAAATCATTTGTGACTTGTTTCCACCGAGTCAATGTTCGATTCATAGTTTCTCTCACACTTTTCACCTGCATTGTAGATTCACTAAGCGTCAAAAATTGGATTTTTAAATTCTCTTGAACACAAAACAAAATCTGATTTTTACCTTATCAAATCTGCTAATATCCAGAGCCACCGTGCAAGCTTTCTTGTGTTGCGATGCTAATTCTTCCGCCGTCGCAACTTTACCCAATGCCTCTGCCGTAGATTTTCTCGCCGCCCAATCTTCACCACTCATAAATTCAATCAAAACCGGAACTAACCAATCCAACACCGGTTTAGTTCCCGCGCCGCCGACACTAATTATACTATCGACGGCACTCAACAATGCCACTTTAGCCTTAAAATCGTCGCTTTTAAGCAGCTTTCCAATCTTCGGCAGAGATTTCCTCAATTGCTTTGATTTCGGATCCATCGCTGCTTCTACTGATGCCGCCAAGCACAACGCCGCTCTGATCTGCGCATTCGAATCTCCTTCATGTATCAACGTCTCGATGAGCGGGTTCGTGACGGAGGAGAACAGTCGTCTTCCGGGAATCTGTATCTCCGAGATGAACGAAGGAGGAAGAGAAGATTTTTTTTGTTTTTTTTTTACTTTTTTATTCAATTAATTGTAAAAAATAATAAATATATATTTTAATTATAAAAAAATTTCTTTGTTTCTTTTTATTTTTTTTTCTTTTTCTGATTTCTTAGATTTATTAATGAATTATAAATAATATATAAAATTATTATTTTTAATTAAAAATTAAATTGAAAGCCACGTCATATTTTTTAAGAGAAAATGAACAGTTCCGTTAAATTTTACGACGGCGCATATTCGAGAACCACTTTGGTGGTTTATAGTGTGAATAATGTCATGTTGAAGGTTTAAAGTGCTAGTTAAAAACTTTAGACATTTAAAGTGTCAGTACGTACGATTTTGAAAGTTTTGTATGCAATTCGTTGGTTCAAAATATACATGTCATATGAATCTCGTCCAGAGGCATCTTTCTTGATTGCAATTAGGATACCACAACTTCTCCGAACTGTATTGTCCAGAAGGTCTTAACAGTGGTTAGAAACAAAGCATTGGCTCCAAATGGGGACTTCTCCTTTCTCAATGCTGGTCATCTGTTTAAAGATCAGTTCCCTTGGTTTTAACTCTTGCACTTTATGTGGTTTCTTTGGTTCATTTACTATTCATGTAGTTTGTAATATCTTTTACTTTTAATGCATGAGCATCCTTTACCAAAAAATAAAATCATTTTTAAAGAAATACAAATACAGTAAAACCTCTGTAAATTAATAATATTGGGACTCTGGAAACTTATTAATTTATAGAGTTATTAATTAATCGATAAATTAATAAATATTTATTTATAAAGTGATTTTTCTAATCCATGATTTTTTGAAATTTTTTCTTTATTTAAAATAAAAACTTTACTAAAAGTTTATGATAATTCTTTTTAAAAAAAATGTTTAAAATTTCTTATATATTATTTTCATATTCATTATGTTAATAATCTCGGTTATCATAATAAGATGGATGCTAATAGCCTACTTGACTATCTATATGAAAATGAAAAAAAATTGCGGTTACAATTCTTGGTATTGATGATGAAGTTGAAAACGAGATAACAATACTTTTGGAAGTATTTAATCATAAGAAAACAATTATCACGTTTAGAACTCTTCAGTTGGATGAAGATCAAGATGACAACACCATAAATTTTTGATGCAATAAAAAAATTAGAGATTAGTTCTAACAAGATTCAAACTTTAAAAAGAACATATACAACACTAGAGTCATACATTACTAGAGTCATAAACTACTAAATTTCTTATATATATATACACATAAAAGTTATAATTATTAATTTATGCTATTATTTGGGACCATATTTTACATAGAAATTTCAAAAAAATTATTATTTTATCGAATTTTGTCAATTTTTACTTTGGCCCAACTTAGAACCGGAATAATTTATTAATTTATAGTAATTATTAATTAATAGAATATTAATTTTTCGTTTTTTCTTACAATCTTTTGACTACATGGAATCTTCACTCCAAAGTTTATCGTTGCTGGTTTTTTAACGGTTCATTTACGATTCATTTAGTGTAGTTTGTAATTTATTTTACTTTTAGTGCAAGAACATCATTTACCAAAAAAGTATTACATTTTTATGAAAATATAATATTTCGTTTTTCTTACAATCTTTTGACTATACGGGGATCTTTTGCACTATTACATTTTGTTTTACTCCAAAGTTTACCGTTGCTGGCTTTTTAACTTTTGCACTTTATGTGATTGATTTGGTTCATTTACGATTTCTTTAGTGTAGTTTGTAATCTTTTTTAATTTTAGTGCAAGAACATCATTTACAAATAAAAAAGGTATTTCAATTTTAAGGAAATAGAATATTTCGTTTTTTTCTTACAATCCTTTGTCTATATAAGGATCTTTTTACTCCAAAGTTTATTGTTGTTGGTTTTTCAACCCTTGCACTTTATGTGGTTGATTTGGTTCATTTACGATTCCTTTAGTGTAGTTTGTAATCTCTTTTACTTTTAGTTTTAGTGCAAGAACATCTTTTTAAAAAAAAGTATTTCATTTTTAAGGAAATAGAATATTTCGTTTTTTTTCTTACAATCTTTTGACTATATGGAGATATTTTACTCTAAAGTTTACCGTTGCTGGCTTTTAAACTCTTGCACTTTATGTGGTTGATTTGACTCATTTACGATTCCTTTAATGTAATTTGTAATCTCTTTTACTTTTAGTGCAAGAACATCATATCCGGAAAAAGTATTTTATTTTTAAAGAAATAGAATATTTCGTTTTTTGATAATCTTTTACTTCAAAGTTTACTGTTGCTGTTTTTTTAACCCTTGCACTTTTTTGTCATCTTATTGGATTATATTAGATAGGCTTGGGCATTCGGATAACAATTCGGGTTCGGATCGGTTAATTCAATTTTTTTGGTTTTCGATTTTAGGGATATAAAACCCATTTGAGAATTTTAAAATTGGGTCGGGTCAGTTCGGAGGTCGGTTTCGGTTTTATGTAAGAAACTCGAAAATATCCGAATTTTTTCCGGGTTCGGGTTCTGATTCAGGTATTTTTGAATTTTTTACCCAAAATACTCAAAAATTATCCGTAATACTCATAATTACCCGAATTTTTTCCGGATTTGGTTCAATTTAATTATTTTTAACTCAAGTCATCCGAAAAATAACAAAAAAATTGAAAATTTCAAATAATATATCTAATTAAGTTGATTATTTTTAGCAGAATATATCCATAATACCCAAATTGATCGAAAAAAAAAATTGCCTAGACTATATGAACATACCCGACCTTAAATCTAAATATATTTAGGTTAATTTATATTTCGGGTATTACCCGTTCGGTTTCGGTTTTTCGGTATTAGATGTTGAGAACCCATTTGGGTATTTTAGAAAATCGGGTTCGGTTCGGGTAATTTCGAGTCGGGTTCGGTTCGGTTTTTTGGTTTCGGAGTTTTTGCCCAGCCCTAATATTAGAAACGCAAGTTGGAACACAGATGAAATACAAAGGCCAGCAAACAATTAAACGTTTCCGGAAACTAAACCGGGAGAATATAAGATTTTTTCGGAGACTACACCCTAGAAAAGAGAATCAAAAGACAAACATATTACAAAAGAGACAACTATGAACGTCTCTAAACTAAGCCAAAGCATACCATGATTAAACCCGAGAACCGATCAACACCAATGACCAAGAAAGATCCTAAACTCGAGGAGCACTCTTGATAAAGAATATCGAGGAGACCTTGAGCGGCCAAACCAAATGATAGACGAAACCTTCCATAGCGAATCAATACTACAGCTCAAATTATAACTCCTAGGCTTCATAACCCGACAAGGATATTCCACTTAAAGAAGCTGAAGCTTTCTCTCGGATACGGCGAGGTCAATTGAAGACCAGTAAACGCCTCGATAGAAACCTGATGAGAAGCCCAGATTTCAGACAAATTTGTTATGTAGAAATAAGGAGCGAAAATGACCAGATCCGCAATATACTAGCTCGGCACACTGCCACAGCTGCATAACCGATACCGGAGAGACACATAAGAGGATTTAACACGAGACAAAGAACCAAAGAGCAGCACATAAGCGAAAACCAGTAACACGGGAACAACAGAGCCATTGCTCAGATCAGGATCTGTCTTTAGACAAGCGGTGCAAGAGAAACATCGAAGGTAAAGACGGCTGAGCCCCAAAGAGACCACAGAGACAACGACTCCAGATTCACCATCCAAAAGAAGCAGATCGAAGATGCCTCACTGCCGGGACACTTAACCGGAGCCACCGAGAAGATCTCATCCTCACAGAAAAAACAACTCATCACCACAATCTAGGAAACCCAGATCTCCAAAGGAGCAGAGACCCAACTCTGCCGTTGCAGAAAAACGGAGAAGACGAAGGTACATGAACCACCAACCCAGATCTGTGATGGTAGCAGTCTCGCCGCTCCGTCGCTCACAAATCGGCGTCGGCGCTGACAGAGCTACCGAATGCCGGTCTAAAGTTCAAATTGGAAATCTAAATCTGTCGCGGTATCTAAGGTTTTGAGAGAGAAGACGATATTAATGATTTGGTTCATTTACAATTTCTTTAATGTAATTTGCAATTTTTAATATTTAGTGCGAAAACATCTTTAACAAAAAAAAATATTCATTTTTGAAAAGAAATAGAATATTTTATTTTTTCTTATAAGGTTTTGACTATATCAGATCTTTTACTCCAAAGTTTACATGGTTTTTGATCCAATAATCTAATTGGAATCGTCATATTAATTTGACTTTGAGGTATATAAACAAGCTGTAAAACGCAAGGGGTCTATTTATGAAAAAGGGATAATAAAGGGGTGGAAAAAAGAAACAACCTTAAAAAAAAAAAAAAATTACGTTTACATAAAAATAGGCATGCGAGTTCGTTTACTTCGAATTTTTCGGTTTGGATAGTCCAGTTAATTGGATAATTCGGTTCGAAAAAATTCTACAAAAAATAATTGAATAAAAGTAAAGTTCTATTCAGTTCAGATATCGGTTAGTTCGGATTTTGAAAATTTTACCGAAGTCAACCGAAGTTTCTGGATTTTGTTCAAATTCGGTTAAAATCGGATAAATTCGGTTAAGTTTGGGTAAATTCGGTTCAGAATTTTGAATATGTTTTGTAAACTTTGGTATAATTTCGGTATAGTTTGGTATATGTCGGTTAGAAAAATTACCAAAAAAAATTAAAAAATCGATCGGTCCGGCTAAACCGAACCGAACCGAGAATCTGATCAATTTTATTATTCTACAAATTGGTTAAACCCAAATAACGGAACCAGCACCGAAAACTGAAAATCTCGGTTCAGCTCGATTCGGATCGGTTCAAAAACTTAAGTTCGGTTAAAAATTCTATGCATGATTTAGATTGTACCGGCTGAATCTGGTTGAATTGCAGAATTTGACTGAATTTTTGATGATTTCTTGCAGAATATAACTGAATAACTTAAAATTCAAATGGTAACAGCGAAATCTGGTTGAATTTTCAAGAATAATTAATTAACTAAACTTATGAAAATATTATTAAAGAGTGTTGTTTGTCAACAAAATTAGATAGACTAATAAATATTAAATTTTAAATTTGATATATTTAATAATTTTATTAAACATATGATAACAATAAAATTAGGATGGAAATTTTACAACTCTTAAAAAATAAGGGTGAATTTTGACGAAATTTGAAATTAACATATTTAATAACTTTATTTAACATGACTATCATATAAAATTATAAGCTATCAAAATTAATTATTAACTGTTTATTTTTTATAAAAAATAATTATTTTTAATTCTTGTAGTTTTTTATACTAAAATTCTAATATTAAAATTATATATTGATAGTTTTAATAATAATTTAGTTTATCAAGTAGGAGAAAAGATACCCATAATATATGTTCATATATTTTTTTAAATATAATAATTTTATACAAAAATTATTCATAGTTACATGAATTACTTCAACATGAATCTTATCTTTACCGTTTGAGTGGTGATTTTATATATTTTAAATTATCTATATCATACATGTATTATCCGACTAATTTCTAAAAATATGTTGCAGAAGTAATTTTTGATATCTTAAATATTCTTTTACGATCCATATATCTGTTATTATATGATCTTTTATCTAAAATAAATATATTTATGTATTAGTTGTTGTTGGCAGAATTTTTGAATCTAGTTAAATTAAGTTTAATCCGGTGAAATTTTTTTATTGAATTGTTGAATCTGGTGAAAGAATATTTTATTAATGTTGCCATTTAGTATCATAATGGTGAGGGTGGACCACGACATTATATATAGAATTTCACATTATATATAGAATTTCTTTTTTGTCACGGAGCTATAAATTATTATTTATAAACTATCAAAATATTTAAACTATCAAAATATTTAACTTTTACTAATACGATGATGTAATGCTTTAAAAAAAATGGATTTACACACATTTGATTACCCAATATTTGATAAAGTAATCATTAAATAAATATATTAACGTTAATTAATATTATTATTTGTTAAACTAAATGATTAATCCTCAATCAGATGATTAATCGTTAAACTGAACGAATACTCAATAGACTAATAGATATATATACCAATTAATATTTTACTTAAAAATTGTCGGTTTATATAGAACCATCACGACTAATCGCTAGAAAATTAATTTTTCAAATATAATGATGAGTGATATATGACCAGTTTCAAAATTTGAGCGACGATCCTGATCATTCAGCTACAATATCCTGCTCATATAGTCATGACAAAGCAAATGATTTTATTTTGGGTTTAATTCTTATCAACAGTAAAGATTAATTAGACCCTCTCATTAAAATAAAAACTTAAAACGATAGTCAGACGATAAACAAAGGAAAAAAAAGGATTGGATGCAAATCCACGATAGATCCGGATATGATTACATCCAATTAGTATTTACGTTGTTATTATCATATACAATTAATTAACGTCACAAAGACGAAAGCATGACAGGCACGACTATTGAAGTAATGAACATAGTCCGTCTCATGGCTACTGTTCGTATCATCCCATTCCCATATAAAGTGACCATATAGTATAGAGGAACATTATACCACTAGCGATTTAATTAGTTAGACAATTAGGTTGATTTAAGGCTTTATCAACGATACAGGCACTTTTAGAAAACTTATTAATATTTATAGACACTTTTCAAATGTAAGACACACACCTTTACTATTGTAGACTAATTGATAACTCCATTATACCTCGGAACAAGATGAATCTGGTTGGAAACGCTAACGAAAAAATTGCTTTTTTATTTTTTATTTTACTTTGATAAGCGTTTTGTAGCTCTACCTTTTTCTGGTTTTTAGTCTTTCAATTCTGAATGATCAATTTATAGCTGCTGATGCTGGAATTGGATCGAGTATCTTGAGTTTGTGACAAATTTCGATATGCTCGGATCGTTTTCGACAGAAACAAACAGTTAGGAGATTTGATATGAGATTCGTTGAAGGAAGAAGCAATAGTTAACTCAGAGGAAGACGATTGGGGCTTGATTTCCATGGAAAATCGTTTGTTAGAATTTTGGGCGATTGGGTTTTTGCTCGTCGGCAGCTTGATCGGTGCTGCGAATACTCGTCGGAATCACGAGTATAAAAATTAATTCCAAATCCATATTTATCTATGAATCTTCCTTTGTTTTTTTTAGAAACCTAATATCAAATCTTTCTCGCTCTTTTCATCAAATCTTCCTAGGATCGATTCAATTTTAATGTTTTTCTGGTAGTTGTGTTAATTAGATTAAAGATTAAGCATTTGTGTACGAGTGTTTCCGGAGAGCCATTGTTGGTGGCATGACTAGCAGAGCTGGTTTGAAGGTTACTGAAGCTAAGAAAGCCATTCAAGGCAAAGAATCAATAGTGGAAGCAGAATCAATGGAAGACAAGAAAGAAATTTTGGTGACAGAATCGATTTGTGTTAAACAATCGATGGCAACAGAAATTTCAATTTTGGAGATCACAACAATTCAAAATCAGGAGAGTGAAGATTCTGTGAATGCAGATTCAATGCTGGAATCCCATCAGTTTGAAAGTTTTCTACATCCTCAAATGCAAGTGGTGAATTGGGATCCAGCGGAGCTCAAGACCTTTGACAGAAAGAAGAGTAACAAGACTCTTTAATCTAGAAGATGAATAAGAAGATGAACATGAGAAAAGAGAGGTAATGAAACTCATTTCATCTTGGAAAAACCGAGTGTGGGGACCTAGTGGAGTATCGACTGAATATTATAAGTGGATATGGTTGGAGAAATGTTACAAACATGGTAAATTGATGAGGTTAATGCAGTGGCTGACTAGTATGTGGTGGCAAAGAATCAAATCCAGCGAGCTTGATAAGTTAGCAGCATGTTCTTTTGTTGATATAAAATCGTGGCCAAGGTTATGCTCATGTGATATCTCATTGGTTGAAGACTCTATGAAAATATTAACCTTAAAGAAAGTGTGTCACATTGAAAGTGTCTATATTGTTAAATACTTTTTAAAAAATGTCTTTGATGTTAAGTAACTCTTGATTTAACTAGTTTAAACATTTAATGAGTCATGTTAGAGATGCAACTCCTAAAAAGAAAACAAAAAACCAACAGTTCCTAGAGAATATATATATATCAAGCGGGTCAATTCCGTTCCGGTGGATCCGTCCGCGACGGTTTTAAAATTTGTTAACCCGTCCCGACCCGCCCGCAAAATCCACGGAACAAAAATATGGAATCCGCACCCACCCACTTAATTTTACAGGACCCGCGGGTAACCCGCGAACATTTTAAATAAACAAAAAATATTAATTTATACATATTTTAATTAATTTAATAATAAAATTTAAATAATTTAAAAAATAAATACATAATTTTCTTTGAAAAACTAAAATTTGGTTACTTAATTTATATATATTATATAATATTTCAATTATTTAATAATATTAGTTGGATAAATATTTAAAATTAATATATTTTTAATTTTTTTAAAAGCCTTTGGTAACCACAAATCCACGGGGTTTACCTGTAAAAATTGGCATTTAAAATATCCCACCCACGAGATTCGCTTGTAAATGGATTGAAATTTTTTTACCTGCATCCCACAGCGAGATGGTCGGAACGGGGTCCGCGGACTTTGGTCCAAATTGAGAGGCATATATATATATATATATATATATATATATTATGTATATCTTATTATATAAAGCTTGATGCGTCAAACTTCGTAATTAACACGATCGTGACACGTGTCAGCCGATTGATCGGATTTTGACACATGTATTTTTTTTTTAATTAGATTTTGATATGTGTCATACAAATCTTATTTCTTTTTAAACTTCTATATTTATATTTATCAAGTAGATTATAAAAATCAACACATATCAAAAAAACTAATTAGTTTCTAATAAATAATTCATTAAAACAATTAGTTGATAAGTATGGTCTATTCCTTTAAATATTGACTTTATTATATGTCTCGATTTTGTTTTTTTGTATAATCATTCTTTTCCCCCTATTTTCCTTTACGTTTATTAAGATGAATTAGGTTTCAAAATTTTCTTATTAAAATATTAATACATACACGTGTAAAATTTTTTTGAGTTCAAATAGACTTAGGTTTACATATCCAAATCTTCAAAAATTATAATCTTTTGCCTTTATATAACAAGCTTTTGTGCTATCTCAATCTTTTTACCAAGAAATTTCAAATTTCAATAATCTCTTCCACAAATTTTATTTCAATTTTTTATTAGAAAAAACCATCGATTACTCTCTTATTCGATAAAAACAACATATCTCAACATTTTTCAATTAGCTTATTTTAGTAATTCATAAAAAAGGTAAATAAGCTACATATATACACGTTTACATATATTTTGATTTTAAATATAAATAGATATGACAAAAAAAAATCAAACACGTTTTCTCATTAAAATATTAAATACGCGTGTAAAAATCTTTTGAATATAATTAAGTTTACATACCCAAATCTTTAAAGATTATAATATTTCATCTTTATTTAAACAATTTTGTATTCTCTTGATCTTCCCACCAAGCAATATAAATTTTCAATAACCTCTTATAAAAATTTTGTTTCCAATTAGCTTTAGCCACATGTCAAAAAACAATTTTCCATTTAAAAAAAATCTAATATCATTATATTTTGAAATCACTAAAAAAATGTACATTGTATTATGGTTTTTTTAAAGACTTACCATTACGTAGACATCCTAAATATTGTAAAATTGATGTATGAGAAGAAAATTATTTTGAAAATTTCTCATGTAGTGAAAATTATAAAAAGTAAGAAACCAAGTGATGAAACACATATAATTTGTTTTTCATTGGAAGAAAGATAATACTTGATTCATAAGTGAAAAAAAAATTCAAATATAATAAAAAAACGAGAGTAAGTCTAATTCAAATAAAAATACATAAATCGATTTGTCAAGAGTTAAAAAAAGATATATAAGTAGTTACAGAATAAAAAGTAAACATAATTTAAATAGGAATAGGAAAAACTAATAATTTAGAAATATGTGAAAAAACTAATTGAAAATTCAGTTAATATAAAAAAAATTAGGAGAATCAAAATCAATAAATAATTTATAGGATTTTTTATGAGCGGTTTCACATCGATGTTTTTGATCTTATTTTATTCATTTTTACGGACGATGTGATTTTATTTTCTATTTTTGTGTGGTTTATAAAATATTAAAGGAGTCAAAATAATTCAACTAAAATATGAGAATAAATTCATCAATATTTAAAAATAGATTAAAAAGTAATATTAATTCAAATAGAATAGGAAAACTAATAATTTGAAAATATGTGATATTAATTGAGAACATTGATGCAAAACCACTAATTCAGAAGCCTAAGATTTATTTATTTGATTTTTAATTAAATTTTATCAGATATTTTTAAATTATTAGTTTTCCTATTCTATTTGAATTAATATTACTTTTTAATCTATTTTTTAAATCTTGATGAATTTATTCTCATGTTTTAGTTGAATTATTTTGACTCCTTTAATATTTTATTTTTACTTTTAATTGATTAACTTTTTTTACAGTTTATAAAATATTATATTACAAATCCGCATATATGCGGATCCTTTATCTAGTATTTTGATAAAGTGAATACCTAAATATTGACATTAACTGGTTCAATTTTAGTATTTAACCAATGAAAGAGAAAATTTTGTTTCAACGTTATCGAATTCTAAAGATATGTTTTACCTTAAAAAACCATAAGAGGAAATTTGAAAAATACTTTTTGTGATTTTAAATTTGAAAAATCATCTTTGTTTTAATTTATGAAAACTACACTTTCGAATATTAAATTTACTAAAATAACCTCAATAAAACTAAATAATAATTTATATATTTTTAAGTAAACTTATTTTTTTTTGTGATGATAATACTAGATATTATTAGTCTTAATTTTATCCTATAACAATATCTATTTATCTAAGATTTTGATGCTACAATTTTTTTTGTATCTTTATTTAGTTGAATCAAAAGAGCCGAAAATCAAACCAATTTTTTGGTTAAGACAATAGAATTACGCCGAGGAAAAAATTATATGGTTCATTTAACCAATCAAATTGACAAAACCGATTGGTTTGAAAATAATGAATTAATCTAGGTTTCATCGAACAATTCTTATGTCTTTTCCTTAGCAAAATCGTGAATGTTTTTTTCTTCTCTCTTAAATCGCCGATCCAGTTTTTTGCCATCCTATCTACCGTAATTTATATTCATAATCGTTGTATTTTTCATCACCGTTGTATTCAATGTAATATCTACTCGTCATCGTCATATGTATATATTATACGTTTTTCTGTGATGTATTTGACGTTTTATAATTATTTATTCGTTCTTTATTCATTTCGCATTTATATTTGTACTTGTGTGGTATTTTGGTTTAATACATACTGTTTTGAAAAAAGTTGTTGACTACTAATGTGGTAAAGATGAAACAAAGTCAACGGTTCTCCATGTTTGTTTAAGCAACGTAAGTTTGAAATTTATTAAAAACAAAAAAACGTAAGTTTGAAATTTTTTGAAAGATAAAGTTTGACTATTTTCATAGATTTATCTAATGTAAATTTTAAATTTTAAATCAATAAAACATATTTATCCCAAATAAAAATAAAATAAATATTAATAATAATAAGGTATTTTTCAAAATCTCCCAAACTATAAATGAAAAGACTCGTAATTTTTATTACAAGAAAAACAACAATTCATAAATTAAATGATATATACTTTACTGTATTAGGTTTAGAAATTAATCAATTTTTTCTATCGGCTTGTTTATTTTTTTGACATAAGTTAATCGAAGTTATTATGCTTTTGGTATAAGATCATGAGAATGATGTTATTTTGTGTATGTCAAATTATAGGTTTCAAATAGAGATAGTAAGGAGTGAGATAGGTTTAGTTTAGTGAATAATCAGTTTTCGCCTGTGGTCTTTCGTGGTCGGTTTTTGTAAGGCTAATTTATTGTGGGGATGCAAAGTTCTAGATTTAAACCTTTTAAGTTGAAGATTAGGTGGATTGGAGTTTAGAATCCCATTCGTGGTTCTTTGTTCTTGCTAATAGTTGTATTTGGTTTTCTCTTCGCGGTTTCTTCTTGCCTCGGCGGCGTCTGGTGAGCTTTGTGGTTCCGCGTCCACTGCTCTTTCCGTTCTCTCCGTTGTTTGCGAGTTGTTCTTTCATGCTCCTACTATTAGTGGTTGTTATGTTCTCTAGTATTCAGTAATTGTAGTTCTTTGTTTCTCGGTAATCTTTCAGGTTATGTTTTCCGGTAATCTTTCGGGCTGTGCTTCCCGGTAAACTTTCCGACTTTGGTTTCCCATAAAAATTTCGGGGTTTGTATGTAGTTTATCCGGAATTGTATCTTTTAGATGTTTAGTAAATAAAAATCTTTCAGTTAAAAAAAAAGGAGTGAGATAGGTTTGGGATGAACGGACTAATATTAATATTTCATAATTTTTGGGAAAAATCGCATGAAAAACTTTTAAGGTGGCACGTACTGACACTTTAAACCTTCAAAGTATTTAACTAACATTTTAAACCTTCAACTTGACATTATTAACACAATAAACCACCAAAGTGGCTTCCGAGTATGCGTTGGCATAAAATTTAACGGAATTGTTCATATTCCGTTTAAAATTGATGACATAGTTTTAAATTATTATTTTTTAATTAAAAATTAATTTAATTTATTATTTATATCAATTAAAAATATAAAGAAATCAAAAACAAATAGTTTCTCCTCAGAATCTTTATCATCTTCTTCCCATCGAATCTACAGACCGAGAAGAAGAAAAAACATCATCCTATGAAAAACAAAGTCACAAAGCATTGGCAGAATCGTAATTAAAGTAAGAGACAAAGATCTGACCTTGGAATTGAGCAACCGTGAGGTTGCCATCGATAACTGAGAAAATCCGAATTAGTTCTGCCATTTTTGTAGCAATTGAATTTATCTTCAACGAAAGGACAAAACCCAGGAGAATAAATCGGCTCGGAATTGTCAAAGACCCAACTTCCATCGAATATGTCGCAAGAACTAAGTTCTTTGGTCGCAGATCAATCTTCGACTCGTTCTTGACTCAGATTCTTCTCGGAGAAACAGAATAGAGCGTGTTTATGTCTGAAGCAGTCAAAGTAGAAGAAGAAGAAGGGGAAGAGAAGAAGTTAGCCGCTGTGAGAAGACGAGAGGTGAAGCTGGAGACGATGAGCGAAGGAGAGAAATCTGAGAGAGACGAAGAGGAGAGGAGGAAGAGATATAGAAAGAACCGAGAAGTTAGTAAAATATGTGTCTTTGATGGGTGTTTCGTGATGAGGAAGAGATTCCTCAGATCTACCATTGAAATGTCTTCGAATCTTGTTCTTCTTTTCTGTTTCTTTCTTCTCCTATGTTTTCTGGGAAAAGAAGAAACATCGTTTCTTCATTTTTATTTATTTATTTATTTTTTTGATTTATTAGTGGTTATTAATTGATATAAATAATAAATTAAATTAATTTTTTAGTTAAAAATAATAATTTAAAGTCACGTCATCAGTTTTAAATGGTATATTAACAATTCCGTTAAATATTATAACGACGTGTATTTGGAAGCCACTTTGATGGTTTATTGTGTTAATAATATCAAGTTGAATATCTAAAGTGTTTGTTAAATATTTTGAAGGTTTAAAGTATTAATGCGTAACACTTTGAATAGTCTTTTATGTGAATTTCCCTAATTTTTTATACTATTCCTTCTGTCATGCATCCTTCCCACTTCACCCTGCTTAATCTGAACCATAAGTAAACCGTTTAACCACCCAAAAAGCATCAATAAACAATAATTAATTTATTTATTTATATGTCGGTATCAATAATATACCCATTGGCAATTTGGGTATGAGTGGGTCGGTATCAATAATATACCCATTGGCAATTTGGGTATGAGTGGGTCGGTATCAATAAACTTCATTAGATTTCTGGAAGAAAGTTTTATGTATCTATCGATCGCCACTACACATACTTTATGTTTAAGTACATTAGAAAATCAGAAAAAAGAATAATGATAATGCGCTTGTTCTTTTGATTCCTAGATTTGAAGAATTTTTTTATTTTATTCGATCGTGGATTTTAATAGATTTAAAATCCAAACATAATCTATTATTATTAAATTGATGATTCTAAATAATATATTAAAATCTAGTATTATTGAATCTTATATTTGTAAATCATGCTTAAGAGATTTAAAAATTTGGTGTTATTCAATTAAGATTTCAGATATTTCATTAAAATTCAAAACGAAATAACTTCAAAACCATTTGAAATCAATTTTGAATGGAATTTCATGAATTAATTATTAGAAACAAAATCCAAAATATATTGCAGAAATTTTGGAATTCACACATATAAACTCTATTAAAATTTAAAATTTGAATATTATAAATCACATAGAATTGACTTTAAATCATTAGTATTTTTTGGTCTCATATATCATATATATACTATAAAAAGTATAGAAAGCATTATCACGAAGAAAAAACATTATATATTTCGAAAGATTGGTTCAAGAGAAATTACTTAAAATATTATTAAAATAAATTTTTGTTTTAAACATGTCATTATATACTTTTTATTTAAAATATCACTAAAATTTTTATTTTTTAAAAAAATATTACAAATACTAAAAATTATTTTTAATATTTTATAATTTAAATATTTGGGTTTGAATTTAGTATTTTGGGTTTAGAATTTTATTTTGAGGTATTCTTTAAAATACCAATAAAATATGTTTTTATTCCAAACGTACCATCATTTAGGGGTGGGACGATTTCGGATATCCTAAAATTCAGGATATCCGGATCCGTGCCGTCCGGATATCCGACAAAAAATCAGGATATCCACGGATATCCGGATCCGGATCCGAAAAAAATTAAAAAAATAATTAAAATAACTAAATTAATATACTAAAAACTTTAAAAAGTTATAATTTTAAATTTTAAATAATATTTTTAAATATAAATATGATATATTAGAAAAAGAACAAAAATCAATTTATATATATATATATATATATGTAAAAAAAATATATATGTTTTTAATATATTTAATGCATCCGAATCCGGATATGCAGATCTTGAAATTTTACTAACCGGATCCGGATCCATTTTCCACGGATCTAAGATTTTACTATCCTTATCCGGATCCAGACGCTCCGAATATCCTAATTTTCGGAGCGGATCCCGGATCAGATCCCGAATAATAATTCTACCCCTATGTCATCATTTAGTTTTTTTCCAAAAATACCAATAAAAGTTTTGTTTTTCCAAAAATACCACAAACCCTAAAAAAGAGTTTTAAGGGTTTATAATTAAAATTTTTGGGTTTGGATTTAGTATTTTCAGATTAGGGTTTAGTTTTTAGGGGTTAGAGTTTAGAGTTTAATTTTGAAGGTTTAAAGTTTAGTTTTAATTTTGTGGTATTTTTGGAAAAATAAAACTTTTACATGTATTTTTAGAAAAAAAACTAAGTGATGTTTTGAGAATTGCCTTTTAGTTTTTGGGATTTAGATTTTAAGGTTTTGTTTTTAGAGTTTAGGATTTAGTTTAAAAATTTTAAATTTTAGTTTTAGTTTTATGGTAATTTTGGAAAGATAAAATTTTTAGTAATATTTTTGAATTTCTTTGTTTTATTGCTTCAACATAGCACCGTTGGTTTCAGTCTTTACCAAAAATAAAAAAAGCCAGCGTGTTTTTATTAGAAAATAGTATCAAAGATTAATCAACACTAATATTGACTAAAAACAGAACGATGTTATAAAAGAATTATTATTTATCGTGAAAGATAAATATAAAGACGAAAAATATTATATCCGGTGAATAACGGGATACCGAAAAATGAGAGAAGAAGAGAGATTGTTTTAGAGAGAAGGAAGAGAATGATTTTCTTCTTTGATTGAAGTTTTTGTAGTGTGTTACAATGAACAATTCTTGTTCCTTTTATAGGCAAATTAGTGTAGTGGATGGGGTTGGTGAATGGTCTCCACACAAAGCTTAGTGGAGGTATTTGGTGAAAATACATTTTTACAACACTCCCCCTTGGAGACCAGTGTCACTAGCACCTTTGCTTAACGTCTTTGTTGCCTCGTTAAAAACCTTTCCAGGAAAACCCAGTGGGAAAAACTGTAGTAAGGTAAAAAGAGTACAACCACGCAAGCTCCCCCTCGAATGATCAGGTGTCATCTTGTAAGTTTCGTTGATGACGCATTCCAATGTTATGGACATGTTTCCTGAACATTGTGGTAGGTAGTGACTTTGTGAAGAGATCAGCGGCATTGTCACATGATCTGATATATTTGACTTCAATGACTTTAGTATTCTCAAGTTCCTGGGTGTATGAGAAATACTTCGGAGGGATATGTTTGGTTCTATCACTTTTGATATATCCTTCCTTCGTCTGAGCGACACATGCAGCATTGTCTTCATATAAGATAGTTGGCTCTGTGTTTACTTTGATCCCGCTGCTCGATCGGATGTGTTGGCTTATTGATCTCAGCCATACACATTCTCTACTTGCTTCATGGAGCGCAATTATTTCAGCATGGTTTGAAGAAGTTGCCACGAGCGTCTGCTTCTGAGAACGCCAAGAAATAGCAGTACCTCCGATCGTAAAAACGTATCCAGTTTGTGATCGGGCTTTATGTGGATCTGACAAATATCCTGCATCTGCAAAACCAATCATTTGACCGTTTGAATTCTTAGGATAAAACAAACCTAAATCAGTAGTCCCTTGAAGGTAGCGGAAGATATGTTTAATCCCATTCCAATGCCTTCGCGTAGGGGATGAACTGAATCTGGCCAACAAATTAACGGCAAATGATATATCAGGCCTAGTACAATTTGTAAGATACATAAGTGCTCCAATGGCACTCATGTATGGTACTTCAGGACCAAGTATTTCTTCATTTTCCTCATGTGGTCGAAATGGATCATTCTCAATTATGAGTGATCTAACAATCATAGGAGTACTTAGAAGATTTGCCTTATCCATGTTGAATCGTTTTAGTACTCTTTTGGTATATGTGGATTGGTGCACAAATATACCCTTTTGAGAATGCTCAATTTGTAGGCCAAGACAATACTTTGTCTGACCGAGATCTTTCATCTCAAATTCTCCTTTTAAATAATTTGAGGCTTTTTGTATCTCTCCTTGAGTTCCTATTATGTTAAGATCATCAACATACACCGCGATAATCACAAATCCGGATGTTGTTTTCTTGGTAAAAACACATGGGCATATCGGATCATTTACATATCCTTCTTTTGTTAAATGCTCACTAAGACGATTGTACCACATACGTCCAGATTGCTTTAACCCATATAATGATCTTTGCAATTTTATTGCACATAACTCTTTAGGTTTGGAATTTAATGCCTCAGGCATTTTAAACCCATCTGGAACTCTCATATAGATATCAGTATCTAATGATCCATATAAATATGCTGTAACGACATCCATGAGACGCATCTCTAGATTTTCGTTAGTCGCTAGACTCATTAAGAATCTAAATGTGATTGCATCCATCACAGGGGAATATGTTTCCTCATAATCAATCCCGGGTCTTTGAGAAAATCCTTGAGCCACAAGGCGAGCTTTATATCTCATAATCTCGTTTTTCTCATTTCGTTTTCGAGTGAAGACCCATTTGTATCCAACCGGTTTCACATCTTTGGGTGTGAATGTAATGGGTCCGAATACATTTCGTTTGTCAAGCGAATCAAGTTCGACTTGTATTGCATCTTTCCATTTCATCCAGTCATGTCTGTTCTGACATTCATATACAGACTTTGGTTCTGGATCTTCGTTTTCCTCATTTATTTCTTTCGACACAAGATATGAGAAAACGTCATCAACTACATTCATTTCATTGCGATTTCATATCTTTCCATTATGAATGTAGTTTATAGAAATCTCATGATTTCCTTCTTGATGCTCTGAATCGTCGTTAGACTTATGATTCGTTTCTTCCAAAATACTTTCACTGATTTTGGGATCATTATGCTTTTTAGCTTCCTTTCGTTTTCTAGGATTTTTATCCTTAGAACCGACAGGTCTACCACGCTTCAAGCGTGTTCTAGACTCACGTGTATTATCTGCTCTTTCACGCTCATTTGGTATCTTAATACAAGCAGGAGCATTTGCAGCCGGTATATGTGATTTAATTACCGTTTTGGTATCTGCAAATGCATCAGGTAGCTGGTTTGCAATACTCTGCAAATGCATAATTCGCCGAACTTCTAGTTCTGACTGTTTGGTAGGAGGATCAAGGTGTAATAGAGACGTTACACGCCATTCTATATCCTTTCCTACTTGTTTATTTTCTACCCCTAGAACCGGGAATACTTTCTCATCGAAATGACAATCGGCAAATCGTGCCGTAAAGACGTCACCAGTCTGTGGTTCTAGGTATCGTATGATTGATGGAGAATCACAACCAACGTATATCCCCAATCTTCTTTGTGGTCCCATCTTTGTATGTTGTGGTGGTGCTATAGGCACATATACCGCACAACCAAAAATTCTTAGATGGGATATATTCGGTTCTCGACCGAAAGCTAACTGTAATGGGGAATATTTATGATATGCACTTGGTCTTATCCGAATGAGTGCTTCTGCATATAATATTGCATGTCCCCATACAGATGTTGGAAGTTTTGATCTCATGATCAATGGTCTTGCAATTAATTGCAGACGTTTAATTAATGATTCAGCCAAACCATTTTGTGTATGAACATGAGCTACCGGATGTTCAACATCAATTCCCGTTACCATACAATAATCATTGAAGGCTTGTGATGTGAATTCACCAGCGTTGTCTAGTCTAACTCTCTTAATCGGATAATCAGAGAATTGAGCTCTTAGTTTGATTATCTGAGTTAGAAATCTCGCAAATGCCATATTTCGAGATGATAATAGACAAACGTGTGACCATCTACTAGATGCGTCAATTAATACCATAAAATAGTGGAATGGTCCACATGATGGATGTATTGGTCCACAAATATCGCCTTGAATTCGTTCAAGGAACTTTGGTGATTCTTTATCAATTTTGGTTGGCGATGGCCTTATGATCATTTTTCCAAGAGAACATGCAGCACATGTCATTTTATTCACTTGATATATCTCTTGGATTTTCAGTGAATGACCATGTGAGTTCTCAATGATATTTCGCATCATTGTGGTGCCTGGGTGACCAAGGCGATCATGCCATAGTGTGAAATCTTCTGGATTTCTTTTAATCACTAGATGCGATTCGATTGCACTTATATGAGTATAATGCAATCCTGAAGGAAGTTTTGGAAATTTTTCCAGTATAAGCCTTTTTCCGGATTTATCGGAAGTTATATACATATACTTTTTTCCATCCTCAGTTGCAGACTGAGTGTCATATCCTTGAAGGTATATGTCTTTGAAACTCAACAAATTCTTTTTAGAATTCGGAGAATATAAGGCATTATTTATGGAAAACTTGGTTCCATTAGGCAACATGAAGTTGGCTTTACCACTTCCTTTTACCAGGTCTGTAGGACCTGATATTGTATTGACAATAATGTTTGTCTGCCTTAAATTAGAGAAATATCTCTTGTCCTTCAGAATAGTGTGTGTTGTTCCACTATCTGGTATACAAATTTCTCGAAACATTTCCTTGGATATTGTTTCATCCATTTCTGTAATCAACAAAATAAAAGATAATAGAAGGTAAATTATATTTATTAGAAAAATAATTGTATATTAGGTTATCATGGAAAAATCACAATATTTGATGAAAAGCAGAAATACATAGTTTTTATTTATGGCATAACTGGAGACTTATTCATGAGTCTCATTACAAGCATTTTTCAGTTATCCGCTAGAGCGGTCTCATCGAAGTCATTCGCAAAGTCGGGAGAATCGAGGTACGATGTACCCTCAAAGTGTTCCGTGAGGTTTACTTCTTTCCTTTTTCTTTTGATAGACTCTTGGTATAGCTTGCAGAGATGCTCGGGAGTTTGACACACATTGGACCAATGTCCTTTGGATCCGCATCTATAACAGATGCTATCATGCTTATGTGTGGTAGTCTCTTTTCCTTTTGGGTTTTGTTCAGGACGCACCCATTTAAAAGACTTTCTCCCTCGTGGACTGAAATTTCTTCCACGTCCGCGATTGAATCCGCGGCCACGACCCCGATAGGTTTGACTTCCCCTCTCTGGATTTTTCATATCCATTGCATTCACTTCTGGGAATACTTTGGCTCCCGTAGGCCGAGAGTTGTGATTTTTTATGAGAAGATCATTATTCTTCTCTGCGATTACGAGTGTTACAATTAATTCAGAGAACCTCGTGTATCCGCAATTTCTATACATTGCTTGCAGGACACTGTGTTCTCTGTGGAATGTGAGGTATGTCTTCTCGAGCATTTCTGCTTCGGAGACAGGTTTACCACAAAATTTTAATTGTGATACAATCCTCAACATTGCGGAGTTATAATCCTCCACTTTCTTAAAATCCTGAAATCTCAGGTTTTTCCACTCTTCCATCGCATGGGGAAGATTTATTTGTTTTTGGTTATCAAACCTTTCTTTAAGAGCTTTCCAAAGCTCTGCGGGGTTTTTTATGTGCGCATAGTCATGCGTCACATTTTCATCCAAATGTTTCCGCAGAAATATTATTGCCTTTGCCTTAGCTTGGGCGGATGAATTATTTTCCTCTTGGATGGTTTCGGACAAAGTTGCCGATTCCAAATAGAGTTCAACGTCCGTTGTCCACGCTATATAATTAGCTCCAGTAATTTTGAGAGCTGGGAACTTAAGCTTCTCAACATTGGCCATTTGATTTCTAAAAACAAAATCGTAAAAATATTATTAGAAACATAATATGATTTTATTTTAGAATGAACCGTTTACATTAATAATGACAGCAATTACAGAAAATATTATTGCATAAAATAGTAAAAAAATATTTATGATAAATTCTTCGCGAGTAAATTCTTCAACGAAGAGACCATAAATACAACTAAAAATTACACCAATAATAAAAATTAAAAACCATCGAAACATTTTTCTTACAAAATAAAAACTAGAATGATTTTTGTAAAAATGTTTGGGAGGAGATAAAATGTTTTGAGTGATTTGAAAATGTGAAATATGAGTGTATTTATAGATTGAAAATTACTATTCATAGCCGTTGGAAAAGTTTTAAAATTTGAAAAAAAAATCTTTGTGACCGTTGTGAATAACGGTATAAAAGAAAAATTAATCCGAAAATATTCAATAATCAATCAGATAAAATTTACGAAATCAGATAAAATATTTATATACAGGTGATTAAACATCCCGGTATAATAACCATAATATAAACAAATATTTAACGGTAATATTATGGTGACGGAGTCATCCACATAGAAACAGTAAATAAATCATGAAAACAGTAAATGAATTATTAGGCGGCAAGCCGACCATTAACAGAAATAAATAATTGAAGCAGTAAATAAATTATTAGGCGGCAAGCCGACCGTTAACAAAAATAAATAAATAATTATGGTGCATGGAGCAACCATTGTAAAATCAATTAATACGGAGGCAACAATCCGTCCACCGAAATAAAAGAAGAGTAACGGTGCGTTAAGCAACCACTGTAAAATAGTATATCATTATAGAGGCGGTAATCCGCGCACTATAGGATATTATACGTATACATATAAAAATTGAAATTATAGAGTGATCGTGCTGATAACGTGTTATAAAAGAATTATTATTTATCGTGAAAGATAAATATAAAGACGAAAAATATTATACCCGGTGAATAACGGGATACCGAAAAATGAGAGAAGAAGAGAGATTGTTTTAGAGAGAAGGAAGAGAATGATTTTCTTCTTTGATTGAAGTTTTTGTAGTGTGTTACAATGAACAATTCTTGTTCCTTTTATAGGCAAACTAGTGTAGTGGATGGGGTTGGTGAATGGTCTCCACACAAAACTTAGTGGAGGTATTTGGTGAAAATACATTTTTACAACAAACGAGTCATTTTATGAAATTGTTTCATGTTTTGAAAAATTATTTTGTTTTGGCTGACGAATAAGTCTATATTACTTCTGAAACTTTTGAATTTACCAAAAATATTTTTGTAAGATTAAGTCGCTAATCTTGAATTTCAAAATCATGGAAAAAAATTATTGAAATTTCTCCGTAATTGTTCGTTTTAGGATATTCGTGATAATTTTAGTAGTTCATGGATATGACGTAAGTTGTTAAAACTTTGACCTCTTGCTGGCACATTCATGAAATCAGAGGTTCGAAACATTCATGAAATCAGATGTTCGAAATGGTGACTCAACATTTTTTTTTGTTTTGAAAATTGGCTTTCAATGGTAGACTCTTAAAGGTGGTTGGCGGGTCGACGATCTATATCCCTTTCGAAACTATCATATAGCATCAGTTTTACACAAAGTATCGACTTCTTTCTAACGCTACACACGTTTAAGTTTCTCAATTTCTATCCACACAGTTTATATTTTTAAACTCATAACTACACAAATTTACAATTTCGCGATTTCTGTTCAAAATCGCAATTATAACCAATCATTAACCGGTTTTTACACACTAAATCGAAATAAACCGGTTTTAAACCGTAATTAATACCCAACTTCTTCTTCTTCCTAAGATTCAAAATTTCTTCTTCTCAGTCTTTGATTTTAGTTTGAGATATGCTCTTTTTCATCTGGGTCTTTGATTTTTTTTTTCATAATTATGAGGTTCACAAATTTTGGTGAACCAAAAATGGTGAAATCACTAGCTTGCTCTTCTTCTCCGTCACCATCTCCGGTGGCTATAACTCTTTCTCTTTCGTGCATAAATCTTCCTCTGGTAAGCCCTCACCATCGTGTCCACCAACTAGAGAGCATAATGCGCCGATAATCCTGGATATGACATCGAGTTCTTTTTCTCTACTCTTATGATTTATGTTCCCGGAAGAACCCAAATTATCTGTCTAGGAGTCTCGTCGTCACCATTGAAGATAGATCTGAGCTCTTCTTTTAAGTTGCAAAAGACTGCTTCGTCGAAGGTTTCTTCAGGCTTCATCTTCTCCGACAATGGACGAAATCTCTCCCGGATGCTTCCATCAGATAATTCATGGTGCGATTCCATGAGGATTCGTCCGTCTTTTCTGATTACACAAATGGTGACGACGTTTATGTTGCGTGCCAGAGGTGATAAATTGACAAGAGAAGTCTCACCGTCAGAAAGCTTAAACCAGAGGTTATGGATTTTTTTGTCCTCGATTTAACTCCCCAAAAGACGAACGAATCGGAAGGCAATTGCGATTCGAGCCAATTGAAGAGCGATTGAGGATTAGCGAAGCGTTGAGAGAGAGAGACGAATGTTGTCATAGAGGAGGAGGAGATCGACGGGATATGATGGAGATGGGCAAACGAACATGTCAATGGCCAAAATTCTCTCGATCATTCTCTCAATTGTAGCTCATACTCAGAAATTATAGTTTAAAACCGGTTTAATGTATGTAAAACCGGTTAATGATTGGTTCTAATCGCGATTTTGAACAGAAATCACAAAATTAGAATTTTTTGTAGTTCTGAGTTTAAAAGTATAAATTGTGTGGATACAGAATGAGAAACTTAAACGTGTGTAGCGTTAGAGAGAGGTCGATACTTTGTGTAGAACTGATGCTATATGATAGTTTCGAGGGTGATACAGATCGTCGACCCGTGGTTGGCGTATCTAGTATGAGAATTTTGGATATCCAGAAGTATGCAAAAGTGGCCGAAGCTGCCTCAGAGCGTGGTTGGTTGATCGGGCGATGTCAGAGTCAACTTCTTTGCGACGTGTCTGCTTAAATTCATGTTATTGTGATACCAAATTCGGGTGCAGAATCTAATACTTTGCTTTGGGGCAATAGCCATAATGAATACCGACCCATTTTTAGAACCAAAAGTACATGAGATCTTGTCAAAAATAGAAAGCCAAAGTATGGTAGAATAAGATAGTTTTTTTTAGACAAGGTATTCCAAGATTTGCTTTCATTACGTGGCTGGCAATTCGTAACCGTCTAAAATATGTGACCGTTCTACGAATTGAAGCATTCTGTAAACTTGTCTCTTATGTGAAGAACCGGATAAAACACGGACAAATTTACGATTTACGATTTGTTTTTCACATGTTCGTACTCATTTACAATTTGGCATGATCTAAGTGACAATTTGGTAACCTAAATTGGGGTGATACTCTTCGATGTCTCATTTCGGAAAAATTCATTAAGGTTGACTATGTATTGATCCGTTTGGTCTACCAACCAATGATCTATCATGTTTGGAAAGAGAGGGAAAACGTCATAAAAGTAGTTCTCACCCAACTGCTTATATATATTTTTTATTTTTATTTTTTTTAATACTAAGAGGTTATGGTCCTAGGTCCGTGCATCTCCTCAGGCCAGGAACCAGAGCATTTTATATAGTCCCCTTCCAAGTGCCACTCGAACCAGCGACCTCTAGATTTTGCATGAAATACTTTACCAGTTGAGCTCTAGGCCCGTACACCCCCCACCCAACCGCTTATATTGTCCGCCTTATTGACAAGATAATCCAAAATTGTATTAGCTTCCTTCGATACACGGAGACTAGTAAATACAGTGACCTCTTAGGTCGGTGGTTCTACGTAAGAGAGAGGGATTACACCTAAAGATTTTAAAGTTCCAGTTTACAAAAACAAATTAATGTTCAAAATTTTACCATTTATTTATGGAAAAATGACTAAAAACTTCTAATTTTTAAAAGTGGTCATTTAATACCTAAATTTTTCAAAAATTATTTTATTTCTCTGGAAACATAAAACTCTACAAATAAATACCAAATTTTTTTAAAAAGTGTTCGTTTTGTACCTCAGATGTTATTTCTGTCAAATTGTCAAAACATCATTTTTAATCCGTTAACAGAAGATGACATGGCATATGCAATTGACGAAATTGAATAAAACTGATTTGTTTCACTTAATTGAATCTACCATAAACCATGATGACTTATAATTAAGCATTTGGATGATACATCAGAAGATAAATATTGTTCCCTTCTTGTCTCACTTTGATTTTGGGAATAAAAATAAAACCTAGATATCAGTAATAGAGGCATGTAATGGAGAAAATAGTGTTCACTGCGAGGTTGATCGAATGCTCCATATGACCGATACTTATTAACTTATCAAACTTATGAGATTCGAAATGACAATACGCATTCTAATGAAAACGAATAACAAATTGCGATAAATAGAGTGCTTAGATTTATATTCTTTGAGTCGTTTATTCAATGTTTCATACTCAAAGATATTCAAATGCAGCTGTTCGTTAACTTTCTCCAGCTCTCTATTTCTAGCATATCCTCTGAAGCTCGTCTCGTGCTTCTACCATTGCTGTTTTTTGCCATCCATAAATATAACCAATATATTTCCTTCTAAATCGATAAAGAAACGGTTTCTCCACGTTACTCATAGTGTTTTCTTTTTTTCTCAATCTCTTACATTCCATGCGATCATAATGGTAAGACAGACGTTTAGCACACATTGCTACTTCTCGCTCTTTAAATTTTATATATGCAAACTCTATTTTACATGTTTGGTTAACCAAATATTTTTTGTTTAATTGAAATGCATAAATTGACAAAAGAATTGGTATTTATTTGTGGAATTTTTTATTTTTAGAGGAATAAAACGATTTCTGAAAAATTTGGGTATTAAACGAACGCTTTTAAAAAAGTTTGATATTTATTTGTGTAGTTTTATGTTTTGAGAGAAATAAAATAATTTTTTTAAAAAAAAATAGGTATTAAATGAACATTTTTTAAAAATAGAAGTTTTTTTAGCATTTTCCCTTTATTTATAAATAAATATTTTTTGTTAATCAATAAACTTTCGAAAGTATCTTTAATCTGGGTGTAGGCCTAGAAAAGCCCATTATAATCTGAAACCGGCCTCATCGACCTGTGTAACGATGGCACACGTGATAAGGATGAATGGTCACGTGATAAAGCGGAAATAGCTTAGCTGTGACCGGGAGAAAAAGAGACCACTCCCACGTGCCTTTCTTTCACCTCCGTTGAGGGGGCCACCACCACCGTTACACTCAAAAAAACTTTTTACAACTCATACAATCACATTTGCACATATACGCATATTAAATTTGGATGACGATACTTATACAATAGCTATAAGCCTATATGTGTAATAATGTTTAAATTCTAAACCACCCTCTGCTTATTAACTCCAGATATTTTGGGTTTTTGATGCACTAATAACTCCTAAGAATTGGACCATGTGCTTCTACTTCGATTCTCACTTAAAACGGAATAATTTTATGTCCAATAAAAATATATTATCACATGCTAATTCCGAATTTTGGGTGATTAGGAATATGGACTTCGAACATCCTGCTTATTTAAAAAAAAAAAAAAAATTAACACTTTCAAAATTAAAAAAAAATAAACGTGGTTTTGTGTCATGATTATTTACGATTATAACTTAGATTAATGGATCTAGGAATTTATTAAAAAAAAAATTATAAGTGTAGTTTAATTATTTTTATACATTTGTTTGATATTTTATTTAAATTTCAGATATATGAAAAAATAAATTTAAAATCAGAATTGGTCTCGCACACCTCCAAAAATAAATATAGTCGGACATAATAAATCTTCATTTATTCAATAGGAAAAACAAAATGGGACCATATGATTAAATAAAGATTAGAAAACGGAATAATATGATAATAGGCTTTGGCGGGATGTCTCTGTTCTTTAATTAACCCTTCTCTTATACTTAAAACACTCACTGTAGTCTTCTCCTCGTGATATTTCACCAAATTACCAACACTTATCACTTAATCAACCTAACCTAATCTCTCCCCTCTAAATCCCTAAATTCTTGCTTCAATCTCCATTACCCAATCTCTAGATCCGTAATGCAGTTGATTCCTCTTGATATTTAGGTTTCCCCGATTTGAAATTCACCGACTTTTAGAAGAAGAAGAAGAAGAAGTGGGAGATATCGTGGTTGAAGATTCTCCATTGGTGGGTGTTATTGCTTGCTTCCGACTTAAGCACCCTTCAGATCCGGAGCTAGGTGGTGATCCACGACCCCATTAATGCACACACAATCAAACCAAGCTTTAGTTTTTGTGGTTTGCTATTTTGGTTCTAATTTCACTAGCGAACTTAAGGATTCACTACTGCTTTCACTTTCCTTTTTGGATGGTTATAGAGTCATACTGGGTAATTTGCTCCCATTTGTTTTCTGGGTTTTCTTCTTCTTCGTCTCTTCTGGTTACTAAAATCTGGAAAAATGTCTTCTTTGATGCAAAAGAGACTATGGAACTTATCGCAGCTGGATCTTGAATCGGATCTCTTTCTCAATTTTGTGGTGTTTCGAGTGGATTATAGTTTGGGGGGGGTGCTTGGATCTGAGGATAGTTAGCAATGGGCACTTTTAGATTTTTGATTCTGTTTCGCCATTTTTGCAGAAATCTCTTCGGTTTCCTTGGAATTTAGGGATTCAAATAATTTCAACTTGCTTGATTTTCATATTGGTTAGTCGGAAAATTAGGAAAGATTGGAGATCAAACATGGGTCATTTGATTGTGTGGTTTACTGGATTTAGCCTCTGAAAATCATGAACAGCTGACTGGCTTTGATCTAAGCTTGTCCTGTCTCCTATTTCTTTGCTTTTCTTGTTTTAAATAGTGCTTTAAAGATGGTTGGTTATGACTGTTGTATGTAGTCTGTTTTCTAACTAGGATGAACAGGCTGTAACCACAACATATATATGTATGAAGATGGGCACGGAAAAGCAAATTGATCTTCTTCAATATGTGTTTTGCAGGTGACACTGTTTTGATTTTTGAGTAATGTCGAGACTGGCAAAATGGAAGCTGGAGAAAGCCAAAGTCAAAGTGGTCTTTCGGTTGCAGTTTCACGCTACACATGTAAGTCAATTAACTAATAAGCTCAAAAGGCGTTCTTTAGTATATCTGCAGATCATTTCTCACCTAGCCGTCATCAAGCTTGAAGTGTAATTCATTACTTCCTATCTTATTATGCTGTTGGTGTGCAACTATGTATTTCTGAGTAGTTCAATAACATGTTGATGGTGCGTCCTTGCTGAATGTCCACAGTGATCTGATGGGTGCTTTGTTTATATTATTGAAGGTTCCACAAGCGGGATGGGACAAGCTATTCATATCGTTCATTCCCGCTGACTCTGTAAAAGCTACAGCAAAAACAACAAAAGCACTTGTGAGAAATGGAACTTGCAAGTGGGGGGATCCGATCTATGAAACTACAAGGCTGCTTCAGGATACACGGACCAAGCAATATGATGAAAAACTGTATAAGATTGTTGTGGCTATGGTATCATTCTATTTTTTTCCTGTCTTTTCTCATTTTCTGACTTGTAATTTCGGATTTAATTTATGCTCTGCTTTACCTTCTTATGAGATCAGGGTACTTCTAGATCAAGTATCCTTGGAGAGGCTATGATCAACCTTGCTGAATACGCGGATGCCTTAAAACCTTTTGCTGTGCAACTGCCCTTGCAAGGTTGTGATTCAGGAGCTATCTTACATGTATGGACCATTTGGCATCTTTTCTACATTTCTCACGTCCCGAAAAAGAGATCGACTTCCTTCTTAGGTTCAGAGATTGGTTCCTCAACTTTTGGTTTTTGTTTTCAGGTCACCATACAGCTGTTAACTTCAAAAACGGGTTTCAGAGAGTTCGAGCAGCAGAGAGAACTCAGGGAGAGGGGACCATCAGCGACCCCTGACCATAGCAGTCCTGACGAATCTTCTCATTGCAGAACTTCACCTTCTGATGAGACTCTTAATCATGTTGATAAGGTTTGGTCTTCTTTTTCCATAAAAGCTTCACGAATGTGTTTTCAGGTTTTCACCGCAAAAATTACTTTGCTCGTAATGGATCCATGATTGCACAGTGTGCTGCTAAAATAAAATGCGGATTCGTATGTAGTGTTATGCACTTATGCTCACCTATTCATAGGACAACTTTTCGACGCAACTAATTTTAGTGCGAGGATTTTGACACAACAACTTATATTGTCAATATCTTTTTGCAGACAAATATCAAAGGGAGTTTCAAAGAAAAGTTCCGAGATGATCCTTTAGTGGAAGAAGCTGTGGGCCCAAATGACCATGATTCAGCATTGGGATTTGATGTCTCTTCAAACACATCAGAGAGCCTAAATGCAGAAAGACATGATCTGTCCAGCACAAATGAAATTGACAGCCTCAAAAGTGTGGTATCTGGAGATCTGAGTGGACTTGCTCAGAGCCCGCAGAAAGAGAAAGACGGCCGCGAGTGGCATCATGGCTGGGGTTCAGAGTATCTTGGTAAAAATAGCGATTTGGGCAATGCAATAGAAGAAAACATTAAGCTTAAAGGATTCTTGGAAGATGTGGAATCATCCATTAATGAGATTAAGATTGAAGTGAGTTCGCTGCAGTGCCATGCAGATGGTATAGGTTCCAAAGCTCAAGATTTTTCTCAAATACTCATTTCAGAGATTGGTTCTGGGGATCAATTGGTCAGAGAAGTATCTGTGCTGAAATCAGAGTGCTCAAAATTAAAAGAAGAGATGGAGCGCTTACGTAACGTCAAAACACACGTTCTATACAATAGCAAAGACCAAGATAATGTTTCCCACGATCTACAACTAAGATGGCTGCAGGGTCTTATAGTTGTAGAGGATAACATAAGAGAAATTCAAAACAAAGTTTGCTATGGCTACCATGAAAGGGACTTAAGATTGTTCCTCTCGGACTTTGAGTCTCTGCTCGGAGTTCTACTGGATTTGAAAAGGCAGATTGGCCAGCCTATATCTCACATCAGCACAGTACCATCAGAGAAAATCATCATGGCCGAAAAGAAAGAGAGAGGCGTGTCAAAAGCAGAGAAGTTTGTGTCAGGTTCTGAGTTGGACACTGATATTTTTCAACCAGAACTTGATCCACTTCAATATCTTGGTATGCCTGATCTCACCTCTCGTGAACCCAATTCAGCAGATTCCGTAAGTGCCATGAGAGATAAAATACTCGAGCTTGTACAAGGGCTGGACGAGTCTAAAGCTGACCGTGATAGCCTTACCAAGAAAATGGATCAGATGGAATGCTATTACGAATCTCTGGTCCAGGAGCTTGAGGAAACTCAAAGGCAGTTGCTAGTAGAGTTACAGAATCTAAGGACTGAACATTCCACGTGCCTCTATAGTATCTCTGATGCTAAGGCTGAGATGGAAACGTTGCGCCAAGCTATGAATGAGCAAACACTAAGATTTTCTGAGGAGAAGAAAACTTTGGATTCTTTGAATGAAGAACTGGATAAACGAGCTAAGGCTGCTGAGGCAGCACTTAAAAGGGCCCGCTTAAATTATTCTATTGCTGTCAACCATTTGCAGAAGGATCTTGAATTGCTTTCCTCCCAGGTTGTATCTATGTTTGAGACCAATGAAAACCTCATTAAGCAAGCTTTTCCAGACCCTTCACAAAGCTTTAACGAATTCATTCAGTCGACAGATGATTCAAAGCCTGAGAAACAGGACACTCGTGATGTAAAACTCACACAGTTTCAGAATGAGAAAAAGGGGATGAAGGAACGCCCCTTAAAGGGTGATATTCTTCTTGAAAATTTGAAGAGATCTCTTCACGTGCAAGAAAGCCTATATCAAAAAGTTGAAGAAGAACTCTATGAGATGCACTCAAGGAACTTATATCTGGAAGTATACTCAAACATTCTACAGGAAACTTTTCTTGAAGCAAGTGTTGACATAAAGATCATGAAAGCGAAAATTGATGAACTCGGATGGCAGCTGGAGCTTTCAACAGAGGCGAAGGAAATATTGAAGCAGAGGCTGGATATTGCTTTGGACGATGTTTGCTCCATGAATGAGGAGAAAACCACATGCAGTGCTAAATGGAATGTTGTAGCTTTGCAGAATCAAAGTTTAGAGGCAAATTTGCAGAATATTACTCACGAAAACCTCATCCTTCTGAAAAAGATTGATGAACTGGAATCTGTAGTGTTGGAGTCCAAGAATTGGAAGACCAATTACGAGACATGCATTTGTGAGAAAAAAGAACTCGCAGAGGTTATGGAGAAAGAAGTGCTGGAGAAAATTCATCTTCAGACACGGCTTGCTACTGTGCAGGCTGAGTTTGATGCTCTGAGAGGTAAGTTTGATGATCTAGCTACTGCAAATGGAAATCTGCAGGAGAACTTCAGTAGTCTGAAGAATAAGTTGATAAACACGTTAGGTTACTACAACGAAAAACTCATTTCATTGCCTCTGTGGGAAGGGGGAGTGGATCTTCATTTGGAGTCCGGTGATTTAACAGAGCAGCTTGATAAATTCTTGTGTAAGATATGTGAAAAAAGTTTTGTACTTGTGACGGAGAATAAAGATCTGATGCAGGAAAAATCCAAGAAAGAGTTTTATTTAAGGGCTGCAGAGTCTGATATTACGGAGCTCAAGCAGAAGCATAAGAATGACGTACAATGTTTGGTCACTAAACTAGAAGCTTCCACTGCCCTCCTCCAGAAACTTCAGTTGGAAACTGAGTCTATCATGGACAGAATGAAGGTTATTACTGATGCTGAACAAAACTATGAGAGCTGTCACACGGACTTTCTTTCTCGCCTTGACTATTTTGAGAATGAAATGCATCTACTTGTGGCTAAGAATGAGGCACTTGGTCAAGAGATTTCAGAATTAAGCTCTGTAACTGTTGAACATGGAAGAACCAAGCTGCTTGTGGGAGAACTTGCTGAGGAAAAAAAAGGTTTTCTGGTTTCTCTTCTGAATAAATCTCAGGAAACTTTGGGCCTTGTGCGTGAGCTTGAGAATCTAAGGACAGCACATGACCAAGAGTTGAGACTTGAAAGAAGCTCAAGGCAGGAACTAGAAATTAAAATGCAAGATCTTACTTCTGAGTTGATTGCGAAAAGTTCCAAATTGCTGAGCTTTGATGAGCAAAGCTCTGAGTTGGTCCGTCTCAAGCAAATGGTTTCTGATCTGGAGCTGGAGAAGGGAACTCACACTCATCTTTTGTCGACATATGAAACATCTCTGAGAAGCTTGAATCGTGATTCATCATATATTTCCGATCTGGAATCTCAGTTACTTGAAATGACGGAATTTTCAGTAGCAGCAGATGTCCAGATTGTTTTCACAAGAACTGAGTGGGAGGCTTATGCTGAAGAGCACCACAAAGAACATTTTGAGGTACTGACTGCACTCAATGGCTCTCGTAATATTGAAGCTCAGTATATGGATGATAATATAAAGCTATTGACAGATCTCGACTCCTTAAAATCAGACTTGAGAGTTGAGAGAAGTTTGAGAAAAAAATTAGACAGCAGAATTGAAGAACTTGCTTCCGAGTTAGATGAAAAACATTTGCTGTTGGAGAACTTTGATTTGCAGAAATCTCAAGTGAAACTTTTGGAGAAGATGGTAGCTGAGCTGGAATCTGAAAAGTCTTTTCAAAGTTCGGAGTATGTTAGAAATGCTCGTCGAGAGTCTTCTTTTATTGAAGAACTGTTTCAATTTCTAATAGCTGCAGATGTTCAGGTTAGTTTTACAAAAATCCAGTCTGAGACCTGTATCCATGACCTTGCAGAACAACTTAGGTGCTGCTCTAAGAGCCATCTTGAGTTTCAAAAGAAGCACACTGATGTGGAATCTGCCCCCAACCATTGTCTAGTCAACGAAACGCGTTATATGGAAGAAAACAATCAGTTATTGATTAGTCTTGAAGTCTTGAGGTCTGAGCTAGAGTCTTCCATGGCTAAAAGTGGAGCTCTTGCTGATAGAAATGATGAAATGTCAGTTGAGCTTGAAGAGTACGCAACTAGGGAGGAGAATGCAGAAAGAAGTTACTCTGAGAGAAGCCTTGGTGCTCATGAGGTTGAGCAATTGAAATCGTTGTTGGTTGGGCATGAAGAGGAAATAGAAAAATTGACGGTTTTAAAGGCTGAGGCGGAAATTACAGCCGCGGTACTAAAAGATAAACTGACTGAGCTGTGTGGAAAAGGTGCTAGTGAGCTTGAAACACTGAAAAATAGGTGTGGTGATCTCACCCAGAATCTCTCTGAGCAGATTCTGAAAACAGAAGAGTTCAAAAGCTTGTCCATTCGTTTGAAAGAGCTTAAGGACAATGCTGAAGCTGAATGCGCCCGTGCCCGTGAAAAGGCTGACTATCAAGCCCCGCTAACTCCACAGCAGGAGTCGTTGAGAATCATTTTTATCAAAGAACAGTATGAAACCAAGCTGCAGGAACTTCAACATCAACTGACCATGTCCAAGAAGCATGGTGAGGATATTCTGATGAAATTACAAGATGCCATTGATGAGAATGAAGCAAGGAAAAAGGCAGAATCCAGCCATTTAAAGAGAACTAAAGAGTTGAGAGATAAAATATTGGAATTGGAGGCTGATCTGCAATCTGTTATCTATGATAAACGTGAGAAAACAACAGCTTATGACATGATGAAAGCTGAGCTGGATTGTTCATTATTAAGCCTCGAGTGCTGCAAGGAAGAAAAACAGAAGCTTGAAGCTTTTCTGCAGGAATGCAAAGAGGAGAGACTGAAAATGTCCAAAGAGCTAGAATCGATGAGAGAATTAGTACAACGTTGCAGCTCTCATAAAACTATTCAGATGGAAAAACATGATATGAGCATGGAGGATGGTGTATCGGAGGAGTTGGCTGACAAAAATATAATTGCAGTCTCTCCAGGCGACTTGGTGAACCTTGAGCAAAGGGAAGGTGCTTGTTTTGTTCCTACGGTGGGGACCATCAGTCCCAGGCCAAAAAATCAGGTAACCGTCGGTTGGATTAGCATTTGTATATGGAAGTTATACCTTTAAGTTCATGGTATCGTAGACCGCATGTTAAAACTAGTTTTGCTCCTACCAGTCATGTTAAAAATCTGCTGCATCTTCTTTATGAAATGCTATGCGAAACTAGTTTACGTTATTACAATGTTTTCTGTAGATATTTCTCAAGTTAGACATTAAGCATACTATATATTTCCTGCGACTGAACGAAAAAAAAAAGGGTTTAATATCTATTTCTTATCCTGCTTATAATGTTTATACCTTTTAATGTATGGTTATCATTCATCAGGGTGCTATTCAATTTACTGGTGTAAATGAAAACGGAGACCAAACAATGGTGCTGGATCAAAGTGAAGAAAGTCTAGCTTTGATCAATGATAATTTCAGGGCAGAGACTTTAAGGTCTAGCTTGGATCACTTAAACAGTGAGGTAATATTGGATTGTCGGTTAAAATATCTAAAAAATGGAGTTCAAATAATTTGTGGGATAAATATCACTGGCTTAGTATTGGTTTGGATTGCAATTCTAAATCGCAAATGTCTACTAGTTGGTTAGTATCTACAAAACAATTTTATGTGAGGGCCTAGCGTCACTGGATCTTTTTTTTCTTCTTCTTTACAGCTAGAACGGATGAAGAATGAGAATCTACTTCAACCTCAAGATGAAAATGATTCAGACACCAGATTTCCGGGTTTAGAACAGGAGCTGATACAGTTGCGTCAGGTGCAGATGTTTACCTTTTAGAGATTGTAATATATTGAAGCATGTGTGTCCAGAGTTTTTATGATCATCTTTTCAACAGGCAAAGGAAGAACTTCAAAGTATCTTCCCTCTATCTCACGAAAATTTCAGCTGCGGAAACGCATTGGAAAGGGTTCTCGCACTGGAAATAGAACTTGCTGAAGCATTGCGTGGAAAGAAAAAATCAACCATCCATTTTCAGAGGTACATGATTCAAGAATTCATCTACTTTCTTGCCCTGCAGGAACAAGAAAGAACTATACTAAACACTGCTATGCGTTTTTTGCCTGAAATTGCAGCTCTTTCTTGAAGCAACACACCGATGACGAAGCAATCTTTCAGAGTTTCAGAGACATAAACGATCTAATCGAAGAAATGCTGGAGACCAAAGGACGGTATGCATCTGTGGAGACAGAGCTTAAGGAAATGCATGACCGTTACTCTCAGCTAAGCCTCAAGTTTGCAGAGGTTGAAGGAGAGAGACAAAAGCTCATGATGACTCTGAAGAACGTTAGAGCATCCAAGAAAGCAATGCTCTTAAACCGTTCATCATCAGCAACTCTTGGTGAACATTAATGCACAGATGTTACTATGTATATATGTCCCAAGAATGTTAAATATGCTCAAGCTCTAACAGTACTTTCAAGTTTATAGATAGCTTAATATAAATGTTCTTTCCTTCAAGATATGGGGTTCTCAAAGTTGATGTGTCTTCTCTGTATTGTATAGAAGAAACCCATATTCTTTAATTCAAAGAATGAAAAGTTTAGTTGAGAATAAGAACATAGATATTGACAAGTTTTTCTCATTACCAACAAACTCCCTATTATTTTTACTGTTGTCTTTGAACATATTGTAAGTGTATATAAAACCATCCTTCAAGAATCATAGTACATTTTCTCGAGCCATTTTTGATAAACAATGAAAAAAAATGAAAAAGTAAATTATCAACCACAAAAGTTAAACCAAATTCTGTGTTTTCATGTCTATGCCAATCATCTTGTACTGAAAGGAACTTCTCGAAGCTTGTTTGAAGCTATGAAAGCTGTTCCATGGAGCATCATCATTCAGTGCCATTATCTTGAAGGATAAAAATTTCTATGATCCAATTTACTTGTAGCTACAAAATGGTGCACAGGCAGCGATTCTTCATCGGAGGATCATTCTGCAGTTTTTCTGTGTAACACAAAAAATTCATACAATGAGATAAACGAACATGATCTCAAATAAAGGTAAATAGCACCAAACCTTTGGAAAACATGGAAATTGGAATCTAAAACCATAACAACAAGCCACTACAGAGTTCAGGGAAACATATTGTTACATTACGATAAACAGTATAATACCGAGATAGGAAAAAATTACCGCTCTTTTTGTCTAAAGTAGGAGGGCGGAGAACAACATGCATAGTGATGATCATCCCAGGAAGTTCACCAACCGGAAGCCTGGACTCAGCAAGTGTCCTATTGTTCTCCAGTATTTTCCCGGCATTGATGAGTTTCACATCATTTACAGTCTTTGGAGTAATCTCTTTGTCTGTCAAACAGATTAAACACTTGAAAATGCAGTTCCAACACAACCTTAAGCAGTAACCACAGAAGATAGTAAACACAACAGCAGATTCAAATAAGCCATGAAAAGCAATACAATTTCAGCATCAACTCAGTTGCTTTAAACAACACCTAAACCTTTCACCACTATAAAACTACCTTCCATCATTGCAGAAACAAGAATCAAGAAGACAAACTTTATACAATCAAACCCCAACGGAAAGGCAGAAACATTCAACTATATAAAACAGAGATCACAGATTACCCTAGAGGTACCATCAAGCAACCAAATCAGTATACCTTAGAGAAGCAGACACACACAAGTTAAAAGCAATCAAATCAAAGGAGTCTGAGCCATCAGTATGTATATATATACCTTTAGGCCATTGAGCAATGATTTTCTCTTTGAGAGAAGAAACAGTCATCGATTGACTATACTTGCTCGGACCTATGTCGGTGCCATCTGCGAGTCTAAACTTGAGCTCTATCCAATCTTCACCTGCCATGTTTTCAAACTTTTTCCCCAGAAAACCAAAAATCTCTTGAGAGAAATTCAAAAAATTTCACCGTACCAAATCTTCTTTCTCTCTGGGGAAAATCATCGAACACAAAACAAGATTGACTGTTCACCAATCCAATTACAAAACCCAGAAAAGAAAAACTACGAAAACCCAAATCAAACTCTCGTAGAAAGTTTCAAAATCTTGTTGCTAAAAAGCAAGAAACCGACGCGCCAAGAAGGATTCACAAACCCCCAAAAAAACGATTTGTTTTTCTTTTTGTCTGTAATATGTAATCAATATCGACGCTTGTTACGAGGATCAAGCCGTTCTGAAGAACAGATCCAATTATATAATTTGAGGAATTTTCGATTAAAGAAAATCAGAAGAGGAAGAAAAGAGAGACACTTTGGTTGAAAGGCTGTCTTTGAGCAGCAAAACACAATAAAAAGAGGAAATTTAATTTTGGGTTTCTTTGTCAAGTGAGATTCTTCTAATCCTACCTGAATCCTCCATTTTACTTTTCTCCCCCTCCTTAATATCAATAAAGCTGACTTTTTTTTTTTTTTTTTCTACTGAGAATTTGTAATCAAAATATCAAATTTGTTAAAAGTCTATATAGACTTGTGAATTAACACTTAAAAGATTGTTTTGATGGTGCTATATATATTAACAATCTAAAGAAAATATTCGTAATGATGCAAATACTATAGTCTAAAAACTCTGGCCATGTTGTACAATATCAAAATGAACAAGTTGATTTCAATAATTTTGATTTCATGTTAAGTGGGGGTATTGATACTCCTTTGATATCGAATTTTAGAAGGGAAATGTTTGTCTATTTGTGGGTTCCCACACATAATCTCAATTATTTATAGCATTTTCTTTTCTTTAATACATTGGCATATATGCCAAATTTATATGTGATTTGTATTAATGACAAGGGGTAATTACGGAATTTAGGATGAGTATAGATTCACAGAATAATACATATTGTAATTCCAAATGGTTAGAAAATGGCAGCCACCAACTATAGAAGGCTAACTACTTTAACTAATTAAAGATGGTATTTAATAACCAAATGCCTACTCATAATATATATCAATATTTAAAAAAACACAAAAATCTGTGGGGTTTTAAGATTCATTATCTCTTCTAGTCAATTTGAGTAGTAAATTCTTTTGAAAATTGGAATCATTACATTGAACGTTATAGACAAGGTGTTTCTAGCTAGTGATCTAGATATGAAATTAAGTGGTATTTAAATGAAATAATTGACCGATATATTTAGAAAATTTTGGTCTAATGGTTTAACATTTTGAGTTTATCAAGTAACGAAACCAAATGTAAACCAACATACAAAATAAACTATTCAAAATAAAACTTGGTATTATCGATTTTATTCGGTTTGAGGATATAAACCGATCTATTTATAAATAAATAAATAAAAATTTGGTTTCCATTAATTCAATTCGGTTCAAATTCAAAAATTCACTCGTAAAAAAATTCCTCCTAGACGCCAAACAAAATATATATCTTATTATATTGATGCGTTCGACGTGAATAACTCACCAGATCATGACATATGTTAATTTTAATTGAAATTGTGACACGTGTCAATATATTAATATAAAAATATAAATTTTCATTTTCTACATTATTTATTTTTTAAATCAAATTGTATAATAAGTAAAAAGAAATAATAGTTTAAAAATAAAATTAAGACATATTATTAAAAAATTAAAAGAAAATAGTAAATCAAAAAGACTAAAAAAAGGAAAATAAGCCAAATTATTTCTAATTATAGTGTAAGTATGTCACGTAGGCAAAATTGAAACTCACCAGATTGTGACATGTGTGTAATTTTAATTGAGATTGTGACACGTGTCAATATATTAATATAAAAATATAAATTTTATTATTCTACATTATTTATTTCTTAAATCAAATTGTAGTGTAACTAAAACAAAATAATAGTCTAAAAAGGAAAAATAAGACATATTATTAAAAATTAAAAGGAAATAGTAAATCAAAAAGACTAAAAACGGAAAATAAGACAAATTATTTCTAGTTGTAGTGTGTTTAAAAAGAAATAATAGTCAAAAAAAGAAAATAAGACATATTATTAAAAAATTAAAAGGAAATAGAAAATCAAAAAGACTAAAAAAAGAAAAAATAAGATAAATTATTTCCAATTTCTAAAAGTATTAGTGTGACACATGAAAAAATTGATATTCATGAAACTACGATGTGTCAAAATTTTAATTTTGATATATTTTTTATAATACTTTTTTATTTCTTTACTAATTTGTTTTGTATTTGTTTAATACTAATGACATATCTTATTATATAAAGGAGAATGCACTCAAAATTATAACTCATTAGATCGTGACATGTATCATTTTAATTGAGATGATGACACGTGTTAATATACTAACGTATAAAGTTAATTTTAATTTAAATAATTTTTCCTTTTTATCTAAAAGTTAAAAGAAAAATACATCATCGCAAAAAAAAAAAGTACTAACGTAACAAAAAAAAGTCAATGTCCTTCTGTAAAAAAATTGTCATTAAAAAAAGGAAAAATTTGTAAACAAAATGTCACTAATCTTATTATATAAAGGAGAATGCACTCAAAATTATAACTCATTAGATCGTGACATGTGACATTTTAATTGAGATGATGACACGTGTTAATATACTAACGTATGAAGTTAATTTTAATTTAAATAATATTTTTTTATCTAAAAGTTAAAAGAAAAATACATCATCGCAAAAAAAAAATGTTCTAACGTAACCAAAAAAAAGTCAATGTCCTTCTCTAAAAAAATTGTCATTAAAAAAAAGAAAAATTTGTAAACAAAATGTCACTTATTATATAAAGGAGAATGCACTCAAAATTATAACTCATTAGATCGTGACATGTGTCATTTTAATTGAGATGATGACACGTGTTAATATACTAACGTATAAAGTTAATTTTAATTTAAATAATATTTCTTTTTTATCTAAAAGTTAAAAGAAAAATACATCATCGCAAAAAAAAAAATGTCCTAACGTAACAAAAAAAAAGTCAATGTCCTTCTCTAAAAAAATTGTCATTAAAAAAAAGAAAAATTTGTAAACAAAATGTCACTAAAAAGCTAAAAGAAAAATTTGTAAAAAATGTCATTAAAAAAAGGTAAAAGAAAAAATTTTAAAAAATATCATTAAAAAAGAGGAAAAATTTGTTTCATGTCAATACGTTTTAAAAAAAAAATGTTATAATTAATCGAGAAAGAAAGGAAAAAAATACATCTTTGAAAAAATTTGTAAAAAAAAATGTCATTAAATAAAGGTAAATGGGAAAATTTGTAAAAAATGTTATTAAAAAAAAGTAAAAGAGAAAATTTGTAAAAAAAATATATCATTCAAAAGGAAAAATTGTTTCATGTCAATACATTTAAAAACAAAAAAAAACAAAAATGTCATAGTTAATCTAGAAAGAAAAGAAAAAATACATCATTCAAGCAAATCATGAATTCAAGAGTTCCACAAATCGATCAAAGCTATTTTACTTTAAATCTTATTATATAAAGGAGAATGCACTCAAAATTATAACTCATTAGATCGTAACATGTGTCATTTTAATTGAGATGATGACACGTGTTAATATACTAACGTATAAAGTTAATTTTAATTTAAATAATATTTCCTTTGTTATCTAAAAGTTAAAAGAAAAATACAGCAAAATCTTATTATATAAAGGAGAATACAATCAAAATTATAACTCATTAGATCGTGGCATGTGTCATTTTAATTGAGATGATGAGACGTGTTAATATACTAACGTATAAAGTTAATTTTAATTTAAATAATATTTCATTTTTATCTAAAAATTAAAAGAAAAATACATTATCGCAAAAAAAAAATGTCCTAACGTACCAAAAAAAAGTCAATATCTTTCTGTAAAAAAAATTGTCATTAAAAAAAGGGAAAATTTGTAAACAAAATGTCACTAAAAGGTAAAAGGAAAATTTGTAAAAAATGTCATTAAAAAAAGGTAAAAGAGAAAATTTGTAAAAAATATCATTAAAAAAGAGGAAAAATTTGTTTCATGTCAATACGTTTAAAAACAAAATAAAGAAAAAATACCATAACTAATCGAGAAAGAAAGGAAAGAAAAAAATACATCATTGGAAAAATTTGTAAAAAAAAATGTCACTAAATAAAGGTAAATGGGAAAATTTGTAAAAAATGTTATTAAAAAAAAGTAAAAGAGAAAATTTGTAAAAAAAAAAATCATTCAAAAGAAAAATTTGTTTCATGTCAATACGTTTAAAAATAAAAAAAAATAAAAATGTAATAACTAATCGAGAAAGAAAAGAAAAAAAAAATACATCATTCAAGCAAATCATGAATTCGAGAGTTCCACAAATCGATGAAAACTATTTTACTTTAATTTTTTCCCAACGTGAGTGTGACACGTAGGCAAAATCGTAACTCACCAGATCGTAACATGTGTTAATTTTAATTGAGATTGTGACATGTGTCAATATATTAATATAAAATATAATACATCATCGCCAACAAAAAAATGTTCTAATATACCGAAAAAAGTCAATGTCCTTCTGTAAAAAAAATTGTCAATAAAAAAAGGGAAAATTTGTAAACAAAATGTCACTAAAAAGGTAAAAGGAAAATTTGTAAAAAATGTCATTAAAAAAAGTAAAAGAGAAAATTTGTAAAAAAATATCATTAAAAAAGAAGAAAAATTTGTTTCATGTCAATATGTTTAAAAACAAAAAAAAAAAAAAATACCATAACTAATCGAGAAAGAAAGGAAAAAAAAAACATCATTGGAAAAATTTGTAAAAAAAAAAGTCATTAAATAAAGGTAAATGGGAAAAAATTTTAAAAATATTATTAAAAAAGGGTAACAGGAAAAATTTGTAAAAAAAAATATCATTAAAAAAGAAAAATTTGTTTCATGTCAATACGTTTAAAAAAAAAGAGGAAAAATGTCATAACTAATCGAGAAAAAAAAATACATTATTCAAACAAATCATGAATTCGAGAGTTCCACAAATCGATCAAAGCTATTTTACTTTAAATTTTGCCCAACGTGAGTGTGACACGTAGGCAAAATAGTAACTCACCAGATTGTGACATGTGTTAATTTTAGTTGACATTGTGACACGTGTCAATATATTAATATAAAAATATAAATTTTATTTCTCTACATTATTTATGTCTTAAATCAAAGTGTAGTGTAATTAAAAGAAAATAATAGTCTAAAGCAAAATAAGACATGTTATTAAAAAAATTAAAAGGAAATAGTAAATCAAAAAGACTAAAAAAGGAAAATTAGACAAATTATTATAATTTGTAGTGTAACTAAAATGAAATAATAGTCAAAAAAATAAAATAAGACATATTATTAAAAAATTAAAAGGGAATACTAAATAAAAAAAAACAAAAAAGGAAAATAAGACAAATTATTTTCAATTTATAAAAGTATTAGTGCGGCATATAAAAAATTGATATACATGAGATTACGACATGTTTTGTTAATACTTTTAAATTTATTTACTAATATATTTTGTTAATTTTCTTACTATTTGTTTAACACTAATGACATATATAGACATAAATTTGATAGAATGCATTATGCATATATTATTTTGATATGAAAATTTTGGGTATTATTGATTGACAAGGAATGCATGGAGTAAAAATATGGTTTTAATATTATGGATGAAATACATGAGTTGTATTACGAGATGAAATACGTGGAGTTGAAATTCAGTTTGAAACAAAGTTACTAATCAACATCTAAAATAAGTGTGCGAATAACAATCAAAATCTAAATATTTACATCAACAAGATTTAACATATATTTCTTACATTTTCATAAATTTTATCTTTATGAAATTTAATCGATTACCGAAACGTTTTACTTTATTTTTTTATCATTTATAAATAAGTTATAATTAAAACTCCGCGTATTACGCAGATCCTAATCTAGTATAGATATAAATTTGATAGAATGCATTATGCATGTATTGTTTTGATATAAAAAATTTGGGTATTATTGATTGACAAGTAATGCATGGAATAAAAATATGGTTTTAATATGATGGAAGAAGTAGATGAGTTGTATTGCGAGATGAAATACGTGGAGTTAAAATCCAGTTTGAAACAAAGTTACTAATCAACATCCAAAATAAGTGTACGAGTAACCAATCAAAATCTAAATATTTACATCAACAAGATTTAACATATATTTCTTACATTTTCATAAAATTTATCTTTATTAAATTTAATCGATTACCGACAACATGTATTTTACTTTACCTTTTATCATTTATAAATAAGTTATAATCAAATCTCCGCGTATTACAGGTCCTAATCTAATCTAATCTTATTATATAAAGGAGAATGCGCTCACAATTATAACTCATCAGATCGTGACATGTGTCATTTTAATTGAGATGATGACACGTGTTAATATCTTAAGTTAAAAGAAAAATAATCGGAAAAAAAAGTCATAAAGTTAAAAAAAAAAGTCAATGTCACTAAAAAGGTAAAAGGGAAACTTTGTAAAAAAAGAAAAAAAGAAATTTTAATCTAAACTTTGTACAAAAAGGAATTTTTAATCTAAATAATATTTCGGAAAAAAAAAGTCCTAACATTTTTAAAAAAGGCAATTAGGTAAGGGAAACTTTGTAAAAAAAGGAAATTTTAATCTAATCTTTTTTAAAGAAGGAAATTTTAATCTAAAAATATTTCCTTTTTATCTAAAAGTTAAAAAAAAATTACATCATCGAAAAAGAAAAAAAAAAGTCACTAAAAAGGTAAAAGGGAAACTTTGTAAGAAAAGAACATTTTAATGTAAATAATATTTCCTTTTTATCTAAAAGTTAAAAAATCTTATTATATAAAGGAGAATGCACTCAAAATTATAACTCATTAGATCGTGACATGTGTCATTTTAATTGAGATGATGACACGTGTTAATATACTAACGTATAAAGTTAATTTTAATTTAAATAATATTTCCTTTTTATCTAAAAGTTAAAAGAAAAATACATCATCACAAAAAAAACAAATGTCCTAACGTAACAAAAAAAAGTAAATGTCCTTCTGTAAAGAAAATTGTCATTAAAAAATCGGAAAATTTGTAAACAAAATGTCACTAAAAAGGTAAAAATAAAAAAAAGTCATAAAGTAAAAAAAAAAGTCAATGTCACTAAAAAGGTAAAAGGGAAACTTTGTAAAAAAAAGGAAAAAGGAAAATTTAATCTAAACTTTGTACAAAAAGAAAATTTTAATCTAAATAATATTTCGGAAAAAAAAAAGTCCTAATATTTTTAAAAAAGGCAATATCACTAAAAAGGTAAGGGAAACTTTGTAAAAAAAGGAAATTTTAATATAATCTTTTTTTAAAAAGGAAATTTTAATCTAAATAATATTTCCTTTTTATCTAAAAGTTTTAAAAAAATTACTTCATCGAAAAAGAAAAAAAAAAAGTCACTGAAAGGTAAAAGGGAAACTTTGTAAGAAAAGAACATTTTAATGTAAATAATATTTCCTTTTTATCTAAAAGTTAAAAAATCTTATTATATAAAGGAGAATGCACTCAAAATTATAACTCATTAGATCGTGACATGTGTCATTTTAATTGAGATGATGACACGTGTTAATATACTAACGTATAAAGTTAATTTTAATTTAAATAATATTTCCTTTTTATCTAAAAGTTAAAAGAAAAATACATCATCACCAAAAAAAAACAAATGTCCTAACGTAACAAAAAAAAAGTAAATGTCCTTCTGTAAAGAAAATTGTCATTAAAAAAATGGAAAATTTGTAAACAAAATGTCACTAAAAAGGTAAAAAGAAAATTTGTAAAAAATGTCACTAAACAAAGGTAAAAGAGAAAATTTGTAAAAAAAAGAAAATTTGTAAAAAATGTCATTAAAAAAAGGTAAAAGAGAAAATTTGTAAAAAATATCATTAAAAAAGAGGAAAAATTTGTTTCATGTCAATACGTTTAAAAAAAAAAATGCCATAATTAATCGACAAAGAAAGGAAAAAAAATACATCATCGGAAAAATTTGTAAGAAAAAATGTCTTAAATAAAGGTAAATGGGAAAATTTGTGAAAAAATGTTATTAAAAAAAAGGAAAAAGGAAAATTTGTAAAAAAAAAAAAAAAATTTTAAAAAGAAAATTTGTTTCATATCAATACGTTTAAAAACAAAAAAAGGAAAAATGTCATAACTAATCGAGAAAGAAAATAAAAAAAAATACATCATTCAAGCAAATCATGAATTCGAAAGTTCCACAAATCGATATTTGTAAAAAATGTCATTAAAAAAAAGATAAAAGAGAAAATTTGTAAAAAATATCATTAAAAAAGAGGAAAAATTTGTTTCATGTCAATACGTTTAAAAACAAAAAAAGAAAAAATGCTATAACTAATCGAGAAAGAAAGGAAAAAAAATACATCATTGGAAAAATTTGTAAAAACAAAATTTCATTAAATAAAGGTAAATGGAAAAATTTGTAAAAAATGTTATTAAAAAAAAAGTAGAAAATAAAATTTGTAAAAAAAAAATATCATTAAAAAAGAAAATTTGTTTCATGTCAATACGTTTAAAAACAAAAAAAGGAAAAATGTCATAACTAATCGAGAAAGAAAAAAAAAAAATACATCATTCAAGCAAATCATGAATTCGAGAGTTCCACAAATCGATCAAAGCTATTTTACTTTAAATTTTGCCTAACGTGAGTGTGACACGAAGGCAAAATTGTAACTCATCAGATTGTGACATGTGTCATTTTAATTGAGATGATGACACGTGTTAATATCTTAAGTTAAAAGAAAAATAATCGGAAAAAAAAAGTCATAAAGTTAAAAAAAAGTCAATGTCACTAAAAAGGTAAAAGGGAAATTTTGTAAAAAAAAGGAAAAAGGAAATTTTAATCTAAACTTTGTACAAAAAGGAAATTTTAATCTAAATAATATTTCGGAAAAAAAAAAGTCCTAACATTTTTTAAAAAGGCAATTAGGTAAGGGAAACTTTGTAAAAAAAGGAAATTTTAATCTAAATAATATTTTCTTTTTATCTAAAAGTTAAAAAAAAAATACATCATCGAAAAAGAAAAAAAAAGTCACTAAAAAGGTAAAAGGGAAACTTTGTAAGAAAAGAACATTTTAATGTAAAAAATATTTTCTTTTTATCTAAAAGTTAAAAAATCTTATTATATAAAGGAGAATGCACTCAAAATTATAATTCATTAGATCGTGACATGTGTCATTTTAATTGGGATGATGACACGTGTTAATATACTAACGTATAAAGTTAATTTTAATTTAAATAATATTTCCTTTTTTCTCTAAAAGTTAAAAGAAAAATACATCATCACAAAAAAAAACAAATATCGTAACGTAACAAAAAAAAAGTAAATGTCCTTCTGTAAAGAAAATTGTCATTAAAAAAACGGAAAATTTGTAAACAAAATGTCACTAAAAAGGTAAAAAGAAAAAAAAGTCATAAAGATAAAAAAAAAAGTCAATGTCACTAAAAAGGTAAAAGGGAAACTTTGTAAAAAAAAAGGAAAAAGGAAATTTTAATCTAAACTTTGTACAAAAAGAAAATTTTAATCTAAATAATATTTCGGAAAAAAAAAAAGTCCTAACATTTTTAAAAAAGGCAATGTCACTAAAAAAGTAAGAAAAACTTTGTAAAAAAAGGAAATTTTAATCTAATCTTTTTTAAAAAAGGAAATTTTAATCTAAAAATATTTCCTTTTTATCTAAAAGTTTTAAAAAAATTACATCATCGAAAAAAAAAAAAAACTCACTAAAAAGGTAAAAGGGAAACTTTGTAAGAAAAGAACATTTTAATGTAAATAATATTTCCTTTTTATCTAAAAGTTAAAAAATCTTATTATATAAAGGAGAATGCACTCAAAATTATAACTCATTAGATCGTGACATGTGTCATTTTAATTGAGATGATGACACGTGTTAATATACTAACATATAAAGTTAATTTTAATTTAAATAATATTTCTTTTTTATCTAAAAGTTAAAAGAAAAATACATCATCACAAAAAAAAAAACAAATGTCCTAACGTAACCAAAAAAAAAAAGTAAATGTCCTTCTGTAAAGAAAATTGTCATTAAAAAAACAGAAAATTTGTAAACAAAATGTCACTAAAAAGGTAAAAAGAAAATTTGTAAAAAATGTTACTAAAAAAAGGTAAAAGAGAAAATTTGCAAAAAATGTCATTAAAAAAAGGTAAAAGAGAAAATTTGTAAAAAATATCATTAAAAAGAGGAAAAATTTGTTTCATGTCAATACGTTTAAAAAAAAAAAATGCCATAATTAATCGACAAAGAAGGGAAAAAAAAATACATCATCGGAAAAATTTGTAAGAAAAAATGTCATTAAATAAAGGTAAATGGGAAAATTTGTAAAAAATGTTATTAAAAAAATGTAAAAGGAAAAATTTGTAAAACAAAAAAAACATTTAAAAAAGAAAATTTGTTTCATGTCAATACGTTTAAAAACAAAAAAAAGAAAAATGTCATAACTAATGGAGAAAGAAAATAAAAAAATACATCATTCAAGCAAATCATGAATTCGAAAGTTCCACAAATCGATATTTGTAAAAAATGTCATTAAAAAAAAGATAAAAGAGAAAATTTGTAAAAAATATCATTAAAAAAGAGGAAAATTTTGTTTCATGTCAATACGTTTAAAAAGAAAAAAAGAAAAAATGCCATAACTAATCGAGAAAGAAAGAAAAAAAAATACATCATTGGAAAAATTTGTAAAAAAAATGTCATTAAATAAAGGTAAATGGAAAAATTTGTAAAAAATGTTATTAAAAAAAAAATAGAAGATAAAATTTGTAAAAAAAAATATTATTAAAAAGGAAAATTTGTTTCATGTCAATACGTTTAAAAACAAAAAAAGAAAAAATGTCATAACTAATCGAGAAAGAAAAGAAAAAAAAATACATCATTCAAGCAAATCATGAATTCGAGAGTTCCACAAATCGATCAATGCTATTTTACTTTAAATTTTGCCCAACGTGAGTGTGACACGTAGACAAAATTGTAACTCACCAGATCGTGACATGTATTAATTTTAATTGAGATTGTGACACGTGTCAATATATTAATATAAAAATATAATACATCATCGCCAAAAAAAAATGTCCTAACGTAACAAAAAAAGTCAATGTCCTTCTGTAAAAAAATTTGTCATTAAAAAAAGGGAAAATTTGTAAACAAAATGTCACTAAAAAGGTAAAAGAAAAATTTGTAAAAAATGTCATCAAAAAAAGGTAAAAGAGAAAATTTGTAAAAAATATCATTAAAAAAGAGAAAAAATTTGTTTCATGTCAATACGTTTAACAACAAAAAAACAGAAAAATGTCATAACTAATCGAGAAAGAAAGGAAAAAAAAAATACATCATTGGGAAAATTTGTATAAAAAATGCATTAAATAAAGGTAAATGGGAAAATTCATACAAAATGTTATTAAAAAAAGGTAAAAGGGAAAATTTGTAAAAAAAAAATATCATTAAAAAAGGAAAATTTGTTTCATGTCAATACGTTAAAAAAAAAAAAAACGGTCATAACTAATCGAGAAATAAAAGAAAAAAAATACATCATTCAAGCAAATCATGAATTCGAGAGTTCCACAAATCGATCAAAGTTATTTTACTTTTAATTTTGCTCAACGTGAGTGTGACACGTAGGCAAAATCGTAACTCACCAGATCGTGACATGTGTTAATTTTAAATGAGATTGTGACACGTGTCAATATATTAATATAAAAATATAAATTTTCTTTCTCTACATTATTTATTTCTTAAATCAAAGTGTAGTGTAACTAAAAAGAAATAATAGTCTAAAAAAAAATAAGACATGTTATTAAAAAAAATTAAAAGGAAATAGTAAATCAAAAAGACTAAAAAAAGGAAAATAAGACAAATTATTTATAATTGTAGTGTAACTAAAATGAAATAATAGTCAAAAAAAGAAAATAAGACATATTATTAAAAAATTAAAAGGGAATACTAAATAAAAAAACTAAAAAAAGAAAATAAGATAAATTATTTTCAATTTCTGAAAGTATTAGTGCGGTATATAAAAATTGATATTCATGAGATTACGACATGTTTTGTTAATACTTTGAAATTTATTTACTAATATATTTTGTTAATTTTCTTACTATTTGTTTAACACTAATGACATATATAGACATCAATTTGATAGAATGCATTATGCATATATTATTTTGATATGAAAATTTTGGGTATTATTGATTGACAAGGAATGTATGGAGTAAAAATATGGTTTTAATATTATGGATGAAATACCTGAGTTGTATTGCGAGATGAAATACGTGGAGTTAAAATTAAGTTTGAAACAAAGTTACTAATCAACATCTAAAATAAGTGTGCGAGTAACAATCAAAATCTAAATATTTAAATCAACAAGATTTAACATATATTTCTTACATTTCCATAAATTTTATCTTTATTAAATTTAATTGATTACCGACACGTTTTATTTTATTTTTTATTATTTATAAATAATTTATAATTAAAACCCTGCGTATTACGCGGGTCTTAATCTAGTTATATATAAAGAAAGATTCGTTCGTGCATTCCACAAAAAACAACAACACATCCTCTGGATAGAATAAATAACGGTCTAGTGATATTTAGATATATACATTCAGAAAAAGAAGACTGTTTCAAGACTGTTTCTTTCACATCATATCATATTAAAGTATCATAACGAAAAATAATCATAGAATAGATTCGTTGAAATAAATCAAAAGTAACTTTGATATACAAAGAAGATAAAAAGAAATGAAAAGAGAGGTCAAGTGTGAAATAAGAATCCAGAGATTGTTTTTTTTTTGCTTTTTATGAGCATATGATACCTTCTAAATTCAAGGCATCATCAACGATTATATACTCTCTCTTTTTTAACCTTTTCTTCTTCTTCTGCCTGCAACATCCATAATGTTGGGTCCTTGGGTATATATTTCAGTCCAAGGAAGAGATCCTTGACCGACCCGAATAGTCCCGGTTAGCAAAATGATTCAAGAAATGTGATCTCCGGGTTAAAATTGAGATGGACTAACCAAACAAAGATGTTTCAATAGACGAAACAAAACTCATCATATCCACACTATAAGCTTCAAATGTACCTGAAACTTTCTTTTTTTACAAGGTTCTCTATTACTAACTACATAAATATTGTATGCAGAAGCAAAGTGATGTAACAGATTCAGAACTTCTGCAATTGAATAGCGACTCGCGACTGCTAGGTAATGTAATGATATAGTGTATATTTGTGCATACGTTGAAAGAATATCGATAAAACAGTCGCCATATATATATATAAATTGTTACATAACATTTTTTATTGCTCAAGCTTACTTGACAGCTAAAGCCAGAAGAAGAATATAGAATCTGGATCATCGAAGAATTAGACGATAAAACCTTTGGAAGAACATCTCATAAAGCTTCAATTTTTTTGCTTCTAGCTGTACTCAGAGATTCTCAATGTCCCACGAGAAATGGGTCGAACCTTCTGTTTTTATATATCTATAACTTGGCAGCTAACAAGTTCAGCAGCACCAAAGTCCTTGGATGCAATAACTTTCCAGATAACAGTGTCTGACTTGTTAGGTACATTGGTCTTTTCACTCGAAGAGCGTGAAACCGAAACAGAGTTGGAGCTAGATGATGATGATGATGAAGATGATGAAGAGCCTGGGATGTCGGGGACATCAGCTCGTAAGACTGTAACGTTATGATTAGGGTCTCTAGTAATGAAATGAAGCTTTCCGTGAAACCCAGCAAGTAAATAAGGAGACTCTGAATCTGTTAAGTCGTAAATAGGGACTTCCCCAATAACAACTTTCCATGTATCTTCCTTTTGATCATACACTTTAATCTTCCCATTCTCCATCGAAGAAGAAGGATCAAAAGCGTATAACTCACCATCCACCACTACACTCAATTTAGTACCAGCTTGCCTCGCTGGCCAACCTTCACCCATACCAGATGGCATTTCAACCCAGAGATTTGTCTCAGGATCGTAAACCTCTCCTCCAACATCAACAAAGAAAGGCCAAGAGTATAAACTCTGAGGAACACATAACCTACCGTTGTAGCAAGTCATTCCAGTGGCAATAGGCTTCAATAAGTCAGCCAAAAATGCATTTGGCAACACTTGTGCCTTCGAGAAAGGCATGCTCGGAACCTCTGACCAAGCATCTGTGTTTGGATCGTAAACCTCAGCTGTTTGAAGGGGAGATAAACCTCCCCGTCCACGATCAACCCCTCCCACAACATACAGTTTTTTATTCAATACGCCTGTTTTGGAATAAGCCCGGCTCGCCAACATAGAACTCACTTCACTCCAAGAGTTAAAAATCGGATCAAACCGCCAAACGCAGCTCACGGTTTTAGACCTAGAGAGCCCGCCAAGGACATAGAGGCACCCATCAACGGCACCAATAGAGCACCCACAAAACGGCATTTGCTCAGAGGCATCTTTCCTACCGAGCAAACTCCTCACAATCTCAACAACTTTAATACTCGGGCTAACCATATTCCACAAACCAGATAAACTCCTCTTAGATTCTTCTTCGTAAACAATGACCGGCATGGGAGGCAATCTCTGCCATTTCGTAGAAACGGGATCTAAAGCATACCACAAAAGCTTATCCTCATGACCTTTAGTCAACACATAGAGCCATTCCTCGGTTCTCTCGAGCTCTTTCCTCAAACTATACAGCTCGGAGGTGGATACAGCTGATTTCCACCTCCGAGAAACCAACCGAACACTAGAGTAGCATATTCTAGGGAGCCTAGCAAGAATCTGAATAGATAACTCATCCGGAAGACTGGGAATCAATCTGCAGTACTCTTCATCATTCGATGAACACGTTTTTCGTCTTTTCCGAGATTCGTTTGGGAATTGCTCGTTCTGACTAGTTGCTTTCCTCTTGGAACAGCTCAAGCTCATTACAGAACCCATGAGAAACTTGATTATTGATGAATCAAGAGTCGCTGCAGAAAAAGCAAGCAGCAATCATGAAATCCCACGATTAAAGATAAAAATCGGAATTACAATCAAGAACACATGATCAATAGATTACACTAATCCGACACACACACAAACAAAACAAAACAAAAAAAAAACCTTTTTCTATATCTAAATCCGACATAGATCAGCATAAACCTCAAGAAACGGTCCAATCAGATTCGATTCCACATCCCTAGAAACAACGAGAAAAACATACCCACAAGGTTACTTACTGAAACAGCATAGGTCTGAAACTGAAACGGAAGATCCAGAGAAATGAAGGAGACGAATCCAATCCCAAAGTAACTTATTCGAAATTACTTGAGACAGTGAGGAGTAGAAACGAATCTGGACATGAAAATCTCACACCGATGAAGCAAAAAAGAAGAGAAATGAAGAATCTTGAGATCTTTCGTAACCACACGCATGTTTCGGATTTGTCTTTTTGGTTCGATGAGGAATTTTGTAGTTGAATCAATTGACGCACGATTTTTTTTTAGTGTAATTTAATGGTGACCGTTGGATTTGATGAGACGAAATGAAAGTGTACCGGATTTTATGTAATTTCGGTCTACGGATTTTAGGTAGTTTCGGTCTACTCTTCTTCGAAGTCAACTAAAATTAACAATTATTTTGTCAATGAATGAAATTACAAGCTGTTGACAAAATCGCGTTACTCTGAATAATTCTTGTTCTTTTCTTTAATTTTTTTAATTTTAATATTTGCTTAAATCAAACCAACAAAAATATATGAACCGGACCTTAACCGGATGGTCTATAAGGTCGAAGGAAAAGTTTATTTGATATATATATTTTTAAGTTTAATCGAAAAGTTTTGGACCGAAACCTATAACTCTCCGAAAAGAAACAATTGTTATTCTCTCAAACGGAATCGAACTAGGGGTAGATTCAAGGACGCATAACATCGGAGGGCCTGAGAACTCGCCACTGGCCCAAGAGGCCAAGATCCATTTGGGCATTTGGTATCACTTGATATTTGATATGTACAAAGCCATCACATAATCCAAATCTGCTTTTTCTTTGCTACTCCTAGTTCTACTGGGTAACAAAATACATATGTATCCCAATTTGCAGATGATGTTTATCAACGAGCATACTCATATGCTCTTTGATAATCAGGTTTGGGCTCATCAAAACTCCTTTACACTCCCACACGCAGAGGAAGGTTCATATAACAAACACACATAATCTCTTTAGATATTCTCAAAGATTAACAACAACGTTGTTCAATGCCGTGCACTCAGACAACAAAAATATAGACCGGTGTATTGTTAATAATCATAGAACAAGAAACGCTCGAGGTTTTAAGTAAAGGACAAAATTTGTAGGAACAGAGAAGGGACTCTTGTGGGTTAAAAAGGGAACTTTGAAAGGGCCACATTCCATGAATGATGAATCTTATAGTTAAGTCTTGGTCTTTGCTCTGATTTGAGGAACAATAGTACAATATACTCAGTACCACTTGAAATTATTCATATCCACACATTACACAAATCCCATCATCTACACAAACGTATGTCTCGTTTTTCACCTTTTACTTAGATTCTCTTGTTGTTTTTTTCATCTCTGTGGGTAAGAAAAAGTGCAAGGGAGAATGATAATGATGACAAATAGCTGTGGAGAGTAGTCGTAGTAGTAGTAGTAGAATGATAAAGGGCCGACCTTGAATTATATATAGAGATAGGTCCACCCAAAACCGTAGGATCAATGATGATATTTCAATTTACTTTGTGTTTAAGAGTAAAATCTCCAAAAATATATACTTTGACCACAAAATTAAACATAATTAAAGTCACACCAAAGTTCAATACTATATACACCTCTAAAATCATTACCCATTAACCCAATGACGCAAAGTGTATTTTCTTCTCAACCTATAAACCCTTACTAAAACCCTAAGAAGTAAGTTTTTGAATTTGAATAACGACACAAAACGGTAAAAGTTTTTTTAACGAAAAATGAGAACAATGACATAATAATTTTTTAAAAAAAAGTAAAAAATAGCCGTAAAAATAAATGGTGGTATTGTTTCCGGTACCACTAATTTTTCGATATATTCTTTATATATTTTTTTTAAAAGTAAAAAATAGCCGTAAAAAACAATGACGATATATTCTTTATATATTTTTTACCGTTAGGATAAAAAAAAAATTAGCAATCAAATGCAAAATGATGTATAAACATATGAAGAAGGAAGATCCTTTCTAACAATGTTACACTTCCTTAGACAAATCTGGCTTCTCTAGCTTTTTGACGACGTTTGATGATGTAATGTGATACTGATTGAGTCGAAGTTTGTACAACAACAACTACTACAAAAATAGAAGCAGAGATGCTTTTAGAAAAAGTAGTAACTTTTTTTTTTTAGAAAATAAATTATTACCAACCTTGAGCATCACATTTCTCTCTACCACTTGATGTCTTTCTGAAATTACAGCTGTCTCTTCTTGATATGACTTGTTCTGCCACTTCCTTCTCGCTCTTCAAATAATCACCCTTCTCTCTCTACATATAATGATTGATCTATTTAGATTAATAATATCTACTTGATCTTAATCTGCTTAGAAACACCTTAAGATCAGTCTAATTCATGAGTTTTGTTGGTTACTATTTGTTACTCTAACTCATTACTTCGATCTTTTCGTGGCTTAGAGTAAAAGTAACGGTATTGATCTATTACTTTCCTACCAAGTTTATAGATTTCCTTGGGTTACTGCTCTCTATATATATAATTATTATATATAAACACTTGGCATATACATGAATAAGACACACAAATCATCACTCCTAATCGTTTTTATGAGAATTTGGACCACATAAGGAAAAACAATTTGTCATGTGTACGAATGTATCATAACCACATAGTTACATATCTGTCTCCATGAAGTATACGAAACTGGCATTTATCATTTGATTTATATTCAGATATACATATATTTGGCTACATCGAAACAGCTATGAATTTGCTTTCTTAACTTTCAATTCAACATTTTTCTTTATCAATTATTAAAGGTATCGATTGTTTCGACGCAATTTTTTCGCGTTGTGTTTATACGAGAACTTTTTAACTTTGTTTTCCATAATATACAAACTCAAACATCAAACGCAAATATAAACTTAATTTCGAACTAACTGGAGGTCGTTCACTGATTTTGGATCTAATTTTGTTTATACAAAATTATTTAGTGGAAAAAGGATTTTTATTTTATTTTGAAAATGAGCATATCTCTAGATCTCAAGTGGGGGCTGTTGACCCTCTTAAAAGAATCAAATTATTCCACCTCTCTCTTTCCACCGTCTGATTAGAAATCACTGAATCAAAGATTAAGCATTGGTACTTATCAGTTGCTTACCAGCTTCATTATTCATAATCATAACTTCTCTTCCTGGGTAGACAGGTAAATATCACTAGTCACAGACTCACAGTCACTGCTTTCATTTACCAATAAATATTAATTAAAGAAATGCTATGCTATTGCTAGGAAAACGAAAGTTGTATTTAAATTTCATGTTTTATTGTTTATGACGTTAAATCGGATTTTCCAACATACCTTCATGTTGATTTTTAGACAAATTTGAATAGTCAATGGTATTTACCTTTAGTAGTACGATATATATATATATTTTTTATGTACGATATTTTTACATCACAAAATTTTGATATTTTACGTTGATCTTTTTCACTGCTTTATCTTATATATTAATCTCCACTAATTGCTCTAAACTTTTAAAGAATGTAATAGTTAAAATACTACTAACTTAAATTAAAGAGCTCAAAATAAAAGCGAAACCGAGACTTTAAAAAAATAATCTACAGAATTTATAGTGCTAAATCAAAACTCTTTATCTTTACCTGTTTGTTTAGAAGGTTAAGAATATTATGCTAATACACTCTGCTATGAACGATCGACACGTATGTAGTCTGAATATCTTCATTCTTCCCATATATTCCTTAATCATGTTGTTAATTATTGTCTTAAAATCTCCATTCTTCCCCATATATTCCTTAGTTATGTTTTTCCCGAAAAAGTAATTACTTTTAATTTGTTAATTGATGTCAAAGTTATTCAATACTCCATTTGTTTCAAAATATAAAATATTTTAGTTAAAAAAATAAATATTAATTGTTTTTATAAAAAATACATCATTTAATATTTAATTAAACACATTGTAGCCAATCATAAATAAAATTACAAAATACAAAAGATCATAAAATACTAAATATATTTAAAATTTGCATAAAATAAAAAATTTCTAAAAGTGAAATAAAGGGAGTATAGTAAATCTTTGAGACAGTTGGAAAAATGTAAGTATAGTAATTTTTCTTTTTGAATTTTAATTTAGTATTCAACAAATAATTTGCATTCAAAATAAAAAGATGGAAACTGTTCTTTGAAAAGAAAAAGGAATTTAACAAAAAGAAAAAATAAGATAATGAAAAACAGATTATATCGAGAAGCTCTGTTTTCGAACTATTGTCAAGAAGCTCCTCCTGGTGAGGCATGTTTGGGCGAGAGAGAGCTTGTCAAATTGCTGAATGAGTTGTGGAGCGGTATGGTAGTGTTAGAAGTGGTTTTCAGGTTTTGTATCCTTCGTTAGAAAGTCACCACGTTAGGAATATATTGGTCTACTCTTTACTTCGGTACGTAAGCTGACACACTATAGACATTTGAGGGTAACGTACAAGTTACAGGAATAATGAGAAATGAACCCTTTTCTTTACGGTTTATCGGCAGAAAATTACACTTAATTTTTAGAGAGCAGATCGCTGATGAGATTTCACCAATCTATTTTATGGGGTTAACTAGAAGTAAGGCCATAGAGTAAGTTCTCCTATAAATATTTTCTTTTGAAAATAGAAAAGGGAGGATCTTCCATACATATCCTAACAAGTAAAACAAGAGAAAGAATCAAATAAAACAAGAGAAAGAATGAATAAGAACATAAAAGATATAAAGGGAAAACCCGACAGCTAGTAGGTAGCCGCCGAGGGATCCACCGCGGTTCGACCCAAAGGAAGAGACTTCCAACCCCACTTTTCCTAAGCTATTATCTTTCCTTAATACCAAATATACCATACTGATGAGGCCTCACACTCAACTTCCGATAAACATAATCTCATTTGTTGTCGTTTGACTTGGACGTCAGAGAATCTTTGGAAAGGAAACCTCTTCTCGCCTTCTCGAGAATGATCCAGACAATGTTACATATGCAGGTCCACCATACCGTCTAAGGCAATCCAACAGCATTCCTCCCGCGAATACCATTTTTGACGTGGACACATTTTATCATCCAGAAGATGAAATTCATATTCTCCAATTCCCTGCTGTTTCAGAAAACGGCAATAATCGATGCAGAAAATCACGAACTGATTCATCTGAAAAATCCGAAATTCGATCTGAACAAGTAGACTCGATTGTGAATTCAACTGTTAATTTCCTTTCAAACTTGGAAATACCACTGAAACTTGTCTAGAAAATTGCAAAATAATGTGTACAACATAAAATAGAGTTTAATGGAACGAATACAATATATATTTTTGGCTATGCGTGGTTTAATTTGATTCATATGGAAAATATATATTGCAATATGATGCGGAAAATGTACAAGAGGCAGATGATATATATTTGTAAAACATTCTCATAGAGAATTAATGGGTCATTGAATTAAATTTTAAATGGTTAGAGCAGCTTATGGACCATCACACCATTAATAAGAAAACGAAACATTCTTTCATATTCACTTCTTAATGAAATTTAAACATTTACGAGAGCATAAAAAAATTATTTATGAGACCTTGGTGAGAAAAAAACAAAAATATTTATGAGAGCTTGGTGAAAAATAAAAAAAAACGTTTAAAAAAACATTTATAAGAGCTTCCTTAAAAACATTATCATCTGAGGCAGGCTAAAATTTTAACTTTTTGTTTTTCTAATTATTTTCAGATTCCTTCTCATTTGGTACAGTTTTTCTTTAATTTTATTAACTTTGAAGTGGATGTAGAAATCAGTTCCACAATAGAATATTGAATTTATAAATAAATCGGAGCAAAGTTTTATTTGGTTAATCTTCGGTGAAAAAATGCTAGACTGATAGAAATGCAAGATTGCTAAGTATGAAATGAGAAGTATAATGTCTGTTTTATTGAATTGTATGTTCGAAATGTATATACAAATAAAAATTGTTTTCTCTAGAATTCAGAATGTCGAAAAAGATATCTTTCTTATTACTTCTCCCGTCTTTTATAATGTTTTGGAGTATTCAAAGCGTCATTTATTGTCCTCTTAATTAGTATATAACTCCTTTATCTATGTAGTTACTATTTCTTTGGCACAAAGTGAGTAATTCGGATTTTTACCTATAGTTCTCCTTCTGATTCTTTGATTCTTCAGTTTTCATTTGATTTGACTCTCAAATCTTTAGACCTACGCGTAATAGCTCTTGGATTCGATGGACATTCCCGAAAGAACGGCCTTTAACCCTTTCAATGTTTTTTTGCGAGCTGATTTGTTATTCGTTTGAATTGACTCATGCCATGACGAAATCCGACACCAACATTTGATATTATATTTTGTTTAATTCTTCTGCAAATGTAGGAAAATGGGTAAAGAATTAAGAAAAATGACGGAAACTAATATCTAAAAATATATATAATTTAAAAAGAAAAAGAAATGAGGGAAAGTCTCTTTATGAAACCGAGGTTTTGAGTTGTCCGGCGCTTCCCATAGATTTCATGGTCCCCCTTCTTCCACTGTCACCACTCATTTCTCTCGCACCATCCTTCTTATTATATAATTCACTAATTCACATTCTTCATCATATCATTACAACTATATACATACCTACACGTAATTGTGTCTTAATGCGGATGGGCTCATTCGGTTTAGATCCTCTCGATGATGATTTTTTTCTTCAGGTTTTAGCGAACCGATTTGTAAAATACCAGTCTTTTAAGGCTTGGTTCTCTCAAACTGCTTGTGGTGAACGATTATAATCGCATGCGTTTAAATACCGTTTTTAGTAGTAACTAGTAAGCTTATGGCCCTAAATGATAACAATAGAATTGAAGAATTGAGAGGAACGTGGAGAAAATTTTCCCCAAAAAATTCCTCCAACACCATTTGAAGTTTTGAAGAATTGGGAATTTTTTTTGTATTTTATTAAAGAAAAACTCATACAAGTATATCTACCAAATTTGTAATATATATTTTTCAAAAAAACACATAAAAATATATAGAAAAAAACACATATTTTGTTTTCAACAAACACATACAAATATAATTTACAAGTGTACAAGTCATTAGTGAATTACTAATATAGATTTAAGATTAATGTAATTTGAATTACTAATATTAATTAAGTGAGTTAGGTGTGGGAAATAATTTAACAAATAAATTATCAAATGAATAAGAATCAAGGATCATATCGTGTTTGGATATTTTAGATAACTACGAATAATATTGTTATTTTATAAAATTATTAAATATATAATTAATAAGTTTATTTATCTAAGTTTGTTGTGGGAAATAATTTAACAAATATAATTAATTAGTTTATTTTATCTAAGTTTGTTGACAAGAAAAATTGTTTTTACTAATTTTTTCATAATTTTATTTAATTATTATTTTTCAAAAATTAAGTTAGTTTTTTTCAAAAAATTAAGTTAGATTCAGTAGTTACCATTTAAATTTTAAGTTATTCTACCAAATTACAAAAAAATCATCAAAAATTTAGTCAAATTTTATAATTCAGCTAAATTTAGCGGATATCATTTAGATCCTATGCTTAGCAGTTATCGTATGTTCGTATCCGACATCAAATACATTCGTCCTCGATTATACCACTCGTAAAAATCGATAGTAACGTTTATTACTGCAAATGTCCGTTTTAATAAGTTTTTCAACCTCACGTGTCAAATTAAATCAATCAAATCGAGTATTTAATACGGAAATTATAATCCATATCTTGACAATACTTTACCAAAATTGTTGTTTTAGGATATTGTGCCAAATTTCATTCATGAAATGGATTATAAACAGTGAATTAATAGAATAAAAATGCGAAAATATAATAAAATACTACAAATGTACATTCAATATTGGTAACAGAAATAAAGTAAAGTAGACTCTTAGGCTCTTAGCTTACAAGATATATTTCACTTTTGCATTTAAATTTATTATTTCTCTTTTGCATTTATTATAGGGCTACAATTTGCATATCAACTCATTTATTGTTTTAAATTTTAATAGAATACATAACATTCCTTTTGAGATATCCGCCGTTAAATGGGTCCGAAATGCCACTTTGAAGTTTATGATTTAAAATAAATAAATAAATTAGGATTTCATTATAATAGTTCTCAACGAATCTATCGTCGTACTACATAATCAATCTCGATCAACTAAATCACACTAGTGCGGCATCTATATGTATAATTTCTACAATACAATCAAGGTATTGACTATATCAATATACTAAGTAAGGTTTAATCAATTAATTTAATCAATTATTATGCTCCTACAATAGAGTTTTATGTTGAATACTAATTTGTTAATGGGAAAAAAAAAACAATAAATGGTTGATATAAATTTGTAGACTGATGATGATGACTTGTAAACATCACAGAGACCTATGTCCTAAAAAGAATTTTGAGTATGTGCATCGACCTAAAAGGATACATACAAAGAATCTCATCATTCCCATTTATTCTTTTTTGGCAAATGTTGCAAATTGTAGAAAAAGGAGACATGAACAAAATATGAATTGGGTAAATAAAAGAATGATGCTAATAAGTATTAATCATATTATTATTTTTGTTTTCTTGGAGAAAAACCCACAAAATCAGTAGCTCGAGGGAGGAAAAGAGGGAAGAAGCACCGAAAAAAGTGAACACTAAAACCCAATATTACAAATGAAAATTAGTAGAAACCCCACTCAAAACCCTATACATTCAAAGGCTCCTTAATTTTATTATATCTTTTAGGCTTTTAGCAAAGAAAAGGGACCAAATGTACGTTAATAATTTATTAGCATGTTTTAGGTTAATCGTTGGAATCTCAAATCTTCACCGTCAAATTTCAATGTCAATGTAAAATACCTTTTGAAAAGACCTAAAGAATTTTACCCCTCAAAAAGACATATAGGATCTTCTATTATTATTATTATTCAGACAAAGAATCAATTTCTCCCAAGACCAAAAAAAAGAGAGCTGATGAGTAGCTTCTACAAAAAGAAACAAACTTATTACAATTTTCAATTTATATATCTTGAATTATAAGAAAAAAATAGACACACAAACAAATACTTCTCCAATGTGTTTCATTTTCTTCAAAAATATTTATTCTCCAACCCCTTTTTCCCTTTCTTTTTCAAATCTCAAGTCTTTTATATTCTTGTACTACCCATTTAAAAACAAAAATATATATATTTTTTTTTTGAAAAAACAAAATAAAAATCAGACAAAATTACCAATCATCTTTCCTCCTCAGTAGGAAACATCCATCATTGTACCCAACAATCCCTTTCATCCTTAGAATCAAAAACCTCTGAGCTTCCTTCTTCCTCTTCTTCTTCTATTATACACACACATTTACACTCATACATATACATAGTAACATATACGAAACGTATACATACATACATACATACATACACCTTCCAATCTCTATATAACCTTTTTCTTCTCCCCTTTCCTTTTTCCCTCTCCCCCAATTTCCTCACTTCTCTCTCTCTCTCTCTCCTCCCTTAATATCTTTTCACTGATCATCGACCCACCAAAAAAATCAGATTTTACTCAAAAAAATGGATCCGTCCTCTGCAAACTCAGTGAACGGATTCTACTCGTTCCTAAACAGATCAATGGAGGATCTCGAAAGGGTTTATCTCTCAAACAACTTCATGTCCGTACACTTTTTACAGAGAGCTCTCTGTCTTCTCCGTACCTCTCACTCACATCTCACTCTCCTCGTTCAAAAACTTCAGCTTCCCGTCGGTGACAAATGGCTCGATGAGTATATGGACGAAAGCTCTAAACTTTGGGAAGCTTGTCTCGTCATCAAATCCGCCGTCTCCTCCGTCGAAAACTTCTCATCCGCCGGAATTTCAATCGCCTCCACTCTCGACGGCCACCACCACCACCGTCGTCTCTCCCCTCAGCTTTCTCGTCAGGTGGGTAATCAGAAAAACTGAAACTTTTTTTTGTTTTTGGATCAAAGCTTCAATTTTTAGATTGTTTTAATGGTGGTTTAGGTGATAAGGGAGATATCAGGGTGTAGGAGAGAAGCGATTGGGATAGAGGAAGAGAACAGAGCTTTAATGGAGAATCGAGTTCAAAGGTTTCCGTTTTGGTCGGAACATACGGCGGCGACGGCGATGGAGTCGTCGACGAAGTTACAAAACGGATTTAGTGGTTTTCGCGGCGTGCTTTACGCGACGAGGAACATGAGTTCGCTTCTACTCATGGTTTTGATGAACGGTCTCGTCTACTGTTTTCCCGGCGACGCAACGCTTTCGCTAACGCAGACGCAAACGCAGACGCAGAGTCCTGTTGGCGGTTTCGCCGGAGCGATGGGGAGGTTGCAGCAGAGAGTGGCGGCCGAGGTGGGGAGGATGGGTCTGAGGAAAGGAATATTGATGCACGAATATCGGCGGAGCAAGTCGGCGTTGGAGGAGCTTAAGGCGGAGCTGGAGCGGCGATTTTGCGGCGGCGGTGGAGGAGGAGGAGGAGAGAGCGAAGAGGAGGAAGAGAGGGAATTGAGAGAGAGAGTGGAGAATTTAAAAGGGTATTTTGGTAATTTGAGGAATGGGACAGAGAGTATAGTGTCGCAAATCGATGATTTCTTCGATGAAATTGTTGAAGGAAGAAAAAAGCTTTTGGATTTCTGCAGCCATAGATGAAATAAAAAAGCTGACATTTTTTTTTCAGTTTAAACCCAAAAAAAAAAAAAAAAAAAAATTGGGTAGAGTAGGCTTAGACGAATCAGTTGGTAGGGAGTTGTTGTAACTTTTTTATTTTTGTTGTTATCAAAAAAGAAAATTAAAAATTTAGTGTTATTTTTCGTCAATCTAGTATTTTTTGTTTATGATATATATAAAAATAATTATAGAAATGGAGTTTATTCTCTGAATCATATCTAAAGTAAATGTCTGCTTTTCAGTTTTGGTTCCAGCCCGTTGAAGCATGTTGTTGTTGCTTCGGTAAAATTTCAAAACTTGGAGTTCAAATATGTGTTTTGATTGGATAACAAAATTAAAATTTAAAATAAAAAAGTTTGATTATTGGGGAGATATTAAAAAAAGTGCAAGATGATATTTGAACAGTGATCCAATGCTCGACACAAAAAATACTTTAGATGATTAATCGATATATATTATCGATTTATGCGACTTTTATATGAATTAATCGGTAAATATGAGATTTGTCGTGGGTATATAGACTTAAAACCGAAACTAAAACTAATCCAAATCGCAATAACCAAGTGAAAGTTTAGTGAAACATTTTGATCATCCACCTTCACTAATACCACTATATATCATGAGATTGTCACAGCTTAAATAAAAAACAATTGGTTAAAAAAAGGGAGTGCTTGTTGTCTCTTTGAGATAGTTGGAGAAGAAAAGTAGTGAACAAAGCCAATGATCAAAACTGGAAAATTGATTTGATTTGATTCACATAGAGAGAGATTAAGTTTGAATTGTGATTTTGTGGTGTTAATCAATAATAATGATGAAAATGGATCCTTTGTAAAGCAGATTTGTCTTTTGATTCTTTTGCACTCTCATCTAAATATATATGCTTTGGGCACACCATTTGGTGGCTTTTAGGTCAATAATTATGATTTTTACCAATTTCACACCCTAATTCCTTCCCCACCCACTGTTTTAAAGCACTCCTTCTTTCCTTCTTTAAGCTTCTAATACTTATTTTAATATTTGCTTTACACACAATTCACTCATCTTTGCTTTCTCCTTTTTCTACCAACAAAAAAATAAAAATCAGAGACAAAAAATTACAAATTTTTTTTTGGTCTTTGTATCTATGAGTAAATCTCAACCCTCGAGAATCACTTGGAATACGTGTATCAATCAAGTACCAAAAGTGCCATTTCCCATTTACTATTAGCTCTCTTGTTTCTTGATTTCCAATAGAAAAAAATAGTTGAAACCCACTAGAAGTGTTCTAGCAAACACCAATCATGTCTAAAATGATTCTATCGAAATATAATAAATGAGTACAAAACAATTTATTTAGAGCCAGTTATGGCTGGAAAATTGTTCAACTATCATAATAACAATCATTCCAAAAAAAAATCAAACTTCACTAAGTGCATACAACACGATAGAATTCACATAATGTTAATAATTCCAAACATTAGTCTGGATTTTAATCAAGAAAGCTTATTTACTATATTAAAAAAAACAAATCTTTCCTCTCTAAAGCTCTAAGAACATACATCAAAATTATTGGCAACAATTAAGAAAGAAAACCCTTTTGATAAACGCTTTTTCCTCTCTTTAATTTCTGTGTTGGCCTCAATTGGCCTTCTATATTCATTTCATCAAAAAACTTTAGAGGGCATTTGCTAAAAAAATTTCATCAAGTAAAATATGAAAGACAAAAAAAAATAGTAATATAATATTATAGATGAGGAGAGAAGTCACTATCAAAACCAAAAAAATTGCAGAATCTAAAATGCTTTTAGAGACTCTCACCAGAATTCCATGCTTTGCCTCCCCAGTAGGACACCAACTTTCTCAGCTGATTTATACCAAATAAACATTACCACTTACCATATACACAATCATAAAATAAAAAACACATTCATAACAAAATAAACTAATTATGTATATTCCTTTTGTCACAGTTTTTTTGTTTCTTCAAAGAATATAATGATTTTCTTGAAGGGAAAAAGCAATGATTGAGGTCAGAAGCAAGTTTTCCTCTGGTTACAGAAATTATTTGTGTTCCCCAACACATAAACATCCTGAAATTATATGATTCCTTTTTCTATTAAAAAAATTTCAACTGCATTACAGCTAATTTTCCCAGAATTTGTTTCTCTTTTATCTGTTCTATTATTATTACCATTTCAAGATGAAAAATACACTAATACCCAACAAACCCACAATGTCTATGTACACAAGACGATTTACGACCATAGCAACACAGGAAAGTTTGTTTCTCCCCCCCCCCCCCCCCCCCCAAATGTTGATCAAATTTAGGGAATGTAAATAGCTGACATTATAAAACAGAGAAATGGGTGTATGGATTTTAGTTTACCATGGCGAAAAAAATGAGAGAGATTGAGCGGTCTAGTTCTTCAGGCTGACTCAAATGTCAAAAGCAGGCATTGCAAACTGGGAAGCAAAAGCCTCGACTTGGTTCCGAAGATCTGCAATGTCTTTACAGTGATAGATGCTTTTGAGTGGCTCCTTTTGCAACTTCCCGTGTTCCCTTTGTGCAGCACTTGCTATCTGAGCAGCTCTATATAGAAAATCAGCCATTGTCTCAAAATCTGATTCTAAACAACCTCTTGAGGTCATAGCCGGACTACCTGAGACGGATACATGAGCCCATTGTCAAGAGGCAGACAAGAAGGAAAAGTACACGAGTTTCATTCTGATTTCAGAAAATCGAGAGTGTTGAGGTTTCCTTGATAATTTGATTTGCTTACCTATTCTCACTCCTCCTGGAGAAATGACACCGTTTTCACTGAAAATGGCGACTTTGTTGACCGTGATATGGCACATCTCACATACTTTTTCATACACCTTTCCTGAAATCACAAGGTCGAAGATTTGAGTCGCTTTTTGACACACAACTAAACATATGCATTATACAGATGTTAAAAAAGTGAGACTTAGGTATTGAAAAACTAGACACAAGTTTTTCTGCGATCAGCTCAGTAAAATTTCGCTTATAGACCCACGACGAATGGTTAAGCAGATGTAACACCATGAAAAATCAGACACAGTTGCAATGATAATAGTAGCTTACTAGCTTGTATGAGGTATACACTTGAATCAAATTATCACATACCTGTCAAGCCCAAAGGAGTCAGATCCCAAAGAAGCAAATGATTATCGGTGCCACCTGTTACCAACTTGCACTGTTTGCTTATCAAAGCAGATGCTAAAGCCTTAGCATTTTTCTTGACCTGTCGCATGTAAACCTTGTACTCTGGTGAAGCGGCCTGCTTGAGGGCAATGGCTAGTGCAGCTATATGGTTATTGTGAGGCCCCCCTTGCAGCGATGGGAAGACGGAGAAGTTTATTTTTTCTTCGAAATCATATTGTATATTGCTCTCACAGTGATTAAGATTCATGCTTTGCTTCTTGGGCTTCAAGCCTCTCCTGTAAAATATGATACCGCCCCTAGGTCCACGGAGAGACTTGTGTGTCGTTGAGGTAACGATATCGCAATAATCGAATGGATTTGGACATTCCTGCAACAAATACAGAAACCAAAACATTCAAGAGGATGCAAAGAAAAGCAGTCCAAACAAATACCACTGAGCAAAACACAAATATCATGTGCTCAAGCCTCGAGTTTAATGAGTGATGCCAAAGAGAAACAATCCATAGCGCAATAGGGAAAATGAGAATGAACATACCTTGGCAGCCACAAGACCGCTAATCTGTGCCATGTCAAACATCAAAACAGCTCCACATTTGTCTGCAATATGCCTAAACCTAGGGAATTCCCAGTCTCTGGGATATGAACTCCCTCCAGAAATAAGTATCTTGGGACGATAGTCAAGCGCCTTCTCCTCAAGCTTATCATAATCAATATAGCCTGTACGAGGATCAACCTTATATGGAAAACTCTCGAAGAATATAGAAGCACCAGAGACTTTCTTTCCACCTGGTGTGTAATACCCGTGACTCATATGACCACCTGAGGGAGAATCCAAACCCATAATCCGGTCACCGGGCATCAAAAGACCAGCGAAAACAGCGAAATTAGCAGAAGTGCACGAATAAGGCTGCACGTTAACTCCCCATTTCTCATGATGAAGTCCAAAAGCTGCAAGCGCACGTTCTTGGCAAAGAATCTCAATCTGATCAATATACTGATTCCCCGTGTAGTATCTTGCTCCGGGCATTCCTTCCGAATACTTATTAGTCAAATGACTTCCCAAAGCTTCCATTACTGCTCGGCACACGAAATTCTCAGAAGCTATGAGCTCGATTCCTCTAAACTGTCTCTGCTTTTCCTTTTCCATAAACTCATGAATTTCAGGATCAGCTTCTTCAATCGACTGATTGCCCCAAGCCCTAACCGCTGCTCGTTTACCTTCAATCCCAGAATCAAAAGCAAATCTCTTACAAGGGCTTGACGATGACACCGAACTGCTACCTCTACACCGTTTCAGCTTCATCGGATGACCCAAGAGGATAAATTGCTCCTCCTCCCTTTGATCATCACCATAATCATCATCAACAACGTCATCGTCTTCCTCGACGACACGGCAACGCGATCCGGAGTCATCGAATCTTTGCTCGAGAAGCTGAAGCGGAACAGGAGGCATCGGATTAGAAGATGGTCGGAAGCTGGAATCAATCTGAAGCGTGATTGAGTCATCAGCAATCGGGATTCTCGGAGGATGTAGGGGAAAAGCGTGGGAATTGCCGAAACCCAAAGAGAGATCTGATTGAGCACGGTCCATTCAAATCAAAAATCTAGAGAAAAGAGAGAAGAAAGGTTGGTTCTTGGAGGAGGATGACGAATCGAGTTACTTTAGCTGTAAAAGCAACAGAAACAACGACAACACTTTCTCAAGGAGCTACAGCGGAAACAACGATATCTTCGATTATCAACAGAAGAAGCCGACGTTTCCATCCAAATTCACGTCAAACCCTAAAAGATCAAAACCCAGAGAAATCGAATTTCGCTTTTTCTCTCTTCGGATGGACGGAAGCTAAGCTGTGGATGGGGAAGAAACAAAAAATAAGGAAAAGGAATAACGAAAATGGCAATTGGGAGGGTTACCGGCTGAATCGGTCAAGACGCCAACGTGACTTGCTGTTCGGACCGAGAGCTAATGAGGTAAACCGGGAGTAGCCGGTTACTTCTTTTTTTTTTTTTTTTTTTTTAATTTAGGGATTTGTTTGGTTTAGTAACTTTAGTTGCAAACCAATCACACCAAAAAAACAAAATAAACGTTTTGTATTGTTTTCATAATGTTGTTTATACAACGTTTCAAGCTACGTTCTTGTTTTTTAGTGTTTGTGATGGTGACGGCTGTAGTTTTTCCAAAACACTATTTTGATAACGTTAGTGTTTCATAAACATTTCACAGCATCCGCGAAATAGACAAGCAGAAACCGAATTCCGACCATATGAGAAGTGAAGTTAAGTTCTCTTCTAGTCGGTCGTTCTCTTCTAGTCGATCGAGACTTCTATCTGTACATATCAAGACCCAACACAGATAACATTATCCAACGATTTCTAACCCCACACAGTTAACCGTCCGTTTGATCCGAAAATCCATCCAAAACAAAACTATTTGACGAATTAGTTGAATTGCACTCCCTTCTTTATCTAATGAATATGTTTGCATGCAATTTTTTCTTTTAACAGCATCTCCGAGCCTACATTATTTTCTTCTCTATTATAGAATAAAATCCTCTCCAACCCCACACTATATCCCACTCTTATATAGAGTAATAAACACTATAACGCCAAATATAGAATAACATTGTTCATCCTTCTATTTTAGAGTTGAACTTTTTTTTTTTATAAAGTAGTCATTCAAAATATTACAATATTATTTCCATTATTTTTATTTTATGCTTAAAAAAATTGTAAAACAGAAATTTCAAAAAAAAAAAAAATTGCAAAACAACTTTTTATTAATTATTAAGTTGATTAATTTATAAAACAATATAAAAACAGTTTTTGTAATTATATGTTTAAACAAAAAATATATATTGTATCTTTGTTTTTATTTAGTAATGTTGTTTAATATAATTTTAATGTAATATTGTAATTTTAGTATGTTATTGCTCACAATAAAATAATTGGGTAGAATTTATAATTTTGATAAATAAAAGGTGTTACTTAAAATTTATAATTAAATAGGAATAGAATATATTTGAAATATTCTTTTTAGAGTGAAAAATAGAGTAATAGATTGGAGAGAAACTCAACGCTATTTTAGAGTTACTCTATTATAGAGTAAAAAATAGAGTAATGAGTTGGAAATTTTCTAAATCTCATTCCAAAATAGAGTTTGGAATAAATTTCTCTTCAACCATACTCCAAATTTCACTCCAAAATAGAGTAAAAAAATAGGATTACTCCATCTTTTTACTCATCACTCCATTTTTACTCAAAATAGAGTGGGGTTGATGTAAAACTCAACTCCATTTTGGAGTTACTGTATTTTAGAATAAAAAGGGACAATCTCAAAAATGCCACATTCAAAACTGACTTTTACAATCGTACCACTCCATGTGGCCATTTTCATTTATGCCACTTTTTAAAAACGAATTGTCTACTTTACCCCTGTAAAAAAAACATGAATCATTCTCTCTCTCTCTCTCTCTCTCTCTCTGTGAAACCCTAAAATCGCCGTTGATTTTGACGTTTCTCTATCGGGGAGATTTAGATCCTAATTGACTTTTCTCTCTCGGGGAGATCTAGATCCTAAATGTCGTTTCTCGAATCTACATATCGATCGAAGGTTTAAAGGTAAATTCGCGATTTCTCGCAAATCTGGATTTTTCGCATATCGATCTAGATCTAGATCTAGATCGGATTTTGTCGATTTGTGTTACAGATGTAGGTTTTTTTATTCTCGAAAATCTGGTTTTATTTGATTTGTGTTACAGATATAGGGTTTTGAAGTTGATTTCAATCTGTCAATATGGGTGTGATTTCAATCTGGGTTAAATTTGTTCTTGATGTTCTTTTTTTTTTTAATAAAACGATGTTCTTCGTTGTGATTCTTATTTTTGTCTTACAGTTAATTGAAAAATAGTAATTAAAAGTTTTAAAAGATAATTAATTTTTTTTATAACCTAATATTGATGTTAGAATCTCTGTTAGATACACTTCCTCTAAAGCTGTGGACGATTAATCTCTGTAACTGCATACACAAGTTCTTTATCAGTTTCTTTTGTAAATTTTTTATAATATTTTTAAACAGTTTATAAGAGTTATGTATCTGTCTTTAACTGAACAGATGGATGAAGAGATGGAAATACCTGAGTTATTTAAGCTACCCAAACAGATCTACAAACCTGGATTTGAACGAGACGAAAACATCACAATATATCAACACTCCAACCTGCAGTTGGTTGCGTTTGTTCGAAACATACTAGGAAAAGACTTGCAAGCCGTGAGATAAATTTCTTGCAAGCCGTGCAACACATGAAAATTTCTCAATCCTGTTGTAACTCTTCCAAGCCGTGCAACACATGCATAGGCCTTAACTATACGTCTCCAACCAATGATATATATACATGCAAATGTTCAAGATTGACAATAACCAGAAACATCATCAAATATTTTCATCATAACACCAAACATGTTATTCAACCTACAGAAGTATTAACTCTGATTATAATTTATCAATTACGTTTTAAAAAGTTTTATAAGCAACTTATAAAACCTTACAATAAGTGTTTGAAATTTAAAATAAATTATAAGGCTTTTATAATCTTATAAAACGTAATTGATAAATTATAAAAAAATTATAAGGTTTTATAAACTAATTTATAAATGTGTTTCTTAGCTTTGAAAACCTTTATAAAATCTTATAAATCAACTTATAAAACATTTTAAAATGTAATAATAACTGATAATGTATAAATTATAAGGTTTTATAAATCATTTTATAAAACGTTTTAAAACTTAATAAATAATAAAATCATCTTATACAACGTTTTTAAAAGTTTTATAAGGTATTTAAAAGGTTTTATAAACTGATCTATAAAACTGTATTTATAAGGTTTTGTAAATTTTATAAGATGTTTAAAAAGGTTTTATAAGCAACTTATAAAATATTACAATAAGTGTTTGAAAAAAAAAAATTGTAAGGCTTTTATAAGGGTTTTAAAACCTTATAAGCTTATGTAAAATTTATAAGGTATTTTAAAGGTTTTATAAACTGATTTATAAAACTAACTTCATTGTTTTAGCAAACACAAGTATTTATAAGCTTATGTAAATTTTATAAGGTATTTAAAAAGTTTTATAAAACTGTATTTATAAGGTTTTGTAAGTTTTAAAAGGTGTTTGAAAGATTTTATAAGCTGATTTATAAAAGTAATCTCATTGTTTCGTCAAACACAAGTATTTATAAGTTTTGTAAGTTTTATAAGATATTTAAAAGCTTTACAAGCTGGTTTATAAAACTGTATTTATAAGATTTTGTGAGTTTTATAAGGTATTTGAAAGGTTTTATAATTGAACCACCCATCAATTGGTAATTTGGTGTTGATTCTATCTCTGGTGCTGAAAATCAAAGCACAAGCTTATCATTGTCTTAAATCTTATTAACAGGAGATGAAGAATTTAGTTGATATCTCTTAAATTTTTAGGGACCTACAGGTGAAGATAAAATGGAAGACGATAACCTTGAGCCGGAAGTGAATCCCCCATCGTCTTACGCACTCAAACAAAAGCAAACACTTTAACCGAATCCAAACCAAAATTTATCAATTCAAATCAATCTAAACCGAATTTTATAATAAATTGAAAAATTGGCTCATGATTTAAGAGCAACCATGGCTAAAGAACTTGTTTCTCTCCAATTTATCGGACCACCACTTCACAATTCTCGCTATTTTCTTACACTTTTGCCTCCTTCAACTCTCAATCTCCGACCTAAACCACAGCAAAACCCAATCTTTTTCCGCCGATTAACCACCCACACTCAATCTCCGATCAGCTTTATACATCTCCCATGGCTGCGATAATCCAGCATTCACAAATCAATCACATGAATATACTCATAGATCGATGATCAAAAATAATATAATATCTACGAATCTATTTATATAACTTACCCTGAAATAATTCCATTTCCATTCAGTACCGTCTTCTTTGGTGATCTTATTCGGTTCAACATCCCAGTAGCTAGCAATTCCTTTCTCTCCTTTGTTACCTCCGGCATTTTCACCGGTAGATTAGTTCTCAGTTTTTTTCGGATTCGCCTCTGTCGTCGGAGTTTTCTCACCCAAAGTAACCGTGCTTGCAAATCGCTCACCTCCAATCGCCGAAACTCTAGTCCAGATCCAACTACTTGCGCTCATGCCAGACACAGAATCAACATCCACCGCAATCGAAAGCTTCAAAAGATGGCTTGCCTCGTGAGACACCGTACGAATCGTAGTGCCGGTCAAGAACAACCGTGGTCCAGCAACCGCCATAAGCAACAAGGAGATCTCGAGATGGAAGAGATCTGATAAGTCAGATATAAAATTTAGGGTATGAGCCGAGTAAGGGTATTTCAGGAATAGTATTTAACTGGAATGGTACGCTTGTAAACATTTTTGAACAATTGTATTTTTGTAAAGTGGCAGTTGAGGAGTGGTATTTCTCAAAAAATTTCAATAAAAAATGGAATAATGAGTTAAAAATGCTTTAAGTATGAAAATCGCAACCAAAACCAAAGTATACACCAAAATTTGTAACTATCATCTAGTTCTAAAAGGATTTTGAAAAAATATATTTGATTGGTTGATCACTTATTGATCAAATTAAATACGAATCTATGTGAATAAAAAGTTATTAATTTGTATGAGAAATTTCCTAAACTACAGTTTTAAATGTTTTATTTTCATGTAAGACAACCAAAATCTTAATATTCAGAAAATATCACAACTTTGTGGTTTATAAAAACTTTTTTAAGAGTTTAAGGAAACAAAACTTTTTAAAATGATAATTTTAGAATGCCCCAATTTGTATTATGAATTTGTGCTAGATTACATAAACACATAATCAAGAAGGAGACTGGAAACAAAATATCTGATTGGTTATTACCTATTAATAAAATTAAGAGCAATTCTCAAAAATATCACAAAAATAAGTTTTTGTTCTAAATATATTATTACTTGTTTTTTTTTCCAAAAATATCAGTAAAAATTTTCTTTTTTCAAAAATATCACAAAATTAAAACTAAACTTTAAACCCTCAAAATTAAACCCTCAAAACTAAACTATATCCCCTAAAAACTAAACCCTAAACCCAAAATACTAAACCCAAACTCAAAAATTTAAATTATAAACCCTTAAAACTCATTTTTAATGTTTGTGGTATTTTTGAAAAAACAAAATTTTAGTGGTATTTTTGAATAAAAAACTAAATTATGGTATGTTTGGAACAAAAACATATTTTAATGGCATTTAAAAAAAAGACAATTTTATTGGATTTCTCTTAAAAAAATTCCTAAATAAGTATTTGTAATATTATTACACGAAAAATTCCTATTCTGCCGTGTGGTGAGAGTAATGTAACTATGTAAGACTATCAATATTCAATAGACGCCAACATATATACAATTTAAAATCCAACGTAGTTTATATATATTATCTATAATTAAAATTTTAGATGAAATTATGTGATAATCAATAAAAAATATATATAATTTGAAATTTAATACAGAATATTAATACAATAAATAATTCTTTAATCACTCAGATGACAAAAAAAAAATTATCTTATTAGTTGGAAATTATATTGAAAAACAAAATTAATTTATATTTTTAAAATAAAAACATAAAAACAAACCATATAAGGTTATTTCATTCGTTTGTTGGTCAAAATATCATTTCTTTGAACATCTAATTAAGTTATAACTGGAAGTAAATCACCTGACATATTAAACTCTTTGAACTAATTAAACAGTCAAACTTGCAATAAATTTCTATTTATAAGGATTGTTACTAATGTCATTGCATGTATTAATTTGCCTTTCCGTTAAAACATATATGACTTGAAACTTTCTTCTCTCTTCTCTCTTCTCTCTTCTCTCTTCTCTCTGTCTCTTTCACCATGAAGCCCACCAAAGTCTCCAAGAGATTATCATTGACATGGACTACGCTTCTCTGCATTTCTTGCTTTTTCCTCGGAGCAATTTTCACATCCAGGTTCTGATTCTTCTTTTAAATTTTTTGAGTTTCTTTTTCACCTTCATTAAACTCTCTCTACGGTTATAAAATCATGTCTTGTTGGTTTTTCAATCTTCGGTTTCTTTTTGAATCGGTTTGTGCATTTTTCAGATTCCGAGCGCCATCGTCGGATTCCGGTAGCCAGCTCATTTTACAGCACCGGCGTGATCGGGAAGTTAATATAGTTTCAGAAGATTATGGTCATGAGAAAGTATGCTTCTTAAAAATTTCATCTCATTGACTGAAACTGAAAATCTATTCATAGGAATTGTTTCAAATGTTATTTGGGTATTAAAAACTCATATTTTTACATCTTTAAATTTCTTACAAAATACAGAAAAAATCACAAGAAAGAGATGTGATGGAAGAGGTTTTGAAAACCCACAAAGCAATAGAGTGAGTGAAATTATAAAAATAAAAATAAAAATGATACTTTTGTAAAATCTTAGAGTTGCATGTTAAAGAATAGTATTTTGATGATCATACTCTTTTGGCCACAGATCATTGGATAAGTCAGTTTCTTTGCTTCAGAGACAGCTCTCTGCTACACAGAGCTCTCAAAAGATTGTTGATGTCTCATTCACCAATTCTTCAACAGATGGAGACCAAAGGAAGAAAGTTTTCATGGTGATTGGTATCAATACTGCATTTAGCAGTAGAAAACGGCGTGATTCGCTTAGAGAGACTTGGATGCCTCAGGGTTATTTTGTGATGTCCTTCAGTCAGATGTCTGTTTCCTTTCATGCTTCATTGCCTCTAATCTTAGTAAGCTTTTTTAGTTGTTTATCACAGGGGAAAAGCTTGAGAAATTGGAAAATGAGAAGGGAATTGTCATCAAATTCATGATTGGACACAGGTGAAATCCATGGAATAGTAATGTAATGCAATATAGTCTAATGGTTTTTTTTAGTAGATTGAGAACTCTTACTTGAGTGTGTATACAAAAATGTGTTGGCAGCGCGGCGCCGAATAGTATATTGGATAAGGAAATTGATTCAGAAGATGCTCAATACAAAGATTTCTTTAGGCTGGTGAGATTAATTAGAAAACTTGATTTTTCTAGGATCGGTTTACGGTTTTCTTGATAATTTTCTTTCTTTCTTTCCGGGGACTCTTTACTCGTTGCAGGATCATGTCGAAGGATATTACAAACTGTCTGCAAAAACCAAAATCTTCTTTTCGAGTGCAGTTGCAAAGTGGGATGCAGAGTTTTATGTTAAGATTGATGATGATATTCATGTCAATCTTGGTACCAAACTCTGTTTCTAGCTAAATATTATTTCTTTTCTATTCTCCTTGAATTAAATTGTTGAATATCTTTGCTTAAGTACTCTTTGCCTTTTAGGTATGCTTGCTTCCACATTAGCTCGTCACCGTCATAAGCCGAGGGTTTACATTGGATGTATGAAATCCGGACCTGTTCTTACTAAAAAGTAATAATCCCAATGTGTGTTGTTATCTCATTTTTGTTTTCAAAATTTTATATTCTATCTATTTGGATTTTAAAGCAGTTTTTTCACAAACCATACAGGACGGCCAAGTATCGTGAACCCGAGTTTTGGAAATTTGGAGAGGAAGGTAACAAATACTTTCGACATGCTACAGGACAAATTTATGCCATCTCAAAAGATCTTGCCAAATACATATCTATCAACCAGTAAGTAACTATGTATTTCTTGGATTCTCAATAAAGTAAAATATATTTTACCAAGGGAAATGATTATTATCCAAGCATGTTAACACTTATGTTTGACTTTGCAGGCCAATTTTGCACAAGTATGCAAATGAAGATGTGACACTCGGATCATGGTTCATCGGTCTTGAGGTTGAGCAAATCGATGATCATAATTTCTGTTGTAGTACTCCTCCAGGTAAAAGCTCTCTATTTTAGTATGCTTATAAAATTAGCAAAGAAATATTTGAGCTTTTCTCATGTTGTTACTCTCTATTTCTTTCTCTCTTTCCCAAAGACTGTGAAATGAAGGCAGAGGCTGGGGAAGTGTGTGTGGCGTCATTTGACTGGAAGTGCAGTGGGGTATGCAAATCAGTTGATAGAATGTGGATGGTTCATGCCATGTGTGGCGAAGGTAATAAAGCTGTGTGGGATGCGAATTTATAACTCTCATAAATAGGAGAAAGAGATAAGAGGAGATGAACATTTTGTGTTGTAAAGAACCAAAAAGGTATACACAAATTGGAGAAGAAGCTGAGGAAGACCTTTTAGTTCAATGTTTTCTTTTTATTTGTGGAAAAATAAAAATAAAAAGAATATAGATGCATGCGTGAGAAAATTGCATATTATAAACTTCTGCCTAATATGAAAACCTATTCTTAATTGTGACTGTGTAGTTTGAAAGTTGAAACCCAGTTAAGAAATCAGAAGGAATGGAACCAGAATTGCAAATTTCGTTGGAAATATAAATTAATTTTTTAAAAGATATACAATAAAATATCATTAACATATAAAAAATTTAGATTTTGTATATGATGGATAATAGGTGACCTAGAGTTGTTGTCCCAATGTCAACTGGTTTTTAACGCATTCTAACTCAAGTTTTTAAAGATTTTTCGAGTCTTTTCTTTGTTTTTAGAGTTTTTTTCGGGTTGAAACACGTTTGGATGAAGTTTAAAACATAAGGAGCAAGGAATGGAAGAAAATGAGCAGAAAAAGGGTCAGATTGATCGATCTACACATGGATCAATCGATCCAACCTCAAGCCATTCAACCGTAGCATTTTGGATCGACCATTCAAGGCCAGATCGACAATTCTATACCAAATCGATCGATCCAGCAGTCCGTAACATCTCTGATCGATCAGACAAAGGCCAGATCGACCATTCTGCACTCAGATCGATCGATCCAGACCTAATCCGACCAGAAAAAGGAAATTTTAGATTTCCTTATTTGACTGGATTTTGCTAAAGATTTTCAACCAGAACATGTTTTTACCTACCTATTTATTTTAGTTTTTAGCCATTGTTGAGGCAACGCTTTATTTTCTATTCAGATTTTAGGCTTTTGGAGTTCGTAAGTTTTGGAGAGACGAATCTCTGACTATACATCTCTTGAGAAGATTTGTGAACCCTTTTGGATTTATATTCTAGTTGATCATGAGTTTTTCTTCATTACCTTCTTGTTTCTCTGCATCCATGTCTGAGTAGTCTTATAGTTAGATTTAGGGTTTCAAGGGAATTTATGAATCATTGAATCAGACATAGATAGAGATTTATCATTTGTTGTCTTCACCTATCGTTGTGTTTATTGCTTAGACTGAATTGATCACTTAGTCTCTGATTTAGGGTTTCATCTATTCATCAAAAGTGTTATAGACTGCTTGATAGAACATAGGTGAGCGAATTTTCCTTAGCCAACGAAAGCTGATGCTAAGGCAATTCGTGAATAAATCAAACATGTTCGCTAATGCTTGTTTAGAATTTTTAGTTCAAACGACAGTTTAGAATCTTAGGTTGCTAGATAAAGTGATTGATACCACGACAGTAGATTGGTTATATATTCATGTTTGAGTTCAAGACTGCGCTATTCTGTTCCCTGAATAATTGTCTGGTTCATGATCTCTGAATTCCTGCTAATCGCCCTTGACCTAATCCTTCGTTTAATTGACATTTACACCATTTTAATTTGCTATTTCCGTTTCATATTGCAAGCAATCACCATATTGCCATCTTAGCTTAGTTTCATTCTTAAGGATTCGTAGTGTGATACTTGGTTCTTGTGGATTCAATCCCTACATTACTACAATATTTGTTGTGCACTTGCAGTAGTTTATATAGGGTTAAAAATCTGTATATCATCAACCATCTATACGATTCATTAACCACTTGAAGTGTTAGATTATTTCATTCTCCACTGAATGATGCAGCCTCCTAACAACTAACAAAGTCTTAACGGTGATACGGTCCGTCACAAACACCATTATATCCCCTACTTGCAAGGATTTTTCTGTCACAAAGTGGGCATAATCCTCTATTATTACGTATTCTTGGTTGTCAAATATGTAAAAGAGTTTGAATGTCCATGTTCGTCCGACCAAATCTCTCGCATGTTGTTTAGGCAAAATATCAAAACACATTTTTATAAACATCTCATAAAGCAAGAGTTCCATAAGATGTGAAGGCTCGATGACTTGGCTAACGGATGCACTCGATCCTAAAAAATGGCACGATGGAGACAACGAGCGAAGCATAAACTGTGCAAAGACATCGTTTATCCTTGAATGGATTCTAGATGTCATGATGATTGGTGGCATATATCTCTTTATTTTTTCATATGAAATTCAGTTTGTTTAGAGGGGAAAAAAGAACAAAAACACAAAATTTACAAAAAGATATATGACGATCCTATCTACGACATATGTAAAGATGATTTTCTAGCAATCAATTATATAGATTTTGATAATGTCTAAAAATTTCTTTCGCACACAAGTTACTCATTTTTCAAAATATTGTCGTTTTGTTTAGTTTCAAGTTTTGAGACTTAATTAATAAAGTTGAGTGTATTTTTTTTTTATTCCATATTTTATAATTTGTTTGGAAAATTGAAAAATGGAAAAATAAATTTGGGACTAGTCATGTCCCTGAATGAAGTAAGAAATAAATTAATGGTTTAAACCTATCACATAATTTGGAAAGCCTATCGCATAATTTGGAGATGATCCACATCCATGAGTGATGCACTGTTGTGTCAATTAAATACTTTGCGGATATCGTGACAGGCGAGGTATACGCACATGTTGTCCTGAAGCCAATAGGGGTTCAAGAGACAGTCCTTGGACCAGGACCAACAATCGCATCAGACAAAGAGATGCCATTGGGATGCCTCAAGGTTTTGGAGCCTTCAGATCTTGCTGTTGAACTCTCTATCAGTCCAGCTTCATTAAGATGCCTCAAGTTCATATGTGTTTCCACGTATGAACTTGCAAAGAGTGTTAGAAGATTTAGAGATTACGAGATCGATTTGAACATTTTTTTTTTTGTTATTAGTAAAGTTAATATTTATGTGTATTTCTTTATTTGCTAAATAGGTAGATGTCTTATTCTCATGTTTGTAGAAAACGTGTTAGTTAAGTATTGATTTTGTATAAATAAGCCTATTGATTAATCAATACTAACTGGAAAAAAAAATTAATACTTCTAGGATTTCCTCCAAAATCTGATAATTTCGAGTCATCTAACTTGCAACAACTTCAACAATACTCACAACAAACACAATCACTTGTGCAACTTTCTTAATTTAAATGTAACATGCTCTACCTAGATTCTATGTCTTTACTCTGTTTTTGTAAGATCAAAAGTTCTGAAAACCCAAACAATATTTACTTGTACAGTTTAAGCTCACCTAATTTTCTCATGGTAACTCGAAACGACACAATGGACAAACATGACTGGTGGCAAACCACTCGAGGATATAGCTGTCGTCAAAATCGTGTCCACAGGGTAAGGTCACGAGTCTTGAGAACATATTTCCTCTAAGTAGTGTTGATTGAGAATTAGACTTGTGCTCTACGTCGCTCCGTGTTCACACACACCACGTGTCAGCCACTCATCATACTATTATTTAGCAAGTGCGAAATCCTACGTGGCGGCTCCAGAATCGTTCTTAGGCCTGTTTTTACCCTTATGCCATTAATGAATCGTTTTAATTACATATACTGCCATCGTCTAAATTGGGCTTCTAGATTTCGATTTTTCTTTTAATCTTGGCCCATATAATTAACTCGTGATATGTAAAATACTCATTATATTATTGATATTCAAAAGTTGGAAAACCTACGTAATAATGGATTTCTATCTTTTTGTTTCATAGTTGACGTATTTTGATGCTTATTTTATTGATTTTTTTTGTTTATTGATTTTTTTTTCATTATACTACAATGATTATTAAAATATCATCAGAGTTTTGCACTATATATAATTTGTCCTATTATTTTTCATTCGTACGTTAATTTTTTTTTTTATTATATTACAATGATTATTAAAATATCACCAGAGTTTTGCACCATATAGAATTTGCCCTATTATTTTCATTTGTATTTTAATGTTTTCCAGACTTTTCGTAACTAAAACTTTATATGGGCTTTTGGCTTTCGATTTTTTTGTTATCTTCACCCATATATGTGTGGATTGGACTTTAAAAAAACCCTAGGTTGTCTCTATATCTTCTTATAAATATCATGCTACTAGATGTTTCGTTTTCTAAGCAAAGATTTGTGTTGAAAATTGAAACCCTACAGAGTGTTATTCTGTATGTTATTGACTTCTGGCGTAATTATCGTTGTTGATATTGGTATTAATATATGCTTTCTGATTTATAAGTTTCATTATGTGTTTCTAATTGTTATTTTAATGCTTATTTATTTAATCTATATATCATAACTTCTTCTTACTAAAACAACTGTTGTTATATTATAGTTATCATTTATGATGGTAGCCAACTTTGAATATCAATAATATAATATGCTCTATAATTTATACGAATAATACACTGCGCATGTTGTTAGTTTTGTTGTTTATTCGTTTATTTTTTTTATTTTTCTACTAATTATCGTTCTATTCGTTTTATAGGTTATAACCTCTTCTTAGAGGTATAATTCGTTCTTATATTTGTTGTTTATGTATATGTGTTTTGTTATCTATTATACTATTCATGTTATTTATTATATCGTGAAATCGTTATTTATTTTTTACTCATGATTATCGTTTTTTTTTTTTTATAGGTTTTAAACTCTTCTGTGAGGTATAATTTGTTCTTATTTATTCTTAAATTTATGTGTTTTGTTCTCTATTATACAGCTTGTATTCTTTTTATCTTATATTCGTCTTCTTATTGTTTTAATTATTATCGTTGTATTCATTTTATAGGTTGTAACGTTTTTGTTAATTTCAAAGTAACTATAGTCTGTATTTTATATATTATATTATTTCTAACAATAATCAGTTATTTATTTCTAACAAAAAATTGTTTATTATAAATTTTATTTATTATTATTAAATTCGGTATGTACTTTTGTTCTAATATTTATTTTAAAATTTTAAAATAATATTAATTTGTTTACATGTCTTGAATCTGTAATGACATACATTTTTAGTAATTGTGTTTTTTTGTTAGTTATTTGATCTATTCATTTTCTTCTTCTTGCTATTGTAATAATTCTTATTTTTTTTTCTTTTTTTTTTCCAGAATTTGACCTTTTCTATAAGGTAATTTTCTAATAATATTATCTCTACATATTTTCGTTTTTCGTTGAAAGGAGTTTGTTATCTAATCCTACTTCTTCTTTTAGGTTTTGCCTCTTCAACAAGATATCTCCTTATAATATTTTTACCCTTTATGTTTGAAAGAAATTTGTTACATGAACTTATACTCTTTTTTCGTGTTTAACAAGGTTTCCTCTGTTTTTGAGTTTTTTATTCGATGAAGAGGTTTGTTCGGATTATGTCTGTTTTGATTTCGATAAAATAAACACTAAAACCCAAACAAACGGAACTATGAATTATTCCTCGAAAGAAAAGACAAAACATATTATTTAAAAAAAATAAAAAATTCTTATTGTTTAAATTCGAACAGTAAGCTCATGTGTTTCAAATACTTTATGCAGAAACAAGAACAAAAAAAATCAAATTAAAACTCATCGATCAAATTGTTCTATGAAATGATATAATGTGGAGATTTTATTACTAATAGTGGGTCACGATGAATCCTTTACATCGAGCCTATGCGTTTTCTGTAAACCATCAAATGAGTTTATGTATAATTTTCAATGATTGTGTGCATGGTTAGAGTTTAGACGTTCACGGTGGGGTTTAACATCTCTAATCAAAAATTTTGATGGCATACGATTACTAAAAAAAATCAATTTATACGTGTTTGTATTTGGATTTAAGATTTGATGCTAGAGTTTAGGATTTAGGATCTATGTATTATTTTCAATGTTTATGTGCATTTTTAAGGATTTAGGCTCCCGAAATAGGGTTTGGCACCTCTTATTTTTTGAAAAACAAATTGATGATATAATGTTAATGAATAATTTTCTAATGTTCTCTTAAAAAATATATTAATAAAAAATATAAATAAATACAAACATTTGCGGTGACTAAAGATAATAAATATGTGCACTTGAAAAAGGATAACAAAGATAAAAGAAAAAAAATTAAAATATCAAAATAATAAAATTGGTTGTCTTCAAAATGAATTTTATATACAAAATAAAAATTACTTATAAAATTAGAGTGTTGATTTGTTAAATTAGATCTAAAAATTAAAAAAACGAATAATAAATTCAAAATCGTATAAGTGGCATCATTTTCCTAAGAATCATTTTGGTGTGTATGGTTATTTTAAATAAATTAGTTTTGAACTCTATAAGTTGGTGTGAATCATTTTGGGACAATACATAACATTCATCGATGCGAACATAAAACATTCATTTAATTGTGAATTTTTTTACAACAAAAGATATATATTTTAAAATAATACACTTTATATTTTTTTTTAATAAACGTCCCAACGATTTTTTTAATCCGTCCATACCAAATTTAACATTTTAAAATGCTACAATTTTATTTTTTGAATGAGTGGTTTTGAATGAAAAAACTGAATGTGGTTTATATCAAAATATTTAAATCTCTAGAATTTTGAGTTTTTAGTTATTTTATGGAATTGAGATTTTCGTTAGTTATGTTTATAAATTATCCATTTCTATTTTAATTTTGTTAGTTATATTTTAGTATTTTTATTCTAAAATATGGTGTTTACGTAAAAGTTATATATCTATATTTCCAATCTCTTTTATTAGTCAATTAGATCCATATTATTTGCAACTACATATAAATATGAAAAGATTATATGTTATATATCATTATACAAGATATGGTGTCCAGTTAAGTTGATTTTTATGATTCTAAATTTTTTTTTTGTAGTATTCGATACACGATAATGTCGTGTTCGATTTGTTTTATTTAAATATGTATTTTTGAAAAATGAATAGATAATCAAAAAAATTATGTTTTAATTTCATTAACACACTCACCTCTTGAATCAATTTACTCTCCAGTGGTAACCTGGCTTGGGTGCCAGAGAGTCTTTAAGAGGGAAACCCCTTCTCATCATTCCAAAGATCTTTCTGACGAGATTACTTATGTATGGTCCAACGCATCTCCAGAGAATCATCGTGAATATCTCACTAGAGACATCAACTTAGGCGGACGCACCTCTCATCCCCCAAGAGGACGGAAGTCCAACGTACCAGGAGCTCTCTGACTATTCCCATAGGACACTCTAAGGTTGTTTGCAAGAAATCTACGACTCCATAGGGAGGACCCAAAATCTGATCCAAACAAGTAGCGTTAAAGAGGGAAACACCAGACGCTCCACCGAAAGAAAAGACAATATATATATATATATATATATATATATATATATATATTTAAAAATTCTTATTATCTAAATCCGAACAGTAAACTCATGTGTTTCAAATACTTTATATAAAAATAAGAACAAAAAAATCAAATTAAAACTCATCGATCAAATTGTTCTATGAAATGATATAATGTGGAGATTTTATTGCTGATAGAGGATCACGATGAATCGAGGAATTGAATCCTAGCTTATGTATTTTCTGTAAACCATCAAATGAGTCTATGTATAATTTCCAATGATTGTGTGCATGGTTAGGGTTTAGACGTTCATACTTGGGTTTAACATCCCTGATCAAAGAATTTGATGGCATATGATTACTATAAAAAAATCAATTTTATACGTGTTTGTATTTGGATTTAAGATTTGATGCTAGAATTTAGGATTTAGGATCTATGAATTATTTTCAATGTTTACGTGCATTTATAAGGGTTTAGACTTCCATGTTAGGGTTTAGTACCCCTTATTTTTTTTAAAATAAATTGATGTTACAATGTTAATGAATAATTTTATAATGTTCTCTTCAAAAAAATATTAATAAAAAATATAAATAAATACAAAAATTTGCATTGGTTATCTTCAAAATTTTTTTTTGTAATCTTATATATAAAAATAACAATTACTTATAAAATTAGAATACTGATTTTAAAAATTAGATCTAAAAATTAAAAATTGAATAATAAATTCAAAATGGTATAACTGGCATCATTTTTCTAGGAATCATTTTGGTGTGAATGATTATTTTTAATAAATTGTTAATAAATTATTTTTGAACTCTATAAGTTGGTATGAATCATTTTGGGACAACACAGATATTCGTCGATGCGAACATAAAACATTAATTTAATTGTGAATTTTGTTTACAACAAAAGATATACATTTTAAAATAATACAATTTAGATTTTTTTTTATAAACGTTCTAACGATTCTTTAAATCCGTCAATACAAAATTTAACACGATTAATACTTAAGTGATTAAATAGGTTGACTAATTATTTTAATATATATAAATTTTAATATTTAAACGTGTATGACAAAACATATAAATTCTAACATTTATAAACGTGCAAAAATGATATGTATTATGCATAAATGTAATAAAGTTGAATACTTTTGATCAAGAATCTGTTAATGTCATTATTATTAATATTTTATGTGTAAAATTGATCAAAATATATGCAAATGTTATTTATTTCAATATCTTTCAAGTGTAAAATTGATCTTCATTATTCGTGTAAATTATAGAGCATGCGATAAATCAGATAAATTTTAGATTTATATGAATTTTTGGGACATAACAAATGAAAAAATATATATATATATATTCCAATAATGAATTGTATAAATATATGCAAGTGTGATTAAATATGTATAATAGACTACATCATAATAAAAATATTTGTATAGTATATTAATCTAAATACATATATACACAATATATAATATTGTTATAAATATAAGAAAAAAAGTTTGTTAATATATCAGAAAAAATTAAAAATAGATGATATGGTAAGTCTAAAATATTACATTTAGTTGGGTTTAAATTTGTAAAACATGTATTAATGGGCTTATGTTATAAAATTAATGAGAATATGTAGAGATTTCCACCATGGCATATAGTTTTAATTGAAATGTTCTGATTGGTTAAATTAAATGACATGTCCCCTAAAATTCTCTTTGAATGACAGCTATGATTTTTTGTGTGAATGTCTCCTTAATTAATATATATATGATTGTATTGTTTAAACGAGTGGTTTTGAATGGAAGAAAATGAATGTGGTTTATAAGAAAATATCTTAAAGTCTCTAAGATTTTGAGTTTTTAGTTATTTTATGGAATTGAAATTTTCGTTAGTTCTATTTATAAATTATCCATTTCTATTTTATTTTTTAGTTACATTTTAGTATTTTTATTCTAAAATATGGTGTTTACGCAAAAGTTATATATCTGTATTTCCAATCTCTTTTTTTTAGTCAATTAGATCCATATTATTTGCAACTACATATAAATATGGAAGAAGTTATATGTTATATATCATTATACGAGATAAGGTCGGTTAAGTTGATTTTTATGATTCTCAAATCTTTCTCCGTAGTATTCGATACACGAAAATGTCGTGTTCGATTTTTTAAATTTAAATATGTATTTTTGAAAAATGAATAGATAATCAAAAAAATTATGTTTTAATTTTATTAACATACTAATGTATTTATTAACATAACTTATCACTGTAACTTTGAATTTTTATTAACTTCTACTTAATATTCTCTAATGTTGTACGATCTCCACGATGAAGAATCGAATCAGAGATTACCTCTCTAAGAGCTCTCTCCCAAATTTTCCAAGATAAGCTCAATAAATCTCTTACTCTCTCACTCTCTCACATGAGATTGCACCCAAGCTCAATAATGTTCATTTTTCAAGTAACTAACCCAAGCAACTTGAAAAACTCTATCTCACAGAGAGTCTTTGGCTTCTTCTGTTGAAGTCAAACCTTCCGCTTCTAGTAGAGTCTTTGAGACACTTCAACAAATCCAGCCTGGCTTCATCTTCTTCCTCTTTAACTTCTTAAAACTCCATCAAGGTTAAATCATACCCAATAGGATGCAAGCATGTTTCTACACTAATTGAGTTAAAATCTCAAGCTGAGTCAAAACACTGGAGATTTTCTACGTACTGCTTTTTACTATAGTCAGCTTATATATAGTTCAATGGCTAATGCTGCTTGTGAATTGGATTGGTTCATTAATCTTCTGCGTGATCTTCGCATCCAATTGGTTGATTATGTTGTCTTGTTTTGTGACAATCAAGCATCCTTACACATTAACAACAGCTTAATCTACCATGAGCTAATGTTGTAACATAGTTTGCCTCAAGTCCTTCTTCTACAAAGACAAGGGCCTTATTGAAGATATATTTCTGGCTCGTTCAGGTTGGTTCAGGTCCATACTTGAATTCTTTTATTGTTTATTATCGATACCACTAGAGGATCTTTGTAATTTCGGTTGATTTTATGATTTTAATTTTCCCGAATTCATATTGAGTTTTCAAGTCCAAGATGCAAGTTCCTTCTATCTTGAAAGGGAGTATTAAAGAATGTATAGTTGGTTCATTTTTGGTGTAGTCGCTTTGTATAGTTCAGTTATTAACCCTTGTTTAGGGTCTTAGTATTTAAGCTTCATCTTATCACATTGTAAATCAAGTGGAAAGTTATAGAGAGAAATAAAAAATCTGTTGGATATTTTATCCTTTTTCTTCATCACAATTCCTTTCAACTTCCATGGAAATTCTCATTTGGTAAAAGCTATATTTTTGTTTATTTTCCCTTTTTCGTGAATGTGCTTTTGTTGAATTTTTAGTGCATTGTTTTCTCCCTGGCATATTATTTTTTGTTAGGAACAATACAAAGCTAATCCAAAGGTTATTTGGATCGAACATCAGAAGTTCAAGTAGTCAGTTTTAACTTTTAGAGAAATTTGAAAAATACCTATTTTGTAATACCCTTTCTCAAAAATACTCCTTATTTGAAAATATTTTCAAAAATATCATTTTATACAGTTTTATAAGATTTCTTATAAATTTTTTAAAAATAATTATAAACATACTTATAAATGTTTATAAACATACTTATAAATGTTTATAAAATATTCTTTTATTACCATAACTACTTTTATTATAAATGTTTAAAACATCTACATTTTTATAAAGATATCTTATAAAACTGTATAAAATATTTATAAAATTGATATTTTTGAAAATAAACAACAACAAAAAGTATTTTTGAAAATAGACATCATAAAATGGGTATTTTTGAAATTCTCCCTAACTTTTAACCAAGTCATCTTATTATATAAAGATTGATGTATCTACTTTGTAATTAACATGATCGCGACATGTGTCAATTAGTCGATATTTTGACACGTGTAATTTTTTTTTCAATTAGATTTTGACACATGTCAAAAGAGTTTTATCTATTTTAACAAATTTAAATATTATTATATTTTGAAATCAACTTTTAAAAATGAATTCAAAAACCTATCACCATTATATTTATGTGTGGGCGTAGTAAAATTTGCAAAATTGATGTTCGAGAAGAAATTTATATTGAATATTTATCATGTTATGAAAATTATAGAAAATAAAAAATTAAATGATGAAATTCTTATAATTCGTTTTTTATTAGAAGAAAAATAATATGTCGATTTAGAAGAAAAAAAAGTCTAATATGATTATAAAAAAAAAGTAAATCTAATTCAAATAGATATATGAGAATCAATTCGACAAGATTTTGAGGGAAAAAATATATGAGTAGCTAAATAATTAAAAGTAAACATAATTCAAATATTAATAAGAAAGACTAATTATTTGAAATTATGTGAAAATTTAAGAGAAATTTTGAGAAATACTCTTTTTGTGATGCCTCTTTTCAAAAATACCTTTTTTGAAAAGTTTTTCAAAATTACCCTTTTTTGAAAAGTTTTTCAAAAATATCCCTTTTCAATTTATCATATAAACGTTTATAATTTTTTTCATGTTAAAACATAACTTATTAATGTTTATAAACATTATTTATTACCATAACTACCTTATTACAAATGTTTAAAAATTTGAATTTTTATATATGATCTTATAAAAATATATAAGGGATATTAATTTCTTAAAATACTACTAAAATATTTTTTTCCAAATATACCATCATTGAGTTTTTTTCTAAAAATACCACTAAAAGTTTTGTTTTTCCAAAAATACCACAAACACTAAAAATGATTCTTAAGGGTTTATAATTTAAATTTTTGGGTTTGGATTTAATATTTTGGATTTAGGGTTTAGTTTTGAGGGTTTAGAGTTTAGTTTTTAGGATTTTTTTTTGAGGGTTTGAAGTTTAGTTTTAATTTTGTGATATTTTTTTGAAAAATAAAACTTTTAGAGGTATTTTTGGAGAAAATAAACTAGTGATGGTATATTTGGAACAAAAAATTATTTTTGTAGTATTTTTGAGAATTGTCCTTTTGAAATTGACAACAACAAGTGGTATTTTGAAAAGAGGTACCATAAAATGGATATTTTTGAAATTCTCCTAAAATTTAATTGAAATTCAAATAATATAAGAAAAATAGGAGAATCAAAATAAATACACAAAGAATTTTTTTGAAAAATACCACTTTTAAAATACCTCTTTTCAAAAATGCCACTCTTCTAAATTTTTTTCAAAACTATCCCTAAAATTATATCATTTACTCAAAATATCATTTAAGTTTGGGTAAACTACTGTATGTTATGTTTTAGTTTTTAAGGTTTGGGATTTGTTAGGGGTCAAAACACTTTTTAAGGTTTAGGGTATAAAAACCCTTAATTAGTGGTATTTTTGAAAATGAACAACTCATTGTGGTATTTTTGAAAATGGACACACCAAAAGTGGTATTTTTGAAATTGTCCAAGAGAAATTTTGAAAAATGCCACTTTTGAAATGCCATCCTTTTAAAAAATTTTCAAAAATGCCACTAAAATTATATCATTTATGTTTGGGTTAACTATTTTACGTTAGGATTTACTCAATCTTATTTTATTTATTTTTACGGATGATCTCATTTTTTTCCATTTTTTTTTTTGGTTTCTTTTTTCACGGATTAACTATTAAATTATAAACCTGCATATATGTGGGTCCTAAATATAGCGTTGGATAAAATATTATACTAATGATTAGATAAAATATTTTAACCTTTTTCTTTCGTAACTATAGTAGTATAAAAGATTTTTCTGAAATAATAATAATCTCTTTTAACACAAATTGATGATTGATGTCCCGATGACGTAATGGAAAAAGCCCAAGCCCACATAATCGATGACGTCGTTTTCCGGTAAAACTCTCTCGTCTTGCCAAAACAAACTCACTCTCCCGCCAACAACTCTCAAGGAAGAACTCATTTCTGTTGCCGTTTCTACATCTTGAAGTAATCTTCTATTGCTTAAATTTCGCTTATTTTCTTGTTCAAAGAATCGTGGATAGTTCCTTTTTGGTTTCTCCATACTTATGATTTAGGTTTGAGAATCGCGAAAATTTGGGAATATTGTAGGTTTTTGGCTTCTTTTGTTAGTTCGATGTAATTTGGATATTAATAGTAATTTGCAGAATAACTATATAATATTGTTTTTCGGATTGATTGCGAGTTGATTGAGTTGTTAATAAGCTACATAAAAATCTTGATATTTTATTTTCTGGAATTTTCTGTTTCTCCTTCTTACGATTTGTAGATTTGATTCGTCAATCACTATATGGAAACTTTGCTTTTCAAAATTGGCGTGAATTATGATTGTCATTTCCTTTCATGGAATGTTTTTTTCACTTATTGGTTTTTTTTCTTTAAAGCATGGCCAACTCTCAAGTGAATCCATCTATATGTGTTGTCTGTGCGGGAGTCATACGTGTGGAACCTCTATAGGGACAAGTATTCTACTTCCCACAGGGATATGTCAAAAGTTATTGCAGTTCAGCTTCAATGAAAACTATTTGCTTTCAATTGGCAGCAACGACATGCAATGTTGCCTCTATAAAATATCTTGACGATCCTGTTACAGATGAAGTATAGGCAAAGAGAAAGAGATAACAGATACAATAATATTTGCGTACACTAAAAAAGCTTTTAATTTTACAAACAAGTTTGAAAAGAGACTTCATTGATTGTAGTTATATCTTATGCCTACTGAAAACCTATGTAAGAAAGTGGGATTACCTATTATATATAGTTTCAAATAGTTTATAATTTGATATTTATGAACATTCGAGGAGGCTAGCACTCCCTAAGATAGGAAGGCTCAAGAACTCGCAGATGGATACATTCACTTCTGCATATGGCCAAGTCTGGGAATAGATATGATGCATTAAAAACTAATCTGTGCATACTTTGTTTATTTTCCAAAATGATCACATTTGTTTTGTTCAGTTTCGAGTTTTGATATTTAATTGATTCAACCGTTTTTTATCATCTTATTCGTTTGGGAAATTGAAAAATGGACAAATCCTTTGAAAATTGTATTTGGAGATTGGCGAGATCGACCGAAATCGAATCAAGATCGATGAAGATTACGAGCCGAAATCGAATTTACATTTATTCTATAAAGATATTCTTTACATTTATGTTTATCTTAATTTATAAAATTAAATTTAATTATATCTCTATATAAATCGATGTAGCTTGTATTTTTATTTTCATGAAAGTCTAATAATTCTTCCATAACATTTTTGTATTCGTACTTTCATCAATTTATCAAATTGTTCTGATCCCTAGCTTGAAAAGACCATTCACTAAACTAGACAAGCATATGACAATGAAAGTGCGCAATTTGTAGCATGCTACTACAAATTCAGGAGCTCAAATCATATTTGTTTGGACAATCAACATTCACAAGACAATATTCTCAATGATTCTCCTAATAAATAGTCCACATAGATTTCTGAGTGTAAATATGTTGATATTTTCTAACTTAGGTTTACGATTTAGGTATTAATGTTCGACTTTTCTTGGTTTTGATTGCTCCAGTAAACTCAGGATTATACTTTGTTTTGATTTTGTCCAACGTGATATTTTTGTTTTTACTTTGTTGGGATCAAATTGAGCTCATTCATAAACTGAGCCCATATTCTTGAACAATTGCGGATTTTTTTAGCTGATGATACAAACACTGGGAAAAAATAGGGAACAAATTAAGTCAAGAGTGATGGTAACCAAGACGGATTTGCATCACAGAAAAATGGAGAAATGATGATTGATGTATCAAGTTCTGGGCGTTCGGATACCCGGATCCGTTCGGTTCGGGTTTTCGGGTATAAAGATATAGGAACCATTCGGGTATTTATGAAATTCGGGTCGGATTCGGTTGGGTTCCTTTCGGGTTCGGATCGGGTCCGAGTTCTCAAAATAGGAATCGTTAGGGCATTTTTTACCTAAAATACTCAAAATTACTCGAATATTTCGAAAATACCCGAAAATAACAAAAAAACTGTAAAAACAACCGAATTAATGTATGTTTCGGGTACTTCAGATATCCGTTCGGTTCTCGGTTCGGTTCTGGGTTCGGTTCGGATTTTCGGTAATATGTATTTAGGACATTTGGGTATTTTAGAAATTCGGTTCGGATTCGATTCGGATAATTTCGTTCGGATTCGATTCGCTTTTTCGATTCCGGGTTTTTTTCCCAGTGCCAGATGTATGTATCAGAAACCAAACCAATAGATAAATCTGGTGGGCCGTACGAATAATAGGCCCATATTACTCGGACTCACTACCAAGTTATTCATTTTCTTCTTTTTTCACTTAAAAATTTCCCCTTATTTTTGTCTAAACTAAACACAGCCGTAATTGCACCCTTCTGAATATCTATCTTTTAATATATTTGACAACACTTTTTTGATAAAAAAAATATATTTGACAACACTTGCGCCTTTAGAAACCTTTTTTAGAAAGAAAAAAAAAAACACACTCATGACTTTAGTTCACATAAATAGCCAAAGTTTATAATATTTAAAAAAATTGATACATGCATCTCAGATCTTGAAATATGTGGACAATCGATCACTGATAGTTCCTTATTAGGGATTGAACAAACGGCTAGAGGGATCATGTTGACTGCTATTTGCTTGACCGCCACACCACACCACTTGAATGTCTTATAGCGAATAGTCCGATCGTACTACTTAGTATTAAGGCCCCAAGTAGCAATTGCTTTTACCTGCTTTGGGTTATCATAGCCAACACAAAATCAAAGCCAAATATCTTTAGAATCAGTCCATAAGACCATAATTTAAATTAAGCAATAAAGTTAAAACATTCATCTATCTAAATTACACGTGATGTTAAAAGATTTATCTAAATTAAATGACGATATTTAATCTAAAATGACACATACATATATATATATAGAGTATTTATTAATCATACAATCAAAAAATAACTTTAAAGTTGTTTAAGTTTACCATAATTAACCTATAAATAATAGATACAACTAATAAAAAAAAATCATCTAAAAACAAATACTGAAGTTCAAAGTTAGTATTTTATGTGGGATATTGTAAATTTAATATATCCGAGAACAACAATTCACAAATTAGTACATATATGTACACCTCACATACTTTCTTGAAGAAATTCTCTTAATTGGTGTTCTCCTTCATGATTTTATTATATCACAAAATGATCACACACGCAATACCCAATATATTTCAATTCGCAAGAGTTAGATAAAAGAGCAATATGCCCATTTACATATTTATATTTAATTAGTGTCATGAGTCACGAGGTTTTCTTGCGGAAGTGAAAGACAACATCATTAGTATTAGGATGATGCGTCTACAATTCTTGCTTATTTAGTGAGTCTTTTGTTATAATTTTTCTATAAATTATACTTCTTTTCAATCTTTTGTTATAATTTTTCTACAAATTATACTTCTTTTCAATTATTTGTACCAAACAAGAAGTATAAAAATACAAGAATAATCAGAAAGGGATCGCTAAGGGGAGATGTCCCCTTCATGGTGGAACATTATGTTGGGGTGTTAAATAAAATAATGTGTGCCCATTTTAAAAATACACGAATGGGCACATTTGGTGGCTTTTTCAACTTGAGACAAGCAGAGTCCCAAAGTTGAGACCAATCCCTAATTTCCCATTCTTCTTGTCTTCATTTGGGCCTTCAATGTCAAAATCTCCCGCCCCATGTGTATCCATGAAAACTACATTTTATTTTATTTTTATTTAATCAGATTTTCCAAATCAAAACTCATATTATCGTAAAACATGTTTGCAACACTCAATTTTTGAAGGAAAAAATGAAGCCAACGGTTGAAGATGTCTTTATAACTGAAAATTTTGAAATGAAGAATTGAAGATGAACTGTTTAGGGCTTTTCATTGGAAATTGACAAATTATAATAGTGTTAAAAGTCAATCCTAGATAGGCCATGATTCAATATATCATCCTTAATAAATGATGTTGTTCTCTAAGGATTTCTTCTTTTAATTTCTATAGAAACAATAGTTTAACAGTAGAATAATATCAGTCGTAAATTTTAATACTTACAACCTAATATTAAATTTAGAGTTATAGTTTCTCGCATAAATTTTCCAATTATAATTTTTTATTTTTAATAACTTTATGTCAGTTACAAAAATTTGATACAGTGAATCAGACGATTATAATTTAATGGTGTTTTATCCTATCAAACTTGTTATTTTATTGGTTGTGATAATTCAAAACACTGATGAAATGTGAATTTCCTTAACATTGCAATATAAGAATTGAGTGTTGCAAACATGTTTTACAATAGTGTGGGTTTCGATTTGGAAAATCTGATTAAAATAAAAATAAAATAAAATGTAGTTTTCATGGATACACATGGGGTGGGAGATTTTGACATTGATTTTTCAGTTATAAAGACATCTCCAACCGTTGGCTTCATTTTTTCTTTCAAAAATAAGATTTTTTCAAAATGAATAAAAAAATGAAACAAGATTTTTTCAATCGTTTGCTTTATTTTCTACTTCAAAAAGAATATTCCATGCATATTTCATCTCTATTTTATTATTAATTGATAACTAAACCTTTTATTTTTCAAATGTACAAGTTTAATCTTTTTTTTAGCAAATAGTTCAGTACAGTCACAAAATTAAACATTTATGATGAGACAAAATTTAAATCCCAAACTAATACCCAAGTGCAAGCAATCAAGTAGTAATCGAAGTATCGAACCACAAGGAGTCAAGAATAACACACTAAAAATGCAAGTAATTAATTAAGCTAATCTAAATGATATTTTCGCGTTTAAAATCCTAATTACGAAATAAAACTAGGTGAAGCGAGCAAACGATGATGCAAACGAAAGATTAACAATACCGAACAAGTAACAAGATATGAGCAAGATAACTTAAGCATAACAAGTCAAATGCAAAAGTCAACCGTAAAGTCAACTACTAAAAACTTGATCAAATAAGGAAAGCATGGTCTTTGGGCAAAACAATTGACTTGGGATGATCAATGTCTAAGTAATGATGCTAGGAATACAATTCTAAATCAATTTCACGGCATGAAACACACAAAGTAGACTAATCCACTTCCATGACAATAATCCATTTACTAATTATTTAATTAAAACTAATTTCCCAATTGCAATCAAATGATCAATAATCATTAAGCATAAGTTCATATAACCAACTAAAAACCTTAATCATCAATTCTCATTGGTTAAGAATGAAAAACAAGAATTAAGGTTCTCTTAGACAGTTTGTCGAACACCTTCCGAGCACAAATGACCATGTTCTAGATTTTTGATTGATCATGTCAAATCTAGCATTAAGAACACCTTAAACTTTAGAAATCAAGAGAACCTAAGCCTAAGCATCACTAATCAACCACTAAACCTCCCTAATCTACTAAGCCCAAAATCCATTAAAAGACTACTCACTAATCATCATGCTAAACTCAAAGATAAACATAATAAAATGCATAATCATAAAAGAAATGATAGAGGTAAAGGAAACTTCACTAAATAATGACAAATCCAAAGATTCAAACACAAATCATGAAAAATATTTGAAAGCTTTAAAGAGAAATAACATGATAAGACTTAGGGTATTTTTTATCCCCAAAACACATATATAGGCTTAGAAAAAGGTTCCCGGGTCAACCCGGGACAAACCAGGCCGGATCCGGGTCAAACCGAGAAAATCAACATAAAAACAGAAAAGTCAACACAGGAATGGTGATCTGATCGACCCAGATTTCGACCCATGGGTCGATCAGAATGCAGCAGAAAACGTGAAATCTGGACGAATTTGATCGACCCGTTGATCGAACCATGGGTCGATCAGACTGATATGTCCTCACTAAATTGCCCATAACTTTTGAACCACAACTCCGAATGACTTGAAACTACTTCCATTGGAAAGCTAACTCAATTTTCTATCTCTACACCAAATTTCAGATATCTGATCACGGGAAGGCTTTTAACAGACATGATTTTTGAGCCAATTCGGACTGCATCTGCATGTTTTTGCATTCTTGTGTTTTCTTCACTCTTCTTCATGCTCTTCCAACTTCATTTGGTTCCTCCAACTCCTTAGCCTTCATTGTACCTGGAAAAGACTAAAAATGCAATGCAAATGCATAATATGAAGCCTATGACTCTAGGACTTAACTTATTCTATATGAGACTCAAAATGAGGAGAAATATGCAAAATGCAAGTCTAATGACTATAAATGCACATGAATGTAAGCTAAGGGAATGCACAAAAACACAATACATCAACTCCCCCGGACTTGCCTTTTGGTTGTCCGCAAGCAAACAACAAAAAACACAAACCCGGGAGAGAGGTTGAAAACGGGAATTCATATCTAAAACCAAACTCAAAAATCTATCCTAAACACCCAACATCCAATCTCAGAAGAAAAACAACTCAATGATCAATTGCTCTTAACCAATTCTCATCACAAAACACAAGCTTTCATTCCAAAGAACTAAACCCACACTTCTACTCAAATCCTCAAGACTCTTTAACATTCATTATCCGAGATTCGTGAATCCTTACCAAGGGAGTACCTTTTGCTTCTAATCGGTTCAAGGGTGAAAGAAAGGGGCTTATGCAAAGAAAAGATGGCTAACTTTATTTAATGGTGGTTTCTCTCAATGACAGGAGCAATGCGTGTCAATGCTAAAAATAGCTCAAGATGGTGGAACAATTGATTCATACAAAACATTTGCTTCTATTTCCTACCCAACCTTAAGCTTCAAATCCTAGAGTTTCAAGAGAGTAATCCCAACCCAAGACTCTTTTTTTTAGCCAAATATCAACCAAAAATATCAAGTAACCAAGTTTTTCCATTCTTTTCTTTTCTCTGCGAACCTTTCTTTTATAAACACAAACTCTTTCATTTCAGTTTTGGATCCTCTTTCCTAACATCTTTGCTCTTTCCTCATCATTTTTTTTTTCTTTTCATTTTTCTTCTTCTTACTCTAGGGAGGATCTTTCTTAAAGTCTTAAGAGCTATGTACTCAACTCGGTTTCTCTTTTCTTTCTCACTAATCTTTCACCACATTCGGTGTTTTAGCTTTGTTTTCCTCACTTTTTTTTTATTGCAATTTTCTTCCTTTTACCACTTTGGCTTTAACTACCCATAACTCTTCTCAAGAATCAACAAACCAAACCCACCCCTAATGATCCTAAGTGCTAGCTAAATGTGATTCCCACGCTAGCCTATGGAAGCATTGATTTTGTCGTTCCGTATCTTCGACCATTTTACACTTGAAGTGCAATGCAAAAAGGCCTCACTCAACAATGCAAGCCCTCAAATGGCCATGCAAGCCCTCAAATGGTAATTAGTGAGGTTCCATTCTAAAGATGAGAATGGTCATGCAAGCCCTCAAATGGTTGGTAAAAATATAGCTTAAGACTTGAATGAGTAGCTAAAAAAAACACCATAAATGCAAAATCAAACCTTTAGGTAAGGATAATTAATCATTCATAAGTTTTTCACTTGATAGAGTCTTAAGTCTAATTCATGCAAGGTTTTTCTAGTCTAAGGAAATCCAAGAATGTGAATGATCAAATCTTAGCAATTGCAACGTTTCAAGAGTGTTTTTCAAGTTCAAACATCAAAAGGGGTTTAAGCTCGGTTTAAGGCATGGATTTACAAAGAAAGTCAATCATGATTCCAAATGCATATGCAAATGCAACCTATGAATGCACTAGACTCAATTCTAACATGCAAGAATGTCATGTGAACTACATGCATTTTTTTTTTTTTTTGGATTTTTCGGTTTTAAAAGTATTTACAATGCAAATGCTAAAAACAAAAGAAAAACAACACAACTAAAACGTGATTAACAACGTGTTCACTCCCCCGAACTTATCTCTCACCGTCTCGGTGAGAAACAAGAAACGAAGAAGGGATCAAAACACAAAGGGCAAACAAAAACAAAAATTATGTATAGGAGAGTGAATGGTATACCTTGGAGCCTCTAGAAGAACTCGGGAGGCTCATGGTAAGGAGTAGGCGGTGGAGGAAAGGGAGCTTGGGGAAAATTCCTAAGGGCGCGTTTAACGTCACTAGCTTGACGGTTTTTCTACAACTCAAACACATAAAAACAAAACCCAAACAAATCAAAGTGAAAATAGATGAAAGTTATATACAAAGAATACCATGGGAATGCCTCCCAAGCGCGCTTGTTTTACGTCTCTAGCTTGACGTCGATGGAGATTTAGGCACTTGGGGGGGGGGGGGGTCCGAGAGAGGAACTATAGTAGCTTCCTCAATCGGGACATCCGCAAGATAGGTCTTGCAATGTTGTCCGTTCACGGTAAACTCTCCCCTGGAGTTTTTGAGCAACACAAGTGCACCATAAGGCCTAACTTCTTTGACTTGAAACGGACCAGACCATTTAGATTTGAGCTTGCCCGGGAACAATTTGAAGCGCGAGTTAAAGAGCAACACTTGGTCGCCCGCTTTGAAATCCTGTTTCAAGATCTTCTTGTCGTGAAAGGCCTTGGTGTTTTTTTCGTAGATCCTAGAGCTCTCATAAGCATCTTGGCGAATCTCTTCGAGCTCTTCCAATTGGATCAACCTCTTCTCGAAAGCCGTCTTTAGATCAAAATTTAAGAACTTCGTAGCCCACAACGCTTTGTACTCTAGTTCCACCGGGAGGTAACAATATTTGCCATAGAGAAGATTGAATGGCGTTGTCCCAATGGAGGTTTTGTACGCGGTGCGATATGCCCATAAAGCATCATCCAATTTGTTTGTCCAATCTTTCCTTGTATTTCCAACCGTCTTTTTAAAGATCTCCGCTATTTGCCGGTTGGAGACTTCAACTTGCCCGGATGTTTGAGGATGGTACGGTGTTGCTACCTTATGTTTGACCCCGTACTTCTTTAGAAGGCTCTCAAAAGCTTTGTTAATGAAGTGAGTCCCTCCATCGCTAATCACAACTCGAAGAACCCTGAATCTTGGAAAGATTATGCTCTTAAACAACTTGATTACTACCTGGGCATCATTCTTCGGGATAGCAATCACCTCAACCCATTTGGAAACATAATCAACCACCACCAATATGTATTCGTTACCATAAGAAGACGGAAATGGCCCTATAAAATTAATTCCCCACACATCAAAGATCTCAACTTCAAGGGTTCAATGGCATCTCATTTCTTTTCCCAATGTTGCCTTTTCTTTGGCAAGCATCACACTTAGCAATGAACTCGTGAGAGTCTTTGAACATCGTTGGCCACCAAAAACCCGCTTGAAGAATCTTAGAAACCGTCTTGAATGTGAAAATGGCCTCCATAATCCGAACCATGGCAATGAAACAATACACCGGGTATTTCTTCCTCCGGGATGCATCTCCAATAAATTCTATCTTTGCATTGTCTATAGAGATAAGGTTCATCCCAAAAGAAGTGTGTGACATCCTTGTAGAACTTTTTCTTTTGGTACCTGAGAAGATTTGGTGGTTCCTTTCTACAAGCTAAGTAGTTTACCAAATCCGCATACCATGGCTCTTTCACCTCTATAGCCTTAACTGCTAAAATCTCATCAAGCATCTTATTTTCCTTGTAGAGAGCTCAGATGACGTTCACTTGTTCTTCGGGTAAGGAATCATCAATGGGTACCTCATCTTCAATCTGCATCCTTGAGAGGTGATCCGCCACTCCATTCTCAATACCTTTCTTATCAACTATCTCCATGTCAAACTCTTGTAGTAAGAGGATCCATCTCAAGAGGCGTGGTTTGGCATCCTTCTTCGACATGAAATATCTCAAAGCCGCGTGATCGGTGTGCACTATGACTTTAGATCAAACCAAATAGGATCGAAATTTCTCAAACGCGTACACAATGTCAAGGAGCTCCTTTTCTGTTGTTGCATACTTCATTTGGGAGTCATCCAAGGTGCGACTAGCATAGTAGATCACGTGGAGCTTCTTATCTTTCTTTTATCCCAAAACTGCTCCAACCGCGTAATCACTAGCGTCACACATCATCTCAAACGGATAATCCCAATCCGGTGGTTGAACAATGGGTGCACTAACCAAAGCCTATTTCAACTTCAAGAAGGCTTCATGACATTCTTGATCAAAAACAAAGGCTATCTCTTTGCACAAAAGCCTTGTCAACGGTCTAGCAATTTTAGAGAAATCCTTGATAAACCTCTGATAGAACCCGGCATGACCCAAAAAGCTTCTTATACCCTTTACCGATTTAGGTGGTTGCAAGTTCACCATCACTTCGATCTTGGCTTTATCGATCTCAATACCCTTCTTTGAAATTTTGTGCCCAAGCACAATACCATCTTGAACCATGAAGTGACACTTCTCCCAATTGAGTACAAGGTTTGTATCCTCACACCTTTGTAGAACCCTACATAGATTAGAAAGACACAAAGCAAAAGAACCTCCGTAGACGAAGAAGTCATCCATAAATACGTCCATTATATCCTCCATAAGATCCGAGAAGATAGACATTATGCACCGTTGAAATGTCGCGGGTGCATTACACAAGCCAAATGGCATCCTTCGATATGCAAATGTGCCATAAGGACAAGTGAAAGTCATCTTCTCTTGATCTTGAGGATGTATTGGGATTTGAAAGAATCCCGAATAACCATCAAGAAAGCAATAGTATGAATGATTAGCCAACCTCTCAAGCATTTGATCAATAAAAGGTAATAGAAAATGATATTTTCGAGTAGAAGCATTCAATTTATGATAGTCAATGCACATTCTATGGCCGGTTGTTGTTCTAGTTGGAATAATTTCATTTTTCTCATTCCTAACAACGGTTACTCCAACTTTCTTTGGAACCACATGAACCGGAGAAACCCATGGGCTATCCGAAATAGCATAGATTATCCTCGCCTTAAATAGTTTCAAAATTTCTTTCTTGACTATTTCTTTCAAATTTGGATTAAACCGTCTTTGATGCTCAATCAATGATTTAGATTCATATTCAAGGTAGATTTTATGCATGCATAAAGATGGAGCAATTCCCTTAATGTCATCCAATGAATAACTTATGGCTTTCATATACTTTCTAAGTTCTTTCAAAAACATGGAAGTTTCTTCATCGGTTAATTGATCATTGATTATCACGGGATAAGTAGGATTGGGTCCAAGAAAGGCATACCTTAGCCCAAGTGGTAGAGGTTTTAGTTCCAATTGAGGCGCCTTGAGCTCACTCCACATGTCCTCCTCGCTAGACTTACCATTGCTAGCGTCTTCTTTAATCTCCTTGCTCTCTTCATCATCAATCAACTCCAAGAAGCAAGCTTTCCCCTCCAAAGGCTTGTGGTAGTCTAGAAGTCTCTCATATCCAATAGCATCCTCATTTATGACTCCACACTTCTCACTATCCATGGTAAGAGCCACTCCCAAAGGGTCTTCCATACTCAACTCTTCAAGGTATTCATCCACCATCTCATCTAAGGTCTCAATGTAGAAAGCCTTATCCTCAATAGTGGGTGTCTTTGCCATCTTGTCGATATTGAAGGTCAACACGAATTGTCCCAATTGTAAGTCAATCAACCCCTTTCTCACATCAATGATTGCACCGGCAGTAGCTAAGAAAGGTCTTCCGAGAATGATGGGATCGGTTGGTTCTTCATCCATTTCAAGCACAACAAAGTACGTGGGGACAATGAAATTTTCCACCTTAAGTGGCACATCCTCAACCACAACAATTGGAAAACGAAGAGATCTATCCGCTAGCACCAAAGTGATCCTTGTGTTCTTGTAATTCGTGAATCCCAACCTCTTCAAAACCGTGAGAGGCATCAAACTCACACTTGCACCAAGATCCACCAAGCACCTTGGGAAAATCAATGGACCTAAGGAGCATGGAAAGGTGAAACTCCCGGGGTCTTCAAGCTTTTTGCATGCATTTCCTAAGATGATAGCACTACATTCGTGATTTACCGCAACCATGGCATGCTCAAGCAACTTTCTCTTAGCAACCGTATCCTTGAAAAGTTTAGCATAAACCGGGCAATCTATCATCAAGTCCATGATAGGGATAGTTACCGTAACCGGTCCCATGAGCTCTTGAAACTTGTCAAGTTTCTTGTCAAGGATTTTCCTCTTGAATCTACCCGGAAATGGAAGTTTTGGTTCATAAGGTGGAGGCACAAATGGAGTCTTCTCTTTGGCAATCTCCTTAGGCTTCCCTTGTGGCTCCTTCTCTTCATCAATGAGAATTGGTTCATTAGGGGTTACCTCTTCTACATCCTCCTTCTCAATATCAACTTCCATTTCTTGGTCCTTTTTAAACCCATCAACCTTTTTCTTCTTGGAAGGAGGTAGTCTTGTATCAATTTCCTTACCAATACTTAGCATTATAGCCCCATAAAACTCCCTTGGATTTTCTTTAGGTTTACCCGGAAGTGTTCCAACGGATCTCTTTGAAGCTGAAGCAACTTGAGTTATTTGGTTGTCCAAGGTCTTCATATGGGTAGATAGATGCTCAAACTTGGCATTTAGTTCATTGTAAGCGCCATCTACCTTGTTGTGTATCTCCACCATTTTCTTGTTCAACTCAATAACTCCTTTTCCTTGTCCCTCTAGTTTATTTGAGAAGAAGATTTGTCTCATCGTTTTTGGGTTGTGGTTGAGAGGAACTACCTTGTCCTTGGTAGTTTTGATTCCCTTGTGGTTGAAAAACTTATTTGTTGGGAACAAATGGAGCATTGGGTTGATAGTTCCCTTATTGTTGGAATTGAGGTCTTTCCACTAACCCTTGTTGTGGAACAAATCCTTGTCTTTGAGGCTTGCTTTGAGGGTAGACTTGATCTTGCAGATTCTCAACATTGGTGCTTCTATAGGAGAGATTTGGGTGGTTCCTATAGTTGGGGTTGAAACCCCTTTGTTGGTTGTTGTATCCTCCTTGCATGTAGCTAACCTCCTCTTGACCTTCTTGGAAAACTTCAACACATCTCTCTCGGTTCCCATCAAACTCTCCAACATAATTCATGGTTTTTTGTATGGACATGATGAACTTGTCCAACTTCCATTGAGCTCCTTGAATTTTTTATCATCATTCCTTGGTTCTCTCAAGGTTCTGTCATAGTCTCCACAATAGCATTGGTCACTTTGAGCCAAGTTTTCAACCAATTGCTCTCCTTGCTCCACCGATAGACTCGGGAAGCTACCATTACTCGCGGTGTTCAAAGTTATGTGATACTTCTCGTGAACTCCCCAATGAAATACTCACAAGAGAGCTTCCATTGCCACTCCATGGTGTGGGCAAGCTCTTGTATACCCCTTAAGGCGCTCCCAAACTTCATACAATGACTCATTCGCTCCTTGCTTGAAGCTTGTAATATCGTTTCGAATTTTAGCCGTCCTTTGATTTGAGAAGAACTTGGAGAGAAACCTCTTCTTGCACTCGTCCCAAGTGGTAATGGAGGATGTGACAACACTCTTCTCCCATTGTGAAGCTTTATCTCAAAGAAAAAATGGAAAGAGAGTCAACTTGATGACATCTTCGGACACTCCATTCATCTTCACCGTAGCACAAAGGCGCTCAAAGTTATCCACATGCTCTATTGGATGCTCCATGGGTAAACCGGAGAAGCGATTTTTTTGCACCATATTGATCAAGCTTGACTTGATCTCCCAATTATTGTTCCCGCATGGTGGAGCTCTAATCCCCATCTTTTCTCCATTAGTAATCGGTTCATCAAAGTCACCAATTCTTCTTGCCTCACGGGATTGGTGAACGGGCATTCTACCTCTCACGTTCTCAACTCCAACTCCACGTCACTCATCTTCTTGATCATTTCTCGGTTCCATAGCTAACCATCTCAAATGATCTTGTCGTTCCTTTTCTCTTCTTGTCTCCCTTTCCAAACGCCTAATGTCTGAAACAAGGGGTTGGAGGTTCGTTGGTCCCCTACTCCTTAGGTTCATGCACCTATAGAGTTTGAAAAAGACAACATAAACAAGAAAGATTAATATAAAAAGATAAAAGAAGCTTAGTCTTAATCAAATTCTAAATCCTAATGGCTATTGCTAAACTCTCCGGCAACGGCGCCAAAAACTTGATGAGACAAATTTTAAATCCCAAACTAATACCCAAGTGCAAGCAATCAAGTAGTAATCGAGGTATCGAACCACAAGGAGTTAAGAATAACACACTAAGAATGCAAGTAATTAATTAAGCTAAGCTAAATGATATTTTTGCGTTTAAAATCCTAATTACGAAATAAAACTAGGTGAAACGAGCAAACGATGATGCAAACGAAATATTAACAATACTGAACAAGTCAACAAGATATGAGCAAGATAACTTAAGCATAAATAAGTCAAATGCAAAAGTCAACCGTAAAGGCAACTACTAAAAACTTGATCAAATAAGGAAAGCATGGGCTTTGGACAAAGCAATTGACTTGGGATGATCAATGTCTAAGTAATGATGCTAGGAATACAATTCTAAATCAATTCCATGGCATGAAACACACAAAGTAGAGTAATCCACTTCCATGACAATAATCCATTTACTAATCATTTAATTAAAGCTAATTTTCCAATTGTAATCAAATGATCAATAATCATTAAGCATAAGTTCATATAACCAACTAAAAACCTTAACCATCAATTCCCATTGGTTAAGAATGAAAAACAAGAATTAAGGTTCTCCTAGACATTTTGTCGAACACCTTCCGAGCACAAATGACCATGTTCTAAATTTTTGATTGATCATGTCAACTCTAACATTAAGAACACCTTAAACTTTAGAAATCAAGAGAACCTAAGCCTAAGCATCACTAATCAACCACTAAACCTCTCTAATCTACTAAGTCCAAAACCCATTAAAAGACTACTCACTAATCATCATGCTAAACTCAAAGATAAACATAATAAAATGCATAATCATAAAAGAAATGATAGAGGTAAAGGAAACTTTACTAAATAATGACAAATAAATAGATTCAAACACAAATCATGAGAAATATTTGAAAGCTTTAAAGAGAAATAACATGATAAGACTTAGGGTATTTTTATCCCCAAAACACATATATAGGCTTAGAAAAAGGTTCTCGGGACAAACCAGGCCGGATCAGGGTCAAACCGAGAAAATCAACATAAAACAGAAAAGTCAACACAGGAATGGTGATCTGATCGACCCATATTTCGACCCATGGATCGATCAGAATGCAGCAGAAAACATGAAATCTGGACGAATTTGATCGACCCGTTGATCGAACCATGGGTCGATCAGACTGATATTTCCTCACTAAATTGCCCATAACTTTTGAACCACAACTCTGAATGACTTGAAACCACTTCCATTGGAAAGCTAACTCAATTTTATATCTCTCTACCAAATTTCAGATTAATCCGATCACGGAAAGGCTTTTAACATACATGATTTTTGAGCCAATTCAGACTACATCTGCATGTTTTTGCATTCTTGTGTTTTCTTCACTGTCCTTCATGCTCTTCCAACTTCATTTGGTTCCTCCAACTCCTTAGCCTTCATTGTACCTGGAAAATACTAAAAATGCAATGCAAATGCATAATATGAAGCATATGACTCTATGACTTAACCTATTCTATATGAGACTCAAAATGAGGAGAAATATGCAAAATGCAAGTCTAATGACTATAAATGCACAATAACACAATACATCAATTTATTATATAAATAAAAATATATTTCATAAAATAAATAGGAAAACAAAAAGAAAATAGATTTTTATGATACAAAAGCAGACATATATTTTTCTCATAAAAGATCAATTAACACATTTCAAAGTGAAAAATGAGTTTTCTTAATATCGCATTTTATTTTTACAATTAATTGGACAAATTAAAAATACCAAATTTTAAATTAATTGAATAAAATAAAACACATAATTTTGTTAATGTATAAAATTTATACACATTCAAAAATCGAAGGACCAATTTGCAACTAGTAAGCTCACCTTCAAATTATGAAGAAATGAATAGTATTTATTCAAATATGAATGAACACTATTCATTCTTTCATTTTTTTTTTATAAAAGGCTTTCTATTAAAAAACATGTGGTGGGGTTACAGCATGGTAAAATAATACATAAAAACAACATATAAAGGATGGCAGATTAGAACTCTACAAATAAAGCAAGGATACTAAAAGGCATATACTTCAAATCTTGAACCGGAAACCTTCGTCCAACCCGAAGAAAATATTAGAAAACACCTACTTAGTTGTGAAAGATGGCATAGGAGGAGAAAAGCCTTATCAATACTCTCAAAATAGTCTGAAATCCCATACATCCGGAGAGGGAAAACTAAACTAAGAAGAGGGTCAATCGAGGGACAAAATCAGATCTTTCGAACACAGAAAAAGGCAGACCACAACACATAAACCAAGGATCACGACTTGGAAACCGAATCAAGAATTTGCCTTTGCACCAATGAGACCCTCATTCAAAGCGAAAGAACCTCTGAAGCAATACCCAACATCATCCTTAATCTAACTGCACATACCTCAACCACACAAAACCGAGGATTAGACCTTACTTACTGCCACAGCAAGAGCAACCAAAAACCAGAGAAAAGCTGGCGGAAATCAGGGCTGGAGATGATACTAGCCAAGTCTTGCGTTGAGAAAGAAGGAGGAAGACAACGCCGAAAGAGACTATCCCCAACAGAGACCCAATTACACACACACACACACACATCCTAGATCGAAGCAACTCCAACTACAACAATAACTCGAATAGAGCAGTGGCACAAAGCTGATACGGAAGAGGCCACCAGAGCTTTAAACCCAGCAGGAGAGGAAGAGGAAGAGAAAGAGAGACCATACCTTTTGAGCAGAGGCTCCGAGAGATCTCAAACCACTCTCCACCTACCCGAGATGCGGAGAAGAGAAGAGAAGCATCAAGAGAGACAACGAGAGAGGCACATGCAAAGACAAAGTACCAACAGCACTGGCAGAGTAAGGACAAACAACTGAACCGGAGCAACAACACATTACAGGAGAACAACATCCAAGCTTCGACTGGACACAGAAGAGAGATGAAGAGGAGACTCGAATCTAGTAACCGAAGAGTTGAATTTACCGAAGGTGAATTAAACCATGCCATTACCAGATACGGATGAGAGAGGAGGCAGAGGAGCCGCTGCTAGTTGTCTGAACAGAGACCACGATGAGGAGAGCAAAGGCGAAATCCTAGGCACCAAGATCCGAACAAGACAACTGCTACAGAGCTACCGAAAATGCATCGAGACTGCAGAAGGCTATGAATAGAGCAAGAAATAGGACACCGAACCTCTCCTTAACCCGATCAATTCGCCGTCCTTGAGCAAGCTGAGACGGGAAATATGAGAGAATCGGAAGAACTCGCCGCTGAACAGAACCACCACCACAAACTCCAAGTTTCCAACATCGCCTAACCTCTCACAAACCCTAGAGATCCAGATTTATCCCCAAACTGCAAGGAAAACACCAATCAAAGAGGATTCGGTGAAAGAAGAGCAAGCGGGGTCCTTTTCCAGGCGATGGTGAAAGACACCGCTTGCCAGTGAGGAAGATCGGCCAATGAGTTTGTTGTGCGGCTAGTATTACTGTTTGGAAGAGAGGAGCCTCTCAAAGGCCAATGAATTGGTAAAATGAAAATGAAGTACCAGTGAATAAAATTTCTTCATTTCTATCTTTTAAATAAAGGTAAATGTGAAATTTGAAACACCATTGGAGATGGTCTAAATATGCTATTGATGCCATGTAAATTGAAAAATAATACCAAAAAATAAAATGCTCATATATATATATAGGTTGATGTTTAAGTTAGCGATTAAGGCCCGATATGTCTACACGAGGGTGTGTCTTCAGGTATTCAAATCGCATAGCTGTGTAATTTAAGAAACAATTAAACAGATTTTTCGGGTTCACTTGTTAATATTAAAGTCGCATAGCTCGATATAAAAGGAATAGTTTTCATGTTTTGACAACGATATATATGGATAGCTTAGTTTCGTCTCTATCATCCACTACATTTTTAATTTAATATAGGCGTCCACTAAATATTACCATTTCCACGTATGGATTGTATAATAACAACTCTCAAATCTTTGAAATTGTTTTTGGAAATGCAACATATTTTTAAATTTTGAATTAACCGATTTTCAAATTTGAAATTTTACTATTCAAATTCTTTAAAAAATTTGTTTGAAAATGTTTTTTCAAATTTGTTTAGAGATGGATTTGAGGTGCATCATTGAAGCAATACACCCTCAAACTCTTATTTTGAGGATGAGATTTTTATTGGATGTTCTGATATAAAATCGTTGAGAAAGAAAAAAAAAACGAATACAAATACGTGACCAATATGTTTTGTACATATATGATATATCTTAAGGTTTTACTCGGACTATTCCCTTAAACATTTATCTATACTACGAGAATTCAACAGTAATTTTGAACTTTGATAATCAAACGACAAGAGAGCGTGAAGGCATGACGAGGAAGATTAACCTTGGAATTGGCTTCTTGTTTGCATTTCTTAGTACTTATCAATAATTATCTTATTTTAATTATTAAGTGGAAGACTTGGAGATGGAATTTGTGCTCGGGGCAAGTGATTCGCGTCGCGTGCATTAATAAATGCTCGGAATAGTAAAAATAGATCAGGATGCGAATCAAACAGATCAGACGGTCCAAAATATATATTTAAATAATAAAAACGGATAATAGATGATGTAGAATAAATATTTAAATAATAAAAAATGTTAAAAAGTCTTGAAACACAAATTTGAGATACGATAATTTACTTAATGGTATACATATTTCTAGTAAATTTAACTAAATTTAAAATTACAATGATTTATTATTGCATTTTCTTAACATAAATTTTTTTAATCAATGATGTATATATATATATATTATTTTTCTTAATGCAATATTATTAAATATTTTAGGTACAAATAATAAATAAAATATTAATAAACACAACATATAATTATATTTTACAATTTAATTAAAACCATAAATATAATTTTAATTGTGTTAAATTGAAAAAAGACGGAGCGGTCATAATGCATGGCAGATTCGCCAATGCGGTTGATCCCATTCAAAGTCAGAGGCAAACCTAAATGTGTATGCATATAGGTACGTATGTATAATGTATATACGTAAGTACATACATTATTTGCAGAGATATAAGTTTAACTATAATTTCTAACAAAAATTTTCTTTTAGAACATTGACGATGTGGTTTAACTTTTGCCAATAGACAATGCGATTACATATATATACAAAAGTCGATTTAAAATGTAACGATGGGTTGATTTTCTTTTTCTGTAATTATTGGTAGTGGCTGCCTGACTCGCTTAAACTACATGCGTACATATATATAATTTATTGACTGTAACATTTCAAAGAATTGAAAATCAGGGTGACCCAAAAAAATTAATAAAAACTCGAAAACTAGTATTCGGAGATGACCATACGGTGGTGTCTTAGTGATAAAAAACTTGAGGACAAGACGTAAACTCTTTTCACATAATTTGGTAAGTCAAAATCGTGACACGTTTTAGGTCCATTAAAAAAATCTATTCAACGGCTACACTCATCTTAAAAAAATTAGGCATATATTAGTCTGAAAACTCCCAATTAAAAAATAATTGGGGAGAAACATTTATCTAAAGTCTTTTATAAAAAAAAAAATTTATCTAAAGTAAACTATATATCGAACTACCAAAACTATCCATACAAAATAGAATTGGATTTAACATCGGTCTATAAAAATGCAAAAAAAACACAAGCCAGAAGATATAAAAAAACATACATATGTCCAATTTTAAGTAGATGGACATGACATACTAAAGAAGACAGGAAGATCGCTGAGACAAAAGATCTTTACTGTATCCTTGGTAATGTTATTGACTAAAGCAGTAAAGTGGAATTAACAAATATAACTTTTTTAAGAAAATTGATTATCTTTGTAGTATTTAAATTAAAAAGAATGGAATATTAGGCATGGAACGATGTGACAGACACCTAGCTGCTATCCTTTTCCTATAACAATTTTTTATACATGGGAAACTAGTGGAGAATATTATCAAACTTATTTTTCTTAATAATAATAAGAATAATAAAAACTTAAGTTGTTAATAAGAAAATCAAGCTCGTTTCGCTTTATTGGAATAATTAATTTATGTAAAAAATCCGTAAATTCATAACATCACACTGGAGCTCGAATTTCAGATCTGTGGATTTTTAATAGTTTTCTTCTAACTAATAAACTTATATAAACTTGGGTGAATTAACTTTCATGGCCACTTTTTTCTGTTTGTCACTTTTTCTGTAGATGAAATTAGTGTTTCATTTAGTATACTCAATTTCGTAAACTTATATTTTGAATCAAATCATTTACTAATGATTTAGGTGTTTTGCAAAGCTCGAATATTTCTTAAGAAAATATTTAACTTCTCTCCATTAAAGTTGGTCCCAATAATTATTTTTAGTTCTATTTTTTTAAGAATTAAACTTTGACCAAGATTACAAATACCTATGATTTGTCACGACGCATTCTTAAACAAAGACTGTTATTTTGGGATTTCAGACACTAAGATCTGAGAGAATGGGATTATGGGAAGATGGCATGTTAGTTAATTGGGCTTAAACTAATTAGTTGAAACTTTTAGTTATTTAATATTATATCTTTTGTAACTTTGACTTTTGTTACTCTCTCTCCTCTACCCCTATTGGTAGGATTTCATCTTGTTTACTTATTTCAAATTTTTGGTATAATTTACTAATATCTAGGCATCGTAGTTTCTTAGATAATATGTCAGCTTTTAACATCTAGTGGATCTGTGAATAGGATATCATGTGACTCATATCTATAAGTTATTATTTACATTGAACCTTTTCTAATGTACATTAACATTTTCTTTTGTGACAAAAGTTGTTTATTATTACCAATAAAAGCAATTATATGGACTATGGAATGTGTTAAACTTAAAGATGGGTAAATTTAAGGGTGAATTTAAAAAGTATCCATATAGAAAAGTAAAAAATTTTAAAAATAAAAATGATAAAATAAAAATTAGAAAATTAACAAAGAATTTTTTTTTTTAACTATAAATATCTTTTAGATTTAGCTTAATTACGTAAAATGTCATTGGTCGCCAACACTGTTCATTCGCTGCCGATATTATTCATCAACCGTCACCAACACTGTTCATTCCCGCCACCGACACTGTTTATCTGCCGCCACCGACATTGTTCATCAAACACCGCCGCCGATACTATTCATCACCGGATACATAAAACAAACTGTGATTGTTAGTAGATAACAAATTGATTAACATGCTAAGTAATATGATATCGCGATAAGTTTACGTTTATCGGGTTAACTCAGTTGTTATATCATTCAAAATATGAAAATTCAAATTAAGATCGTGAATTCTTTTACAAAACTAACATGATAACAAATATAATAACATGTTGTATCGAATGCTAACATGATAACAATAATATCTGACATTTGTAATATGCTAACAATAATATCAGATGGGTATTAGCACGTTACAAGTGACATATATTATTGTGAGCATGTCACAAATATCAGATATTATTATTAGCATATTAACATACAATACAACAAGTTATTATAATTGTTATCATGTTAATTTTGTAAGAGAATTCACGATTTTAATCTGAATTTTCATATTTGAATGATATGACAACAGAGTTAATCCGATAAACGTAATCTTATCGTGGTATCTTATGACTTAGCATGTTAATCAATTTTTTATCTACTAAAATCACAGTCCGTTTTATTATGTATCCGGTGATGAATAATGGTCGGCGATTTTGAATGAATAATGGTCGGCGATTTTGGATGAACAGTATCGACGACGACGGATGAATAGTGTTGGCGACCAATGGCATTTTACGTTATTAAACTAAATTTAAAGAATATTTATGGTTTAAAAAAAAAAATCTTTGCTAGTTTTCTAATTTTTATTTTATCACTGTTATTTTCTTAATTTTCAATTTTTCAGTTTATCCATAATTAGTTTGTGCAATTACTCTAAATTTAATAAATAACAATGAATAAATTAAAAATTAAAAAAATAGCAGTGATAAATAAAAAATTAAAAAACTAACAAATATTATTTTTTGTTAACCATTTATATCCTTTTGATTCAGTTTAATTACATAAAATGCCATTGGACTTTAATACTGTTTATGTGCCGCCGACACTGTTCATCTGTCACTGCCGACACTGTTCATCTGTCACTGCCGACACTGTTCTTCCTAAAATCGACGAATACTATTCATCACCGAATATATAAACATACTGTAATTTTAGTAGATAACTAATTGATTAACACGTTAAATAATATGATATCGCGATAAGTTAACGTTTATCTTGTTAACTCAGTTGTCATATCATTCAAATTAAGAAAATTCAAATTAAGATCGTAAATTCTCTTACAAAATTAACATGATAACAATTATAATAACATGTTATATCGAATATTAATGTGCTAACAATAATATCTGACATTTGTAACATGCTAACAATAGTATGTGACACTTGTAATGTACTAACACCCGTCCGATGACATTGTTCATCTGAATTTAAGCTACGCCGACACTGTTATTATGCAAGTGTTGTGTTAACCCAGTTATCAGATCATAAAATATGAAATTGTTGTGTTAAACGAATTACCAAATCATAAATTGTCGTGTTTATCCAATTATCATCTCACATGGAATATGAATTATAAAAATTATCGTGTTAACCCAGTTATCTGTAATTTTATCATAAATAGTATCGCCGGATTATGAATAATGTCACCGGCTAAATCTATCAGAAAATGGATTTTCAGGTTAATGACATTTTCCATAATTATATAAAGTAAAAGATATATTTTGGATTTAATTCTTTTTCTCTTTGTTAGTTTTTTAATTTTTATTTTATCACTGCTATTTTCTTAATGTTCAGTTTATTCGTAGGTAGTTTGTGCAATTACTCTAAAGATAAACAATAATTGTTTACTGTGTATTTCAAAAAGAATTTTATAAAAAAATTATAAAACTTCTTTAATGTAAAATATACTTCTTCTTTTTTTTTGTAAAATATACTTTTCAACATAACTAAAATACAATATCCGAACCTAAGAAAATAGGGATCAAAATTGTCACAGTGAAAATGAGGCGTGAGAGATTTAAGAGACTTGTGGAAAAGATTTCGTAAAGAAGAAAAAGAATGTAAGGAAAAGACATGTGGTGTTCTTGTTTTAGCTTTCTCTACTTTTCATGAAACTAACCCCAGTTCAACTCTTCCTTCTTTGACCATTACTATTTTACAAATATATCTTACTATTTACTTCTTACTGATGACATGCTTTTGGTCTATAAATAGTTTTATTACATATCAACTGTTTCTAAATTCAAAACAATATATCAGAGTAAAACATGTAAGTTGTAAAGTTGTATTGAACACACAAAGATAATGGACCCCTTAACTTTGGATGGTTAAAGAGGGATCCCATGAGAATATGTGACTAAGAGAATTTAATAATGGGATTAATTTTTGTTTTTTCTTTTTCTAAACATTATTATCACTTATCTTATTCCACATTTTTCGAATTTACCAAACCCAATTTCATTTTTTTTTCCATTGTAATTTCTTCTCTGCCTATGTACTAAACCTTCACAATCTATATTCACATATATAAATATATTATATCGCTCACCACAAAACAAAATAAACTCCCCCCAACCCAAAACTTGATCGATCATATCTCAAAAATATATAAATAATAAAATTCCGAATCGCCTTCTTCTCTCTTTGAGATTTACCTTTTTACCCTTCTCGACGCAGCCATTTTCAAAAGACGAGAATGTTAGTCTGTGAAGCTATCATGATCTTCTTTTATCATCTTTTAGCCGTCTTCGAGGAAGATCCTACTGATGAAATCTCTGAATCTTTTGGAATAGAGTTTAGGATCAACGGCTGAGATTGAAGCTGGATCGGCTTGTAATGACTTATAAGCATGCTCAATCCTTTTGGTTATGTCGTAGTCTTGCAAGATGTCAATGACTCCAAAGTAGAGAACCACTTCGTACATCTCACCGTGAGACGGATAACTGGCTCCTCCTGATGTGTACTGATCAAAATCGCTTCTCCGGGCCATTCGTTCTGCTCTTGCTGGCATGTTTGCGCCTAATCTGATCGACGGTTTCCTGTAAAAACAGATTTGATGAATCATTAACTGATTGATTCTTTTAAGAATTAGGGGAAAACAGGACCACATGATCTGTTTCACACCTCACTATATTGCCAAGCAAATTATAGATCATTCCTACATTTTATCTATACTACTTATAAGAAATTGAATCCTCTCAACCACTCCATGTGTCTCTACCATAATCAAAGACTATTAATGCAAAAAGCGTCTTCTGTGAAGTCAACTTCTTAACATTAAAAATGAAACCCGGATATATGATTGTCAAAAATATTAATGTTTATGTTACCTGCCAGCTAAAATCCGGTCCATGTCTTGAAGTTCAGCCTCTAGGAAGCGACAACCACGCATGAATTTCTCATTCTGATATGAATCTATCCTACCTGCAATAGATATTGACATAAATCTCACGACGGGTCGACTTCAATGGGGGGGTCACAGACTAAGAATGATGTCTAAAATTACCAGATCTCAAAACAAATGGAGAAAGCCCCATCTTTTCTCCTGTGTTGTCATCTCGGAAGTGAACACCAACTAAAAGGCTATAATCCATTATTCTCTCGGCTTCCAAGAACTCACAGTCGCGTTTTATTTGCCTGATCATGAATACCGATCACAATTAGACACATGTTTTGGTTGTTGAATACTTTGAATAGCCAAGTGGCACAAGCAAACAAAAAGAACTGAGTAAGCATGGAGCTTACTTCATAAGCTCTTGATACCAGTTTCTCTGAAGACGGAAGGCAAAGTTTAGATCAAGGTCCTTGAGAGTCGTTGTCTCATCAATTTCTCCTGCAGGCTTTGCAGTACTCCGTCCATGGGAAGATCCTTTGAGATCAAACCGTCTCTGAATTCTATACTCGGAGCAGAACAAGTTCCCCATGACGATAAACCGAGTCTGAAAATATGGTAACAGAATGGTAAATTTTCTGAAAACAAAAAGACCCATGAAGCTTTAGATTAAAAACACATACCTTTTGGCCACCGACAGGTTTGACACAATGAACACCATAGAATCTAGTCACGAGGGAGTTTTCATATTGGCAGACATGTTTGTAGTAACTTGGAAGCATTCTTAGAAGCACCTGGACAAAAGAAGACAAAAGCTTCAGGTCAAAATTTCATTTAGCTAATCACAGACTTAGTGGAGTTTATGATTGAGAAAGTAATGTGAAAGCAAAGAAAGAAACAAACAAAAGGTGTCCCAACCGCTAATTAAGAAAATTAACTTGTTCCGGACAAGCATTTTCAAAAATGACAAGAGAAAGGTCAAATCTCAAAACAAGAAGGCAACTACTAAGTACTAACCTTGACTTCTGATTTCTTCACCGTCTTGATCATAAATCTATCATCTTGAGTTAGGTAAAAGAAGCTTCCACTCTTTCCAGGAGAAGATAATTCCCTAAGAGCATCGTTTCCACATATAGCTAACATATACTCAGCTGGATCCACTTGGAAAAGCTCCCTGAGACGTCTACAAACAAAATTGCCCAAAAAGAAACACAATTCAACACATAATCTTATCAACTAAACCCAGATTTGGGTATAGACACATCACCAAACCTAAACACAACTCGGCAACTTGCTAAATTTGCTAAACTAAAACTTTCTTGACAGCTAAAGATACCTGAACACCAAAGGACAATAATCTTTCCACCGGAAATCAACTGACAGATGCGGCGGAGTGGTCTTAGTACCTTCCGGTGGAAACCTTGTCCAAAATTTCTCCTTTGGATCGAAATCAGTCTGCTTGAGATCTCGAACAATGGACGCATGTTTGCCAACAGAATACCTATTTCAATCACAAACCTTCATAAGAACACAACAGAGAAGCTATAACAAAAACAGAATCCATCGAATTTGACAAGTCTATTACCTGATTCCTAATTGCAAATTCAGCATCAAATCGTATTTCTTATGCCCTTTAGATATAGTCTCTCCAGGTTTCTTGGCTTCGCCATTAAACCAACAAGGATTCTTCTTAAACTGACGAAACCCATCACGATCCACAGAGATCCTATCTCTGTAAATCATGGATGCTTCGACATTATCAATGATATCACAAGTGATATCCCCAGCTTCTCCATCAGATTCCCATATACAGATTCTCGGGAAAATCTTCTCTCCTCCTAAGCTTCCAGCTCCACTATCAACAGAAGATCTCTTCCTCGTCGCTACAATCAAATCATTCTTCTCAATCCCATTAAAGAAACTCCTCATGATGTTACTCTCATTCCAAGCTCCAACACAAGAACTTCCATCAGCCCAAGTGAACACACCACTTCCTTTAGGTATTCCGTTTTCCCATTGACCTTCGTATCGATTCCCATTAGGCCAAACGAGCAAACCTTTCCCAGAAATCACGCCGCTACGCCATTCTCCGGTGTACTGATTCCCGTTTCTCCACACATACCGGCCTCTACCGTCTTGTAGATTCCGTCTCCAAGTGCCTTCGTAGAAATCTCCGTTCGCATAACGCTTTTGGCCGTGGCCGTGTTTCCGATCAGCGACCCAAGTTCCACGGTAAGTATCTCCGTCGGCTCCGGTGAAAGTCCCGAATCCTTCCATTCTACCGGATTTGAATTCGCCTTCGTAAGTCGCTCCGCTCGGCCATGAGAATTTGCCTTTCCCTGAAGCTTTACCTCGTTTCCAATCGCCTTCGTACATGCAACCATCCTTCCACAGATACTTCCCGGATCCGTGAGGAAACCCACCGGAGAAGCTCCCCATGTAGAGATCCCCGTTCGGAAGCGGCTTCTCGACATCCAAGAGTGGCGTGGGAGTCACGCGCCTCGTGGTTCCTTGAGATCTCGATCTCACCATTGGAGATAGAGCTAGCAACACCAAATCGTCTCGTCTTCTCTCTCCCTCTTGTTCTTCTTCCTCTTTCAGATGCTCTCTCCTGCACAAAATATTCTCCTCTAGAACAACTTTCTTCTTCTTCTTCTCAACGACGCTGCTTAAAGACACTTCAGTAGCTTCTTCTTCTTCTTCGCTCAGAAGCGGTTCACGCATCATCTACTCATCAGAAAACCTTCACTCACACCCCCTTCACAATGTTCTTTCAATCTCTGAAAAATGACATTCGCTTTCCCTTTGCAACTAGGGTTTACTGGTTTCTCAGATTACGGCTAGATCCGCCGAAAGCTAAAGTAAAACCCAGTCGAGAAACACACATTCTCCGGCGGATTTCGATTCGGAAATGAGCGGAACAAAAAAAAAGCTGGAATTTTTTTCAAGGGATGACAGTGGATTAAGATTCACAAGTTTCTAAATCTGAGAAGAAACCTTGTGAGATTCGTACAAAACGCTACAAGAACATAAAAAAGGAGAATGAAAACATCAAAAAAGAAGAAAAGATATAACAGAGACACAAGAGAGATAGCAAAATAAAAACACTCGAAATTTAATTTATAAATAAAGTTTTGCAACAAACAAAAAAAAATAGGGCAGATTAGTAAAAAATTCATTTAAAAAATAAAGAGAAGAGAGAGAAACCATCGGGAAGCGGACACAAAAAGCCCACCAGCCCGAAAAAGAAACCACAATATTATTAAATTATTACGCGTATTAAAAAAACATTTAAATAAAATAAAATCGGAAAACGACATCGTAGTGTTAATGTAATAAACACACACTCGAGATGTAGTTTCGAATTTGTCTTTGTATAATTAAAAGCGATGTGTCCCGCGTCGTATGGGCTACTCATACGTAGTAAGTAATATACAAAATCCACGTACAAGACCAAATCATTAGTTATGGTCTACCTCTGTTTATATAAATAGAGATATATTTAATTAGTTTTATTAATGAAAAAATGATTATGATGAGGATTATCGAGAAATCTTGATTAGGAAGCGAATTTCCAGGTGATTGTGTTTGATGACTACTAGTAGCATAATTTAATAAATTTTGTTCTCTTCTGTGATTAGATGATCGCTGGCTTGGTGGGTTTTTCTTTTTTCGAGTTTTGATTCTCTTTTCTAGTCTCCAACTTCCGATGATTATTTAATTTAGATTACATTATTCCCGATTTGTTATTCGTCACTAATTTTAACTTATGCTAGGTCTCATATTCCCATACGGATAGTGACAGATAGACAAGCTTATAGTAGAGTACTGAAAATTTTAAAGTCGCGTTTTGTGTCCGTCGAATATACAGAAACAATGAAGAAAACAAACACTATGACCATTTTAAAAAAAAAACTAAAACCCTAACAATTCCCTATAAAACCAAATGGATTTTTTTTTTAAACTACTTGAACTTTACAAATTACTAAACTTTTGAATAAAATACGGATATCCAAAATTTTCATATAAAAATAAATCTGCTGTGGATATCTCAATTTTTCAAAATATCTAAAACATGATTAATCAAAATAGATCGATTAAATAAAATTGTACTCCTTCCGTTTCACAAAGAATATCATTTTAATGCATTATTTTTGTTGCATATAGAGTGTCATTTTATATTTTCAATGCATAATTTTACATAAAATTATAGTTTAAACCCTACTATTTTAATATATTAATTAGAAAGATAGTGTATTAATTATGGGTATAATAGAACTTTTAATAGTTTTCTTAATATGTGTGAAAAAAATGTAGAATGACACTGTTTGTAAAAGAGATGAAATATATCTTTATTGATAACCAATAGAAATAAAATGGTATATTGCGATGCTTCAAAAAAAATATTTGATCAAATGAAAATTAACAGTTCGGTAGTGTTTCACACAAATAGACATATCATTCTATTGATACGAGTAATTTGATTTGAAATGCTAGTAGGACATGATTGTGATTCCATTAACCACAACATCATAAAAACTAGGTTGCAACCGTGCAAGTAAACTTCATAATTCACACGTACGTATTCAAATGTTATAAGCATACCTAATACACCATTATTTAATATATATATATATATATATAATTGTATTATACTACTAGGTATGAGGATGATGAGGATGAGTGGTGACTATGGCTGTGGTGGTTAGAGCATCAAACGCATTTAATCACCATCAAAAATCTCTGTACAAGATTAACAAAATAAAAAATTTGCAAGGGGACGTCGTCGAGGCGTAATCTCGGATTTAATTTTTTGAAAAAATATAAAAATAAAGTATTTTGATCACTCTAAACAAATTTTGGATTAAGTTTGCAAATATTTAACATTAGTTTTATTGATACACACACTAAGTTAAGATTGTTTTGTCGTGTTTGTTCTATGTGATCGAGCGATTCTACACTTATTATGCATTTTTCGTCTTTACTACACTGTTTATTTGATTGGAAGCCTATACTAAATTTGATTGATAATCTTTAAACGTAACCTAAAAAATATAATATCAATTTTATAATTATCAGTCATAAAAATAAAAAAAATTAACGATACCAAAAACAGTACCATCATTTATTTTTATCGCAATCAACTATTTTTTTCTTTTATATCTTGTTTATCATACATTTAAAAAAAAATTGATTATTTTGTGCTACTAATAAAATGTGTTAACTTGGTTCCGAATGTTGACACTGCGATGTGGAACGGTTTTAATAGTAACAAAAAAATATATATAAAGATATAAATATAAATTTTTGTTACTATTCAGTGCAAGGTGAGACGGGACAATATGTCACCATTCAAAACCTTAGTCGATCAATATTGGGGTAAATCTCCATTTCAAAGCACCAGTCATTATTTGTCCACATATCAATATATCTATATATATATATATATATTTTTTTTTTTAGTATCAATATTTAAAAACCAGTCGATACAAAAATAAAGATAATAATAAATTGGGAAAGGGAGAGTGTATGGCTGAAGGTATTTTCCCATTCATACGCCATAATGAGTAGATACACGACTAGGCCATACTTTTCCCCTTCCATATTCAAGGCATCTCATAGCAAAATCATTAGTCTTTCTTTCGCTATTATCTTATTTATTATTTATCCTGAAAACCTGAAACTCTACTTATGCTTTCATATCGCCAAACCTAACAAACCCACGACCTTTTTGCGATTCTTCGCGATCATTTATTTAGGGTCTGAATGGTGATATTAAATTAAACGGTACGGGTAAGAAAATTGTGCAGAATGATATGGTACAAGTGCGGATCGTACGGTATGCGGAACTAATGTGGTTTGTGTGAGGAAAGTATGATGGAACAATGTTTGATTGGTGAAAAAATATTATGCGGTTTTTTATCAAAAAAAAATAAAAAAAACCTATGCAGTGCAAGACAACTGTTTAATTGGTGAAAAATAATAAAAGCGATTTGAAATGCAAATTTTAGATAATAATTTTACGAAAAAATATTATGATTGGCATAAATTAAAATTGTTGATTTATTAATTAATGTTGAATGGTGATTATCATAAATATATATAGTATGAGACAATGTTGAAAGGTGATTTGTTGTGCATGTATAATAATTATGAAACTTGAACTATTTAAAAATATATATTTTGAATGACCAAAACAATGTTATTAAATAAAACTAACCAATACAATTTTTTGTTTTTAAAGATGAGTTTTATAAAGTATATATATTATATTTATATATGCACATATATATACATAACATTGAAAAAAGCACCTTAACCGCATTATAATTGATGATTAACAAGAGTGTGGTGCGATCCTTTGATTTTGGTCTTGGAATGATTCGCTTACAGTGCAATTTTAATTAATCTATTTTTCATTTTATATATGTTTTCATACAATATACTTAATTTTTCCAAAACAAAAAATTTACCGTTCACTAGACTTAATTATCCACAAATATGTACAAATCCAATCGATTGTTTTTCTATATATAAAATAATACAATCGATTGCTCAGCCCCACAACAATATACATCTTTGTTTTTTTTGGTCAACTACCAAATCAACAGAATTTCTCAAATTAGTTTTCCAACAAACATCTTTATTTTCTTTTGCAAAAAAAAAAATTAAAATAAAACATCTTTATTTTTATTTTGTAAGAATGCATGGCTTGTAACTCTGCGACGTTGTTAAAAAAAGAAAATAAATACTGTAATTAAATGACGGGGAAGGTGAAGCCAAACAGCTCCTTTTACAATTGGACCAATAAGAGCTGAGCAGGCAAACAAAGTGGGACCCATGTTTTATGGTATTGGGCTGTCACGGCCCATCGTATAATGTCGTCGGTTAACGAAGCATTCACGACATAGACGGTGCCACATGAAGAAAAATGTTGGGCGGTCAAGATTGTGTACACGTCATCAAACTTCTAGCGTTTCCACGTGTCACAGCTGGCGTCAAAGATTACGTTTTTTTTGTTTTCTTCGTTGTTTTCGTGTAGTAGTTCTCACGTGCAACGAACGTTTTGTACGCGTGCGACGGTGAACGTCTTATGAGTATCAAGGTGTGAGTGATGATTCAGCGCGTGACTAAAATATTAAATTTTGATTTTAGCCGCATAAACAATTTTTTTTTTCCGGAATATAATAAAAACATAGAAAAGAATTACAAGTATATTAATAAAATAAAAAATAAAAGTAAAGTCAAAAGATACGAGAACCGAAAATTGGAGAAAAAGAGACTAACTAGACCAAACACCGAACCACATAACCAAATCAAAACAACAAACTTCCCAAAAAAATATTTGATGTCTAAATTGCGCCAAAGACCAAGAGCTAGAAGGGCAAGCAAACAGTGCACCACAACAAACTCTACCAACAACAGAAAAGACGGGGAAGAAAGCAGAATGGAGAAGGCCATAGCACAAACACCACACCCAAGCAGACTAACCGAAGAACCTAGGCAATCGACAAACACTAGGCTCAAAATAAAAATTTTGACCTCCGAAGAGAAAACACCGAAGAAGATCAACACCTCTAACACGCGGACACTCGTAAGCATAGCCACAAACATCTACAGATTGATAACTAGCCATCTCAGAGCTGAAAATCGACACCGCTGTTTCATCTTGTTACCTACTCCCAACACCTAAGCACAGAGAAAAGGCCGTAGATGCCTCCACAGCAATATGCCATCACAATAGCGAACCCAAACCAACAGGACCTAGCGAGACTCAAAGCCCAAAGATCACATCAGTCACAAAAAGAGAAGCTCGATATACGACAGCCTCGACCACCAAAACAACGACCCACCACACCACAATGACGATAACCAATAAACCAGAAGGGAAGGACGAACCTAACACAACATGCCTAACAGAAAGCAATATGAACTAAGGGAACACACACAAACTCATAGCTACCAAAACAAACCTCTTCGATTGGAGCAGCTGAGGATGATAAACACAGATCTAAGATAGCAAGGGAAGGTAAGTGATAACGAAGGAACCACGACCGAAGCCCTTACCAAAACCGTCGGGAAGGAGAGACCAAGTCGCCGCTGAGCAGAGAAAAGAGAGGAGGCTGAGCCGTTGAGACGCCGGAAGGATACATCCTCAAAATCCAAGCCAGAGAGACACCGGACCTAACCTCCCTCACCAAAAGCTCAACTACAGAGCTCGGCGGTTTATGAGCCTCGAGGAACCGCCGTAAAACCCTAACAACAAAAGGACAAAATCACCGAGATCTCAACCCACGAAGCCCTTGACCGTCCTTAAGCAAAATCACTTCGGAAAGGAGAGGAAACCCGGAGCCACCACCTCCTGACAGAGCTACCGACGAGACCCCAAAGCTCCCAAACAAACATCAAAACCAGCGACATAGAACCACGAGATCGAACCCAAAACTCCAGAGAAAAACATCGGAGAGGAGCCGAGAAAGCAAGAAAGAAAACGAAAGCAGAAAGAAGGGGAGACCCTCTCGCAGTGCCGGCGATTATACCGGTCACCGGAGTGGTAATCTGAGATTTTTTTTTTGCGGCCAGGGCGAACGAGAGGGGAGAGTTTGGCAACAATTGGGCCCAATTGTCATGTTTGTGCCGCATAAACAATCTATCTACAAATTAACCCCACGATTATTTTTTTTTCTAAAGTAAACCCATAAATATCTAATAGGTTCAAATGGATATATTTATCATCAATCTAAATTTCGGTTCAATTTCAAGTCCGACTTTTTTTTAGTTTATAAATTATACATTTTTGCATTTCACAAAAAAATACCATTTTAAGACTTCATTTTTGTTTCACAAAGAGTGTTGTTTTGTATTTCCAATCCAAACTTTTAAAAACAAAATCAGTTTTAACCTTATTATTTTAGTATATAATACACTGCGTATTAGTTAGAGAGAGAAATTTAGTTAGTTTATTAATAAGGAGTAAAAAATTTCAGGTATTTACATGTATAAGTTTTTTTGAATTGAACCGACCAGAAACTGAGTAGAATCGATCTCAAATTGAACCAAAAATTTATGAATACCTATATGGGTCTAAAACTTCTCTACCCGTAAAATCCGGACCCGATCGGATCTTACCCAAACCCGACCCGAATACCCGAATGGCCATGAGTATGTTTCGAGATATACTTCGACTTCCAGATCAATTATATTTTGGCTTGGTTCCAACCGACTTATCTGGATTGAAAACCACTAATATTGAGATATCATTTTACTAATATAAAACGTAAAAGAGATTATGGTGCTATTAGAACGAAAAAAACTACACAAAATATAATTTGAAAGTTTGGTAAGAAAACACAAATATTTAAAAGTAAAGGGGCGAGAACTGAAATAATGAAAGAAAAGAGTCAAAAGACTAATGAGCGATGACCGGTGAGGTCAGGTAGCCGTCCTAAAACCCGGTGATCTTAGCTAACTTCTATCTACTCTCCACCCTACTGAAATCCCAAATGTCACATTACTTCTTTTTTTTTGTTCCTTTTACAAAACTAAAATTATATACAATCACACAAATTAATACGAATATTGTTGAGTGCGAAGGGAGATTGGTAAACGTATGTTAGAACCGGTAGAAACTACACTTTTGGACCTAATCAAATGTAGTTTTGTAGATTATTATTGCAGTTAGAATTTGTTGTCAAAACTAACATTATGTTTTGGGTAGTAATTTTACAAAATGCTATTGATTGAGGTTTTAGTTTTGACGCATGGTGTAAATAGAAGTATTGCCGTGTACTAAGGTAGATTCAGACTTGTTTTTTTTTAAATCAAAATTTTTTCAGAAGCTACTAATGTTTTATGATTTTACCCCGTCATCATTGTGAGGAGGGTTGTAGTTTTGGAAGAAATTAAAGATTTATGGAAATGGGTAATCATTATGTCTGCTGTTTAATAAGTAAATTATGACGCACGTTGACGTAAACATATTAATTTGCAAATAAGCAAAGGATACACAAGAGAGAAGCACAGACATTCACGTAACGATGTTTCCTTTGTTCTCATGGAAAAAACAAATGACCATATAGCTACTAAATAAACCTACGGAGAACGTCATTTCAAAGCCGAATCTACCAAACTGTTCCATCTCATTTTATTTTATTATATTGTTGGTTATTAATTAATTAGACTCGTCATAATCTTCCTTTTCTCAATTTAGATCCAGACAAAAATATGTTGGTTTGGTTCTGTGGTTTGCTCGGACGTGTTGGTGTTTGTATTAATTTGTCAGCACCGATGGAGATCTCTTTCGATTTTAAAGGGAGATGATGTCGTAGGCTCGTAGCTCCCATGCAGCCCACGCTATATCATATTTTATTATAGAAGTTCTCATTATGTTGGACGACTTAGATATTCATATACGTCCGTGAGCTTAAAAGGAAAAATCTGATCGATGTCTTCGATTGATTAAGATTACAACGAATATTTAGGATGATATATCATTTGATTTTTGTTACAGCGAAGTAAATCTTAACCTACTTCTTTCAAGAATTGTAGAGTTTTTAATTCAAATCTCTATACTTATTGGTTAAGAAAAAAAAAACAGAAAAAAACGTTTGTTGGTCAAAAAATAACTTTGCAAGGAAAGGACCATGATATTTAGGTCAACCGGATGGAAGGGAATTGTTTAATTTAGAGTTGCTAGATCCGAATTCAAGTTTAAGGTGCTATGTTTGGAGATTAATGTTTTACGCTGTGTAAATTCACCGCAAGCATTATACAAAATTTGGTATCGGCTATAGATACACTATCATTTTGGTTGGAAGCATATATATACATATATTATAATTTTAAAATTTTCAACCGTTTTAACTACTTAACCGTTTGTCATTAATCATAATTACAATTCAACCGTCTATTTTAATCAAACCGTCTTCTCTATTACTGCTTCTAAACTTTTATTTTAATCACTTTTTTTCTAACCGCCGGAAATTCATAAAGGCCTTTACAAAACTGTTGTTGTTGAACGGGTAGTTCGATATTTATAAAAGAGAAAGAGTTCGGAGATTTTCATTGGATTAGAATTAAGGTCGAAAATACAAGGTGACAAAGAAATCAGGTCGGACAGTACAAAAACTAAGTTACAGAAGCAGGTCGGCAATAGTGATTGGAATCTTAAGCAACCTGGATTCAGAACGGAAATCCGGGGTATCGGGCTGATTAGATGAGATCGGTTGCTTTGCCGTTCTACAGAAGGATGTTCTTCTTTTGTGATTTCTTTCTGATCGGACCGGATTCTTATCCTGGAGTTAGAGATCTAAACTCTGCGTTTTGGATCCTTATGCTCTGATGGGGGAAAAAATTATCTCCTAATCATAAGGGTTTGGTCTCTATTTATAGCCAAATGTCGGTGGGCAACTATAGTTGAATGGTAACTATGGTTATTCAATCTGATGGACTCTTCTGATAAGATATTAGCTTCGAGTTGGACTTTCTAGCTTAATGGGTTGGATTTCAACAATATATTTGCTGATAAAATCCGAAATATTCTGGTCCTGGACCATTTTTTGGGTGAACAAACCCATATCCAACAGTTGTTACCAACTGGACTTTATATTACATTTTCAAAAGGAGTTCTTCCATAAACCATATGATAGAAGATGCATGATGCATCCAAAGACTTTAAGAATTCCGAATCATACAGTTTAATATCAACTAATACTCAATTACTCATTCCTCGACAAGCTCAAGGCGTTTGAGAAATGCTTCAATTTCTATCGGCTGGAAAAAGAGATTCGAACGGATTAATTATTGGCGTTTAGTAATACAACTAATAATACCTTCGATTATGTTGCAATTGTGGCCCATTGGGCCTAACCAGAGATACACTCTGGATCCATTGAGTGTTCAAATTTTCTCAAATTCAAATCCAAATCATGAATACTGTGTTCATGAATCTAATTACAACCTCATGGTCTAGATCATATGCATACCACTAAATACCAAAAGCAAATTTTTTAAAAATGTCCTATCAAAAATTCAAAAAAAAAACCCAATGTAAATGTTTATCTCGAAACAGTTCTATTTCTTTGTATTGTTTTTTTCTTTGAATTATATCCTATGATTTTGTACCTGTTATTATATATATTTTTCCTCTACATTGTTGATTTGTTCTTTATGAAAATAAAATAAAATTTTGTTGTTAAATTACTGAGTACTATATATTTACCAGCTAAAATTAATGCTTTCCAACAGTAAGCGGTTACCCATAATGGAAAACATGAACAACAGTTATTGTTTCGTCCAACTAAAATTTCTAAAATAACAATTTATTTACCCGAACAACAAGAAACAAACAGGAAAACAATCTCTTAAAATAGATGGACTCTTCTTTCCTACATAAATCAATTAAATCAACCCAAACATTCTTACAAAATCATCATAATAATAATAAAAAACTTGTTAAAAAAAAGGTTAATTAACATCAGAGACACTTTTGGAAAATTATTTAACAAAAGAGACACTTTATAAAAGGAAGACACTTTTCCAACTGTTCAATCATTTTTCTGCCGAAATAGTCCTTTAACCAGAAGAATGGAGTTGGACTTTATAACTAAATTGTAGTAACCCAGTTATTACTTAAAAAGGTGTGGGCCATATGTAGTGGGTCGAGATAAATGTGTGGCCATCGTTGCTTTTGCAATTCTGGATGGGTTAACAGGTGGATAAAGGAAACTGCTTATGTTATAGAATAATTGTCGAAGAAATTGTGTTTTCGATTGCGAGAGGATGGACGAGCATTGCCTGATCATCTGCGGAGACTGGCGTTGTTCTGAAACCGGTGAATGGAATTTCCAGATTGATAAAGAGAAGATGTCTCGATTAGTACCTGTGAGAGAAGGGACAAGCATCTCGGAGTTGGAGGATGCAGTGTTGCGTGAATTTGAGACGGATGGTGGGCTGTTGCAGTCGATCTCTCTGAGCTATTGGCCGCTGAACGGACTGGAGTTTGCGACCGGGAAAAAGACACCACCTGTCCTGATAACAACGGATGGATCTTTAGGGTTTTTCCTTAAGAAGTTATTGGGCAACCCTAACGTGAACCTTTTTGCTTCTCTTCAATGGGGAGTTAAACGGAAAGCCAGTAGTTTGGTGGTAGAGGATGCCGGATTCACAACGCCTAGGTTAACTGGTAAGACTCATTGTGGATTTGGGAAAGGCGGATATTCGGGAACCCAGGGCACGGAGTCAGGCAAAACAGTATGTGGTTTCTCTACCGCAGTTTCAGAAACGAACCCGTCTTTGATCGACAATGATGAGGAATTTTTAGCTGATGCGGAGCTAGTTGAAGCAGAGTTAGATAGTCGAGGTTACAGTGGGTGCAAAAATTACGATGCTTGCTACGAGGAGGATTTTGATAAAGATGAAACCAAGAAAATTGACCTCACCCAAGAAGAAGAGGATAATGAGCAGTTTTTAAGACCGCAAGGCTATGACAAAGAGTTTTGAGGTCCATTATTGGATGACCAATATGGGGGTTCTAACGCTGTTGAAATCATGTGCAGCACAAACGATGCGTTTGACCACCAAGTTACACTTAATGGTGGCTGTGTTGGGCAAACAGGGGCAGTCTTACCAAAGGTTGGATCCACTACTTTTGTCGTCCCGCAATATTGTGCTAGTGGTCAGGATTCCATGGAAAGGGGTAAGGGGCCTGCTGGGGCTGTGGATGGGCGTCGTTTGGATGGAGTCGATGATGAGGAGTTCGACATTCCTCCTTTGTTTGATGACACTCTGTATGTTAGGGAAGATATTATCCCCGATTTAGATAGGTTTGGAGATGATGAGCGCATATATGTAGGGAAGTTATTTGATTGCAAAGAGGATTGCCAAATTGCCTTAGCTATATATGCAATAAAACAACAGTTCTATTTCAAGCAAACGAGGTCAAAGATAGACTACTTTGTGTTGAATTGTGCTGACGAGAAATGTGATTGGAGGATATTGGCTCATGAGAAGAAAGGCAATGGATGTTACATGATACAGAAGGCTGAACTTAGGCACACATGTCCACTAGAGATCAGGAACCAGTTTAGGAAGAAAGCAACAAACCGTGTACTAGCTTCGGTCTATAAGGGAAAGTTTAGCGATCCATTTGGTGGACCTAGGCCCATGGATTTGCAGCAGATGGTTTTGGAGGATTTGCGGGTCTCGGCATCTTATATGAAATGCTGGAAGGTAAAACAACAAGCAATTGGGGATGTTAGAGGGACTGAGGAAGAATCCTATATGAAACTCCCGCGATATTTACATATGTTGAAGTTAGCTAATCCTGGGACAATTGCTGATTTGGAGACAGAGGAGGAGGCAGATGGATGCGAACGTTTTTTATATTTGTTCCTAACCTTTGGAGCATCAATCAAGGGATTCCGGAAACTACGGCATCTCATTATTCTTGATGGCACACATTTAGGTGGCAAATACAAGGGTGTGTTGCTTACAGCAAGTGAGCAAGATGCAAATTCCAGGTGTTTCCATTAGCTTACTGCGTAGTTGATAGCGAGAATGATCATGCGTGGACGTGGTTTATGCAAAAATTAGAACGCATTGTTGCAGACAGTTCAAACCTCACACTCATTTCCGATAGACACAACTCAATATACACAGCTAAGAAGAGGGTGTTCCCCAAAGCACACCACGGTGCGTGTTTGTTGTATTTGGAACGCAATGTAACCAGTACATTACACAACAAAGGCTTGGCTAAACTTGTAGGCCAGGCAGCATGTGCATTCAGGGTTGGTGGATTCCGTAAGATATTCAACGAGGTTAAATCGCAAAACCGTGCATGCGGTGTGTACCTGGAGAAAATTGGTATTGCGCATTGGTCAAGGGCGTATTTCAGCGGGCAGAGATATAATCTAATGACAAGCAATATATCGGAGACTCTAAATAAGGCTTTGCTTGGAGGGAGAGCATGTCCCATAACTGACCTTGTTATGTTTATAAGGGCAATGATGACTAGGTGGTTTGATGCGCGTAGGAGGAAGTCGTTGAAACATAGAGGAGTTGTTCCACCAGAGGTGGATAAGCAAATGACATTGAACATGAAAAATGGTGTTGGCAGCAAGGTTAATAGTAGTACAGACTGGTCCAGTGAAGTGGGCGGATACTTGGGATCACGCGAAATTGTTAACCTGTTTGATAAGAAGTGTTATTGCATGGTTTACAATCGGATTGGAGTGCCTTGTTGGCACGCACTTATGGTAGCAGATAGTCGCGGGGTTTCATATGGAACGTTGGTTAAGGATTGGTGCAAAACGACCACATGGGTGGGAACATATGAAGGTGTCATTGCCCCTGAGTTTGATCCGATGAATGTTGATGGTGCTGAAGAATTCGAGAAGCGAGAATTACTTCCACCGAGAACAAGGCGGGCAAGTGGCAGGCCACGTGAATTGAGGATACCATCCACTGGCGAGCTTCCAGTAAGTACACTTCTTTATACAAGTGGGTTACAATGCTGAAGTTAACGCCTACTGTTTTCTTTTTGGCAGAATGACAATGGTAAGCAAGCGAATGTCAATAGGTGTTCAAGGTGTCACAAAATGCGGCACAATAGGACGACTTGTGCCTATCCTATATGAATGCGGTGGGTTTGGTATCCAAGATGAATGCTGTTTTTGGATAGTTAGTTGACCGGCTACATGGAATTGTTTTTGCGTTTTGGTATTTTTTGGATTTTTGGCTTTTTCGTTTCCTGATAGGAAATTGGTTGTCTGTTGAAGCAGCATACACCTTTCTGGGTCTAGTAGTTTCTATTCAAACCCTACAAAACATCGCTGCTGCGAACAGTATGTATGACCAACTCTACAAGCCTGACTGGATGGGTTATATTGGTCAATTAACATTTATATTTTAATCTGATTGCGGTTTAACTATCATGATGCATTTCTTAGTAGTTGTATGTTCATTCTCTCATCTATCCAGAGTTTTTTCACCAAAATTGCGAGAGGTTGGACCGGTTGAATATCTAACAAAAACATTTTCCCGTCAACCATTTACAATACCTATACGTGTCCATCTTCACCTGACCGGGTGTACTTAACCAAAAATATTATACCACCCACTACCCTTCAGCACCAACTTCCACCTTTACAAAATATATTCTTCTTGAATAAGCGGAAAAGTTTTCCTCCACCAACTATTACAAGTCATTAAAAATATATTATAATTAAATATTAAAGCAATGTGATGGGGTCTTGCAAAATTCGTGTGGCGTGGAAGGTGGACACGTCGTCTGAACACATTCACAGCGTCCAAGATTTGATGTTTTGAAGCGAGCTCTTTTCCCGCCCATTACCTTTTCTATAATCATACATTGGGTTAAGTAGCTGGTCCAAACCCCAACAATTACCACCCTTTCAAAATGACAGGCGACGCAGAAAATTTCAGGAAATGGCCACCGACGATTTTAGCCAAAATTGCAGGCCACTTAGCCGTAGATGGCGTGGAAACATTGAAGAATTTGATACTAGCTGGTCCAGAGATGAAAGATGCAGCCTTGTCTTTTGAATCTCTATCCCGGCTTAACATGTCCATCCGCCATGACTACCCGTGGTGGTCTGACCCGTACTCGTATTACCACAGGTTGTTCCTTAAGTGTGTGGTGGCATGCAACCCTTACGGGCTGTATGTTGACTGTCTACGGCTTGCTTTTAAGGCAAGTGAGATAAATGTTGCACTCTACATACTGAATAATATTAAGGATGTCTTCCCTCACGCGAAGATCATGTTCACAATGCTTAGTTTTTGCGCGGGTAGAGATTATTTGGACGTCTTCAACTCGTTCCGTAAGCAATTCTCACAAACCAGCGATGTGGAGTTTATGTGGGTTGAGTTAAAGTACCAGATCCAAGCGGTGGGTCCAAAAATGGTGGATACATACGGTGGGACTTGGTCTTGCGACGCCTTCCCCGAATGTTCCGATTACCACAAGCTGGTAGGTGAGGTAAACGGCGAGTTTTGCAACAACTGTGTCTACTTTTACATGTCAATAGCCTTATGCAAAATGATCTAAGCTGTTCCTAACCCGTTGTCCGTATGGGTTTGTATAATCCTTTTTGTTTTGTATTACTATTCTCGTACTCGGTTAGTCAGGGTTTTTTATTGTGTTTGGGGTGTTCGTATATCCAACACTTGTTTACAGTTGTGGGTTGACTAATAGCTGGCAAAAAAGTATTGTGGGATTGTCTTGGTGGATTAGATCCGACCAAATGGATACGTCGATATGGTCAATGTTTATAAATATAACTCGTCCATAAGCTATTGATGATGTACAGTAAACCCGAACTAGATGGATACGACGATATGGCCACGATGTATACATTTTAACTAATTACAACAACCTACTATTATAACCAACACCGGGTTATACTATAGTGTGGTGAATATATATGGTCTTGATGGATACGACGATATGGTCATGGTGTATAAGGTATCCTGCAACCAGTGACTATATGGATATGACGGTGCGGTCATGGTGTATTAGTACACCTTTTTTTTAAACTAATTCGGATGTACAAACTACTACTGATGTCCCCTATGTGTGGGGTGTCACGCAAACCTAAGGGTCTCGGCTTTAGGGCTTCTGTTAACATTTAAAATAGTTCGCTTAGAAGGCCTAATTGCAAAGAGGTTGTCATGATGGACAACTTTGGAGACACACCAGCAAACTAATAGCTACCATACACTCCCACCTACCATCTCCAGATACTATATTCTGATTATGCATAACTGCGATTTATCCATGCATACACAGTAGACCTTGTTTATGTTTTGAAAAGGTTTAGATGTTTACAAAAACAATATTCAGCCATTACACATATATCACAGAGGGGTAGTAGAAGGTGGTTACTTCAGAAAAAAATGTTGTATCATCTCCTGATAAATGTCCATTGCGTACTGCTTCCTAAAATTGTCAACAAGTTTGTCGGTGATAGACGCCATCTCATGCGTACCGTGACCATGCGCATGTAACTCCATAAACTTGACTGCTACAGGACCGCAATCACCAGTCCTTTTTTTCTCATACAAACCTTCACTGCGATGCCACATGAATGGATTTAGCCCATGCGTTTGGGATGCTTCTACTCGGCAGAATGTCTGGATAACATAGGATAACATGACTACAACTAGTTCCATGTACTCTTGCACCTTCCTCTCAGCATAGAGTGATGGGCACGCATCAAGGATCTCAACACTCCACATTTTCAGATTTATAACCAACCCTACCCAGTGAGCATTCTTCCATATCATGGGGACGTAAACAGTGTCCACGTCTTCAAACCATTCCCTCCCAGGTCTTGCGACACACTTCTTTATACTCTCACCCCATCTAACCAACATCTTGTTTTTTGCAGCTTTGAAGGCCCTCTGCTTTGATAGAATGTGGTTGATCAACCAAGGGGCAGAGAAGGTGGAACGTTCAATTGCGAGCAATGCAAAGTGTCTTTCACCAATATACGCCATCAGAACCTCCATGTGCTGCATATAATGTGTTAGGTTGGTCATATAATAAACAAATAAATTAATTTTGCGAGCAGAGTGTATCAGTTTACCAGGGTTGTGACCCATTTTTTTGGCTCAGCAAGTTCTAGCAGGAACGTGTTAGATATAACAAAATCTTGAGCTACAACATGTTCACTGCAAAATGATCTATATTAGTTTCATTGTACTGTGCTTGTTAGTTTAAAACACCTTATTATGCTTTCTTACGTCTGTGGGGCCGTTTTGAGAGTCTTCTTCCACAACTTAAATGTGTTTGCATTGACAACATGTAGCAGGTCTATTGGTTCTTCTTTGTTTGTAGATTTCAGAATGGCCGCTAGTTCTCTTTCGGCTTCAGAAGGGACGTGTTTAGATATTTTCTTGGGGGGGGGGGGGGGATGTGTCACTTAAGTAGAGAGCCTGGAAATAAACAGAGCCAAATTGCAAAGAGGATTTGCCAAATTGCATTAGCTATATTATAGACACTTCCAGGATTTTGGACACTTTGATTGCAAAGAGGATTGCCAAATTTCCTTAGCTATATATGCAATAAACAGAGCCATTTGTCCTTACTGTGTTGAATTTGCATAGCCGTTAATTTATCTTACAAATAAAATTGTGTTCGTACCTCCTCCTCGACCATTTGATGCAGTTGGACCTTGACAGTCAAATTGGTGTCAGTGCACTCATGTCCATTGGGTGAGCAAATGCGTGGTCACTATTTCTGGTACAGTTGCATGCTCATCCACTGTTTCTGTCTTGCTTTCTTGTCCATCAGCTTTTATCTGCATACCAGGTTGGACACTTACGCAGGGTAGACAAATGGCTGACATGTTAGGGGAGTATGTGCAAAAGGGGGTTACCTGTTCTTCATCGATAGCTGTTTGGGTTCTTCCATTGTCGTTTCCCATATGTTCGAGATTCTGATTTAATTCATATGACTCCCTTAGGTTGAATGCCTGGAAATGCTTACAACCATGTGCCACTCGTGCTTTTAATGTTCATACATGTTTTTTGTCTTATAAATAATATTGTGTTCATACCTCGGACTCGTCCTCTGCATACAGTTCAACGAGGTTACTAAAGCTTCTGTCTGTATTCTCCTGTCCATTTAAGGTAGGTACCTCAGCACGCATGGACTCGTCTTGATTTACAGCTATGGAGTTTGGATACTTTTGACGGGGCTGCACCAGTACAGAAGGGATGATTACTATTCTAGACAATTATTAAGTTTTGCTACTATACCTCATATCTTTACCTGGGTGCAGATAGGACTGCTATACATCTCCTCCACCTCTGCATCCATCGTCTGCAAATGACTGTCCCCCTGTTCATGACCGCCCTGCATGTGTAGTACGTGTGTCACTGATCAAGAGTTACTAAGTATGGATGATGCATATCTACTTAGAAATGAATGTAATCGCTTCTCTGTTTTTGCACACAAGTTACCTCAGTTGTTATAGTATTCCCATTACCCACTATCTTACATTCTTCATTCCCAACTTTATGCTCGTCTTGTTCCTCCGCACCAAACTGTACAGTCAAGATATTGAATTTATCAGTCATTATGTTAACCTATTCAAATCGCAACCGATTTTTCACCACCATTTTGTGTTAATATTATTCATATACCTCATCATTATGTATCTGAAGTTCCTGAAGAACTACACCGACACCCGAATAGTCCTGCCACTGTCTATTTGTAGCATCACCTCCACAATCCTCCAAATGCGCATCTTCACCTACAACATCCTCCGCAACTGCTTCATGTTCCTCTAACGCAGTAGTACCACTAACATCGAAAGGTGTTTGTGGAACTGTAATTCTGCCTCCGGTAGCAGCTGTTGCAGTTTGTCGCTTCTTACTAGACCTCATCAAACTTGCCATTCTCTTTGACACATTACCAAAGCGGTTGAATCTCATTGATTTTAACTATCTTTTTAGTCGTGCATGTTGGTGTGAGAGCTCTTGCTGATTAATTGCAATAGCTTCTGTAAAGTCTTGTACTGTGCTTTGCACCCACGCGGGAATGTCTTCAACTTTCGTTGGCACATCTCTGAAGTAGTCATGCATAGTCCGCTGATTCTGCTTAGGTGGTTTTCGGATGCTCGTACTTGATGCTTTTCCCTTTTTCTTTGAAATAAAATGCTTAGGTTTTCGTGATATCACATGCTTCTTGTGAACTCCATTTGTGCTTTTCTTCTTGAAAGTTATCAGTGGGAACGAGTTGTCACCACCTGGCCAATCACCCTTCCTGAAAACATGCCCCTTGTTTATCAAGTCCTGCACATAACCAATTTTCTTGTCTCTAACCTCGTCATCCCAATCCAAACAAATATCCGCTTCTATCTCTTCATTCACCAGTAAAGATTGTACTTGGACCTGCATTTTGGTAAGATGTTTTAGTCAGACCATGCCTATATAATAAGTTCTCCATATATCCAGAGCTTATACAGATACTTACCCCAACATTACTCTCAACCTCGTGCACATCATTGAGAGTCATGACTGTTAGTTTGGAAAGCCCCACAAAAGGTTCTTCGCGTAACGTACGTGTGTCAGATCCGTTGTGTAGCTTCAATAGCAGTGAAGGTACAGACCAGAACGCTAGCATTTGCAAAACAAGTGGAAAACCCTGCATTCGTATTGTTTTCTGCTGCATCAGTGAACAAAAAACCATTACTGGGTCCTCAATTTTTCCTGGAATTTTCCTTCCCGGTATCATCGACCTAATGGTGTGGAAGAATGACTCACGCCCCCAAGGGAAGCTAAGGAATCCATCTACATCTTCTAGCATTTCTACATATTTTGGCGTTGGCTTATGTATCTGGTGAGTCGCTATAGAACACCATCAACTATTAGGATTAGCGCAAGCGCAAGCTTCCTCCAACTAGGCATGTCCATTGAATTCTCAAGCATTCCAGAAATGTCAGCTAACGTAGCTTTCTTGCTGGGGCCAATAAGCTTCTTCCAAAAACGACTAGGCCTTGACTTTACCGGAGGCTCGTATTTTTCTTCGTCACCACTTGCCTGCACATGAGTGCGTGGATTAATTTGAAAGATATTGGACATTGAGCCACCGGAATATCAAATAACTTCCCAAAGCATGAGTTCATTATCCTCTCCAACTCCGGTGTCCCTTCCAAAATCCGGCGCACAAACGATATGGTGTTGGGTTTTGAATATACATTCAATCTAGAGTCTGTGTATCTGTCAGTGGCAAACAATCTACATGAGAGGAGGTTGTCAGGCTTTGAGCTCTCTGCATCCGGGTTCTTGCCTACGGGTATGAAGGTCAACATGTCAAACCTCGTTCCTCATGCAATCTAATTAATAATTACCGATTTGTCCCAACCGGTTTCATGATTTGAGTATGTAAAGCTTTATTACCTTTCTCGGCGTCAATGCCACCTTCGAGATCCGCTTTTATTGCCCTCTTCATTGCCGTTGGTGGTGATTCAAGAATTCTATTCCGTGACAAACGTTAGATCTGCCGCCGTCGTGATTCCACGGTGGTGAGTGTAGCAGAAACCTTCGCTGCTTGCTTCTCCAGACACTTCTGTATGTAATTAGGTTTTCACACACACGATAAAACTGTAAAAGGGGAAACGACACCAAAAGTAAAAAACCTTACTGGATAAGATGAAAGGTTCTAACTAGTCTGAGGGTAATAAAGGTATTACACTCACACAGAGTGTCCAATATTTTGGAAGTGTCTATAATAATAAATACTCATGAGCAAGTGTCTATATTGGTTAATAACCCTTAAAAAAAGAGTCATATCTATGGCAGCGCAAAATTTGAATAAAATATGCAGCATCCTCGTGGTTGTAATGTTCTTCGAGGTAATATTTATGACACAAACATCTCACTCTAACACGTTAGATGTTTGTATTAAACATTGTGTTCCAAACCAATGTTTGAACACAGTGAAAGATGCTACTCATGCTGTTTGTGAAAATGCTTGCAAACAATTGTGCAATGAAAAACAGTTCAGTGATGAAAAATACATCGTCGTCCCTCCAGAAAGTCGGGAACCAAAAACTGGTATATGCAAATATGTCAAGGGTTTTGGATGCTAGGTTGTTTCATCATTTTCATAAAAGATATTACATAACATTACCTTTGTAATTGTTTATTTATAAGTATGTATTCTTTATATTGTTGTATCAATCGATATTTTATGTATTTATAGTGTGCGTCTAAATTTTTGATTTTTGATATTTTTTTTTTGAAAACATTTATGACGTAATACTTAACTACGTTATCTAAGCACCAATATACATTAAGATATTTATATATATATATATATATATATATATAAAGATTTTGCATATTTATACCACAATTAAAGTGTCAAATTTAGACCAAACTACAAGTCATTTTTTTTTTTACTACAAGTCATTTTATAGGATATAAACATTGTTCTAAAAAGCGGTCTACGCTACCATCTAGGCGGTAGGTATCCATAGACTGTGACGATTACCTCCTAGGCATTGTGTTGTGAATTCGACCTTATGAAAGATTATAGAAGAAACGAAATATAGAGAGAAAGCAATATTGAGGTGAATACCCCTTTATCTAGGGTTTATTATTGATTGTGTGAATAATGAATTACAAACCATTATGACCCTTTTATATAAGTCCTAAAACCCGATATACTAAGAATATAAAATATTATATTCCTAAGATATATCGTCTACCCTCCCACATGTGAACCCTAGTCCAATTAGGAATGAGATTTTAAGTCACCTAGAATAACAGACTCCACCTTGACAAAAAATCTCATGTACCATCACCTTCAGACCCTTTGTTCACTTCCTGGGGGGGGGGGTTTCTTCTTCCTCTTCTAGCACTGGAAGACATGGAGCAAATCCAAACAATGCTTGAACTTCTCTGCAGTGATTGGCTTAGTCAACATATCTGCTGCATTTTCCGACGTGTGCACCTTCTCCAATAAGATATCACCTGAAGCTACCAACTCCCTGATCTTGTGAATTCTCATCTGAATGTGCTTTGTCCTATCACAGTGTAGTAGAACTCCACCTTGCTCAACACTCCAGTCTGCTACAAGTCCTTGAACCCATAGCGCCTCTTTGGCTGCCTCTCCCATTGCCATATACTCAGCTTCCGTGGTAGACATTGCCACAACAGATTGTAGCACATATTTCCAACAAATAGGACCTTCTGAAAGAGTAAACACATACCATGTAGTAGACATTCTATTATCCAGATCTCCTGCATAATCTGAATCAACATACCCCAAAACTGCAACACACTTCTGATCTCCGAACATAAGTCCATAATCAGCTGCACCCTTCAAATACCTGAAGATCCATTTCACAGCATTCCAATGCTCTCTTTCTGAATTTGACATGTACTTGCTGACTTGACTAACAGCTTGAGCTAGATCATGTCTCGTGCAAACCATAACATACATTAGACATCCAACTGCACTAGCATAAGGAACTTGTGCCATATCTCTGATCTCATCATCAGACTTAGGACACTGAACTGCTAAGAGCCTGAAGTGAGACGCCAAAGGTGTAGATACTGATTTTGAATCAGCAATATCAAACCTCTCTAACACCTTCTGAATGTAGCTATTTTGAGAAAGCCATAATTTTTTAGAGCTTCTATCCCTGCGAATCTCCATCCCAAGAATCTTTTTTGCAGCACCAAGATCCTCCATCTCAAACTCTCTTCCCAGTAATCCTTTCAATTCAATAATAGCATCCATACTTTTCCCAGCAATGAGCATATCATCAACGTATAATAAGAAGAATATGGGAGTATGGTTTTCGAGGTACCTTACATAAACACAACAATCATAATCACACCTATGATAGCCAATGTTCAACATATATGAGTCAAACCATTTGTACCACTGCCTAGGAGCCTACTTCAACCCATACATAGTCTTCTTCAATCTGCACACTAGGTTCCCCTGTCCTGACATCACAAACTATTCAGGTTGCTCCATATAGATCTCTTCCTCCAAATCTCCATGAAGGAAAGCTATTTTTACGTCCATTTATTCTAAGTGAAAATCCCAGCTAGCTACCATTCCCAACACAACTCGTATGGAAGTGTGTCTGATCACAGGGGAGAAAATCTCGTCATAGTCAATCCACTTCTTCTGTGAGTAACCCTTTGCTATCAACCTTGCTTTGTACTTCACGACTTCTTTCTCAGATCCTCCTGGTTTCACCTTGAAAATCCACTTACAACCAATCGCTTTCTAGCCCTTTGGTAGAGGTACAAGATCCCAAGTCTGATTTTTCTCTAGACTTTCATTTTCTTCTGTTGTAGCACCTATCCACCACTCTCTTTCTAGACTAGACATAGCCTCCCGAAAGCTAGATGGTCCGTACCAACTAGAAGCGCATAAGCAACAATGTCTTCAAATAGTTCATTCTCTCACTTACACCGTTCTGCTGAGATGTTTTCCTCACTGTAAAGTGCCTCTGAATACCACGCTCCTCACAAAACTTCTGGAATGCGCCATTAGTAGACTCTGTGCCATTATCCGATCTCATATACTTAGCCTTTCTCCCTGTCTGGTTCTCTACTTCAGCCTTCTAAATCTTGAACTTTTCGAATACCTCAGATTTCTGCCTTAAGAAGTACACCCAAACCTTCCTGGAGAAGTCATCGATGAATAAAACAAAGTATCTTGATCGTCCCAATGATTGTTCCTGAGTTGGTCCCCACACATCAGAATGGACATAATCTAAAAGACCTTTTGTCGTGTGTTCACCTGTCTTGAAAGACACTTTGGACTGCTTTCCCATCATACATAACTTACAGATTGCAGCTCATAATTCCATCCAGAAGACCCCTCTTGTGGAGTTCTTTCAAACTATGCTCTCCAATATGCCCCATACGCATATGCCATAGAGCCGTTTGATCAGATTCAGATTCCGCAGCTGCAGTTCCGCCTACAACCACACTTCCCATCAATCTGTATATGTTTCCAGTTGTAATCAGTCCCTTCATCATTGTCACACCTCCTTTACTAACTTTCAACACGTCTTCATCTTCATCAGCACTGAATCTGAATCCGTTTATGTGGAGAGTACCCATGGAGATCAAATTTTTATTTACTACTGGAACATGTCGTACATCAATTAATGTTTTGATTGTACCATCGTGCTACGAAACTTGACTTGTCCAACGCCCACGATATTACAAAATTTGTCATCGGCCAACCGAACTGACCCAATATTTCCAGCCTTGTACGTCTCAAACCATTCCCTGTTCGATGTCATATGGAATAAAGCGCCTGAATCAAGCATCCAAGAATATGCCTTTTTCCCTGATGTTATAGCGAGCATATCAAAGTGAATATCCTCTTAATCTTCTGTTTTCTGGACCATGTTTGCAGACTTTGTAGAATACTACAAATTTCTGTTACCGTTATGTCTCTTGTCAGGACAATCTCTTTTGAAGTGGCTTGTTTTGCCACAACCATAGCAGATAGCCTTATTCTCGACTTTTGGCTTTAATTTGCTTATGTTATTACCTCCTAACTGCTTCTCTTACTGTCTCCCCTATCCTGGTTGTAGTTTACATTCAACCCATCGTCTTGAGACCTCTCTGAGCCGCTGTTCAGACGTTGCTCGTGATGAGATAGCAACGATGCAGTAACTGTCTCCAGCTTTATCGTTTCTTTATTGCAAATTAAAGCTGTCACTAGGTTCTCATATGCAGGGGGTAGAGAACACAGCAGAATCATGGCTTTATCCTCGTTAACGTGCTGTATAAGATCACCTTCATCAGGCATCTTCATCAGGCATCTTCAACCCGTATAACTTCTGTTTCAGATACAGTTTTGTAGACAACGACTTCAACATATACAACTTCTCTAACTTATCCCACATAGCTTTCGAAGTTGTAAGATCCATTACCTGACGAGTAATCTCGTCTGACAAACACAGACGAATCGTCGAAACTGCCTTCTCCTGCATATCATCCCAATCATCCTGTGTGATCGCTTCTGGCTTTGCATCTAACATCGTTTTCTTCATACCTTGATGTGTCAGCAGATCTTTCACCTGCCGTTGCCATAGCTCAAAGTTTCCCTTACCATCGAATTGCGGAATCTCAAACTTAAGAGAACTTCCTCCTCTAGCCATCGCCCTAAAATCACAATCCTAGCCTGAAGCTCTGATAATAATTGTTGTGAATTCGTCCTTATGAAAGATTATACAAGAAACGAAATATAGAGAGAAAGCAATATTGAGGCGAATACCCCTTTGTCTAGGGTATATTATTGATTGTGTGAATAATGAATTACAAACTCTTATGATCCCTTTATATAAGCCCCAAAACCCGATACAACTAGGAATCTGAAATATTCTATTCCTAAGATATACTATCCACCCTCCCACATGTGAACCCTTGTCCAATTAGGAATGCACTACAAGAAAACAGGCCAATTTGCGAGGAGAATTTGCGACCAATACTGAGGTCGCAAATTTGCGAGGCGTTTGCTAGGAATTTGCGTCTGGAGTAGCAAATTAGTCGCAAATTTGCGTGGATAATTTTCGTCGCAATTTCGTCGCAAAAATCCTCCAATTTGCGACTAATTTGCGACGAAAAGATAGTTCGTAGCAAACACGTTGCAAATTTGCGAGGCATTTGCGGGGACAGATATTTTCTAACATTTGCGACTGATTTGCGAGAATATTTAGAAAGTAGTTACCCACGTTTTTAATGATTTCCAACTGTTTTTTGCTACTAATTGTTTGGTCGCAAATGGGTAGCAAATTACTAGCAAATGCCTTGCAAATATTTTTTCCTAGCAAATTAGTAACAAAGGTTGGTCGCAAATGAGTAGCAAAAATGGCTGATCCTCTATAAATAGCAAGCTATGGGGGAGACGAAAATCATATCACAAACATCCCAAATCTACTCACAAAAATATTTATTTCGCAAACACACTATAAATCCGATATTTTTTGTGGAGAGGTCGATAATCGGATCATGTCTTGGCATCATGAGATATACACGGTTCGGGCATGGATGTACAACCGCCGAGATCCAGATACCGGTGAAGTGACGAGAGAATTTAGAGATGGTCTTGATCAATTTTTGACCCACGCGACACATCAGTCATTCGCGGTAGAAAACGGTAACAAAATTTTCTGTCCTTGTGTTAAGTGCGAGAACATTGATCATCATGATGCAAACACTGTTTGGAAGCATTTATATACGAGGGGGTTTTTACCTAACTATTATGTGTGGTTTGCGCACGGAGAAGATTTTGTAGTTAATGTTCCGGGTAGTTCAAGTACGAGTTATCATGGCAATCAAGATGGCGCTAGTAGTTTTGATAATAACTATCATCAGCATGCTCATCAGGAAGATTATAATGAATATGGATATGGTAATAGTGATGGGAATAGGTTTCATGACATGGTTACTGATGCATTTCATGAAAGTACTGCCTCGTTTAATGATAATACTTTTGAAGAACCAAACCCGAGTGCTAAAAAGTTTTACGATATGTTAGACGCTGCTAATGAACCCATCTACGAAGGATGTAGAGAAGGGCTTTCAAAATTGTCATTAGCATCTAGGATGATGACAATTAAAAGCGAAGATAACATTAGTGAAAATTGCATGGATAAATGGACTGCATTGTTTAACGAGTATTTGCCGGAGGGCAATAACTCGGCAGAGAGTTACTATGAAATACAGAGACTGGTCGCGAGTCTTGGTTTACCGTCTGAGATGATTGACGTCTGCATTGATAACTGTATGATTTTCTGGAAAGATGATGCTAAGTTGCAGGAATGTCGTTTTTGCGGAAAACCGAGATATAAAGAGACAGGTGGCCGCACGAGGGTGCCGTTCCAGCGTATGTGGTATCTTCCGATAACAGATAGATTGAAACGATTATACCAATCAGAGCAGACTGCTGGGGCAATGAGGTGGCACGCAGAACACTTTAGTGAGGAAGGGGTGATCTCTCATCCATCGGATGCGAAGGCGTGGAAACATTTTAACACGGTACATTCAGACTTTGCTGAAGAACATAGAAATGTTTATTTGGGTCTTTGCACTGATGGGTTTAGTCCGTTTGGTATGTCTGGTCGGCAATACTCGTTGTGGCCAGTCATAGTAACGCCTTATAATTTACCTCCGGATATGTGCATGCATCGAGAATTTTTGTTCATGAGCATTCTTGTTCCGGGCCCTAAGCATCCAAAAAGATCTCTTGATGTGTTTTTGCAGCCTCTGATCCATGAATTACAGGAGTTATGGCATGTCGGTGTACGAACATTCGATTCATCAAACCGCCAGAACTTCACCATGAAGGCTGTGCTTATGTGGACCATAAGCGACTTCCCTGCCTATGGGATGTTATCTGGATGGACAACTCATGGGAAATTGTCATGTCCTTACTGTCTGGATCAGACTGATGCGTTTCAATTGACGAATGGACGCAAAACATGCTGGTTCGATTGTCATCGTCGATTTCTGCCATTGGGTCATCCGTATAGAAATAACAAGAAGTTGTTCAAGAAAAACAAAACCGTCAAAGTCCCCCCTCCGGTTTATCTTTCAGGGGAACAGTTGGAAGCGCAAATAGATTATTGCGATGCTCAACAAACTGCAGAAGTTGGGGGTAACTGGTACAGTGTCCCCGCTAATATGCCGGGTGGGTATGGGCAGTATCATAACTGGCATAAGAAAAGTATATTCTGGGAACTGCCGTACTGGAAGGATCATCTCTTGAGGCACAATTTGGATGTAATGCACGTTGAGAAGAACTTTTTCGAAAATATCATCCACACGTTGTTGAATGTTCCGGGTAAAACGAAAGACAATTTGAAATCACGTTTGGATCTCCCTGGTATATGCGCAAGGCCTGAGTTGCACATTACAAGCGATGGTAGGGCACCGATTCCTATTTTTCGGCTGTCATTAGACTCAAAGAATAGTTTGTTTAAGTGGGTTAAGGATGATGTCAAATTCCCAGATGGATATGTGTCAACGTTCTCAAGGTGTGTCGAGCAAGGGCAAAAATTTTCAGGAATGAAGAGCCATGATTGTCATGTATTCATGCAACGACTACTACCATTTGCATTACAGGAGCTTCTACCAAATCACGTCCACGAGGCACTAGCAGGTATTATTCTTGTATTATATATTTTTTTAATTATATATATTTGTAATTTATAATTAACTTGTACGTTGTACATAATTGCAGGTATCGGAGCATTTTTCAGAGACTTATGTGCTCGAACATTAAATGCGGATGAAATCTTGACGTTGAAATCAGACATCGCGGTTATTCTTTGCAACTTGGAGAAGATATTTCCTCCTTCATTTTTTGACGTGATGGAACATCTGGTAGTACACTTACCGCATGAGTTGGATCTTGGTGGACCAGTCCAATTTCGATGGATGTACCCATTCGAAAGGTTCTTCAAACATCTGAAGATGAAAGCAAAAAATCTCGCAAGGATTGAGGGATCTATCGTGGCAGGAAGTTTGACCGAGGAGACATCTAATTTCTCGAGTTACTACTTTAGCCCAACCGTGAAAACAAAGAAAACGGGTCGTAAACGATACGATGATGGTGGGGTTGGGCGAACATATCCTGATGTGGGAGTACCCGATGTCTTCTCGGATTTAGGCCGAATGGGTGGCAAAGTAAAGGCAAGCGAGTGGTGTGATTACAAGCATTCTCACGCAGCTCATACTTATATCTTGCTAAACTGTGATTTCTTTCGACCGTATGAAAGGTATATATATATATAGTACTAGTTTACTTATATACATATACAATTAATTATAATTAATCATCATCCTTTATTATGTGATGCATAGGATGCTCGAACAGCAAATACGGGAGTCGTGGATGTACAGGGACACCGGAGTTACACTGGCAAGTTCGAGCCATTCGTGTTAGCATCTCAAGCGGAGCAAGTAGTTTTCATTCCTTACCCTCGAACTCGGGTCCGACGTGATCAGAATTGGTTGTCTGTTATTAAAGTTAACCCACGGGGTCGAATTATCGGAGGCTTAGCTGATGATGATCATCTACCGCCCGTACAACCTGAAAGGACAGAAACAGTTTACATCCCCTTCGATTCAAGCAATGATTTGACCAGAATTGACCCGCTTTATAGGGGACTTGAAGTCATATGCGAGGAATCTGATAGTCAAACGGAGTCAGACGAGTTTGATGAAGGGGACGAAGTTGAGGATGATGACGAAGAAGATGAAAATGGACAAACTTACGTTTCCGATCATGATGAGTAACAATTATGTATCGTGTATTATAATCATTGTTTGTAAGAATTATGTATTTATCGTGTTTTTTTTAAAATAAATCAACTAATAATTGCGACTCATTTGCGACTAAGGGTCGCAATTTAGTCGCAAATTTTGCTAAAAACTTGCGACTCATTTGCGACTAATTGGTCGCAATTTAGTCGCAAATTTTGCTACTAAATTGCGACCCTCAGTCGCAAATGAGTCGCAATTTTTAGATGATTAACCCTAAACCCTAAACCCTAAAACCCTAGACACATAAATAAACCCTCTAAACCCTAAACCCTAAACTATGTATCGTATTTTTTAAAAAAATAAATCAACTAAAAATTATTTAGGTTTGTAGGGATTTTAGGGTTTAACGTTTAAAGGATTTTTAGGGGTTACGTACATCAACCAAATATTGCGACTAATTTGCGTCGTTTAGTCGCAAATTAGTCGCAAATTTGCGACTAATTTGCGACTAAACGACGCAAATTAGTCGCAATATTTGGTTGATGTACGTAACCCCTAAAAATCCTTTAAACGTTAAACCCTAAAATCCCTACAAACCTAAATAAACTCTCAAAGCCCTAAACCCTAATGCATATAGGCTAGTTGAATAAACCCTATTACTTTCTCGAACAACTTTTAGATTTAAAGAATCGATCTACATATATATATAGCTTAATTAAGTATGTCACTATATATAGATGATTCGATCAATTTTCGTAGGATTGTCGAATTACTTATATAATTGCCCTAAACCCTAAACACATAACCCTAATGTATAATTATAGACTGTATATATGTATGAAATTTGCGATAAACCGAAACCCTAAACCCTAAACCATTTTTTCTTCTTTTTTTAATCTAGGAGCCGCAAATGAGAAGCAAATTTTTGCGACTCAGTTGCGACGAAACGTAGCAACGGCGTCGCACATTTGCTACGCATTGGCGACGCAACGTAGCAATCGCGCCGCAAATTTTGGCGGTTTAATTTACCGCGTGTTGAATATTTGACCCGATTTGCGACTAAATTGCCACGTGGCGTCGCAAATGAGTCGCAAAAAATGGCGGTAATTAAAAAATTAACCTTTTTATTTTGGCGGGTGTTGAAAAATTGACCAGATTTGCGACTAAATTGCGAGGTGGCGTCGCAATCTCGTCGCAAATGTGGGCGGCAAATACGATTGGGTGAAAGAAACGGTGCATTTTTGCGACTAGATTGCGACCAACTTGCGACTCATTAAATTTTTATATAAGGCAGCCGAATTTGCCTTGCTCTTTGCTCATTTTCTCACATCCTCACTCTCTCTCCTCGCAATTCTCTCTCTCTAAAAGGTATTTTCCGAATTTTTTTTTAAATTTATAATTTTTGCTTTAGAATGGTTAGGAATAGATTTAGGTATGGAATAAATTTATAGTTTTGGTTTTAGAATGGTTTGGAATATAGTTAGATTTAATATAATTTTTATTATATATTTTATTGCAGATGGGTGATAGGCATAATGAGTATACCGGTTTTTTATCCGCTTCCGGTACACCTGCACCGCGACGCGGCGGATCCCATTCACGACGTGACGGACCTTCTTCATCGACTCCGCCTATCTCGGATTTTGTTCCAGAGACGCAGCCACATGATCTGCCACCTGAGGCTCCACAGTTCGAGCATATGACGCTGGAGCAGCTTCTCGTTAGTCCCGGACGGGAAGTTCTTACGAGATTGGATCCGCATCTTTCCCCGGGAACTTTATGGTAACTATTATTATTTTTTTAATTATTAAATAAATAAATAGTTTTTTTTAATTGTTTATAACATAACTTTTTTTTTCCAGGTTTGGCCATAATAAAGTTGGACAGACTATAAGGAAACTGATCGAGCGGGATTTCAAAGCCCCGCACCCGAGTTGGAGCAAGGTGCCACAGGAGACGAGGGATAGGTGGTTTCACACTTTCGCGGTAATTCTATTAATTTGGCGTTACTTTATAATTTTATTTCTATTAATAATTTAATTTATAATTTACAATGTATATACTAATATTAAATTTCTACTAATTTGAATTTTTATTTTTTATAGCAAAAATATAGATGGGATGTCGAGATCACGGGACTGGTCCGGGATGCCTTCGATGACAAGGCGATGCATCGCCTTACTGATCAAGTCGGCCGCTGGAAAAGGAAATGGAAGGTGGACCCTGAGCATGCGATGCCTGAGTGGTTCAACCCGACGGTTTGGGCGGGTCTCATTGCCTACTGGCAGTTGCCGACTTCCGAAGACACAAGCAGCAAGTGCCGGGCCGCGCGGTACACCAAGGTTGACGGAGAAGGCATTTCGAAGCATGTCTCGGGGCAGTTGTCTTTCTTCGAACAAGCGCGCCGTATTGTAAGTTGAATTCAATTTCTATAGTTCAAATTTTAAAAAATTCTTTAAGTTAAAATATCTCACGATTTAACATATTTTTACCGTTTTTCAGGCACAGACGAAAGGTGCCCCGGCTACGATGCCCGAGATTTGGGAGAAGACCCACAGACGCCAGGACGGTACGTGGGTTGATAGTCGAGTTCAGCAGCTTCACGGCGATGTGACTGCCCGGGTCGAGGAAATCACATCGCAGTCCACTCCCGATGGTCAACCCGTCCAAATGACCCCAGTGGACGTAAACCGCATAGCCACTCAGGTAACGAAAACAAACTTTTATTACTAATTCATATATAATTATTTAAGTATTTATTTATTTTCTTATTAAATTTTATTTTACAGCTAGCTCCCCGTACCAGAAAGGGGAAGATTGCTTTCATGGGATCTATTCCGACGGATGCCGAGGGAGTTCCCTTTTGCCCGGTTTCGGCATACGTCCCAGACCCGATTAGAGATAAGAAGCTAGAGATCGCGGAAGCAGAGATCAGATCGCTGAAGCAGCAACACGACGCCTATGATATGATGTTCGAGTTACTTGGGGATTCGAACCCGGCGATTCGGGAGATGCTGAGGAAGAAGAAACAAGGAGAAGCTGGTTCTTCTTCAGCTTCTGCTTCAGAATTTCATGAAGCTTCGGATTTTCAGGATATCGATGATTTGTAGTTATTTTGTTCGTTGTACTAAATACTCGTTTTATGTAATATATTAATTAAATTTTATTTTATTTTTATTTTATTTCCGAAACAATTAAAAATTCTGTTTAAAAAAAAATTTTTTTTTTTTTTTTTTTGCAACTGATTTGCGACCGTCCAAACCCCACAAATTCCTCGCAAACTAGTAGCAAAATTTGCCTCGCAAATGCCTAGCAAAATTTGCCGCGCAAATGCCTAGCAAAATTTGCCTCGCAAACTAGTAGCAAAATTTGCCTCGCAAATGCCTTGCAAAATATCCTCGCAAACGCCTCGCAAACTTTGTCTCGCAAACGCCTCGCAAACTCGGCCTCGCAAACGCCTCGCAAATTTGTGCAAGGCATTTGCGACCAAATTTCTTTCCTCGCATAATTTGCGACTAGATTGCGACGATTTTTCGTTTGCGACTAGCTGGTTGCGACGATTCGTATTTGGTCGCAAATGCCTCGCAAATTGCCATTTGCGAGGCATTTGCGACCACAATCTTAGTCGCAAATTGGCCTGTTTTCTTGTAGTGATGTGATTTTAAGTCACCTAGGATAACACGTTGGCATTATGCGTTTTTGTTATTAAGCGGAGTTAGGCGGGTCTAGGCGGTCTTACATTTTGTTTTTCGGTGTAGTTTTTGAAATTTCTAATATCATATAATTAAATTTATAAGTTTTGACTTCACAAATACATGATTATAAAAGTTTATATGTTGCTTGATATGAATTGAATGAATATTTTGGTCTAATTCGCATATATGGTATTTTATGATGTTTTAAGTTTTGATATTTTTAACATTTTTATGATTTTGTTTTGTATAATTTGAACTTTGGATCTATTTTAAGATTTAAAAATGAAAATTTTATTATTTATATATTATGGTATTTCATGTATTATACTATATATTAAATATAGATATAATATATATTGGTTTATCTTATAAACGCCTAGACCGCTTTAAAAATCGTCTAGGTTCCGATTATGCGTTCTAGACGCTAGGCGATGAGTCGTCGTCCAGTGCTTTTTTAAACATTGGATACAAATGAATGAAAATGGAAATTCATATTTTTAATTTCCATATAGTTTTAATTTTTCTTTCCAGTTTCATTTTTGTATTTTCATTTTCTATTTACGGTAGTAGACTACAATAGTAAAAATGTGTTACTCGTCTCAACTTAACCAAAAAGAACTATATGTTTCCATAGTTTTTATTTTTTTTTGGGATAAAATATATGTTTCCATAGTTGTAATAAATTTTCTTGCTAACTAAATTTGTTTTAAATCATGGATAGTAAATCATACATATTCCTCTTGATATATATATATATATATATATATATTTTAAATCTCCACGTTTATAGTAATGTTACAAACTTGCAATATTCATAGAGCATGCGAATATGACGCAATTTATTCGAAGGTTTTCCATGACAAAAAAGAAGAAGGCGGCGAGGTGTGTTTTATATTGTTACATAAAGCACCTATAACATGATTAATTCAGTTTAAATATCATCGATTTGGCTCCAACTCTATCACGCGGGATTAGTCTTAGCTCAGAACCATGCTTGAGGAACACGTTTCCTGTATATCCAACACAAGAAATTCCATTAATCAAACACATAAATAATGTTGAATTATAACTAGTCACACTTGAGGTTCTTATCAGATTAGTACACTCTGACTCCTAATTCCTGAAAACCTCATTACACAAAATCCCAAGTATGTCTAAGGACTTGAGAATCTAGTAAGCAATTCAAGTGAAACGTATAATGGAAATTTGACGCAGAGGCGAAAACAAAACAAAAAAACAATGAGCAAAGTAAAATGTTTGAATCAAAATACCTGCAGATTGTTGGGGATTGATCCCGATCCCATCTGCAAACACGAATAAAGAATGTGCATATCAGAAAGAAATCCCTGAGTGTGTAATGCGGACGAAGAATAAAGAAACTGCATATCAGAAAGAGATCTTGAGCGTGTGATGCCACTAGAATCAGTATGAGATTATTCAATAATGGTTTATTTATAAAACAAGTATATGATTCCTGACTTTGCAAAAACATGATTCAACATGCAAAAACAAGTATATGATTCCTGAAATCTCAGCTTATCCCTCAAAACTGAAAGAAACTCAATTGGGAAAAACAGTGTTCTAATCCACCTACAGATCCCAAACGATTATCCATAAGTCGAACATAAATCCAAATCACAAGAAATTTTGATTGTTTTCAACACAAATATTATATCTTAATCTTCATATGATCTTTCAAATTTGATGTAAACTCAATTATTCTTAAATATACAAATCATAATGCAATGAAATTCGACGCAGCGAGAAACAAAAAACAAAACAAAAAAAGTTAAGAGGCTGAGACGAATGGATCCCATATGCCTAAAGATACAAATCATAAACACCAAAAACCCTAGAAAAAAAAATCACAGAGGATGTTGAATTTACCATTCGTGATGATGGCGCTTGTCTGTGGAGGCACCTTAAACTCCTCGGCTGCGAATTTTAGAACCGCCGTGAACGGAGCTCCTTCAGGCACGCTGAAACTGAAAAGAAATTTCACCGATCGATCAGAAAAAAGAGAGAGAATCAATCACAAATGATTCAACGCGTAAAGATTTGAAAGGAAGAAGAATCGATTCGCATACACTTTGAAAGGAAGCTTAGGATCAGAGGTCAAAGTGACTTTGAAAGAGACTTTTCCACCAGTTGCCATTTTTTCTCGAAGATTTCTCAAAAGGCGGAGACGGAGGAGATCGATCTGCCGCCGCTGCGTTTGGTTTTTTCTTATCAGATCTGCGTTTCAACGACGCCAAATCACACAGACACAGATATTTATAACAGTGAATCTTAATTATCACTCGGCCCGTTTAATTAATTTCTTGAGGCCCATTTATAAAACATTGGGTTGCAAATCTGATTTCTACATCCAAAGCGATCCTGATTTTTATGTTTGGTCATAATAATAAAAAGCATTTGGAATTATTTATATTGAAAAGATAAATCTTATATTATTCAAATATGAATTTTAAAAATTAAAAAAAATATTTTAATCATTGATTTTTTTGGGTACAAATCTCATTAACTTAAATTTATGGGATACAACAATAATAGAGAATTACATCCTCTTTGATTATTATAATAATACATAAAACAATAGAAATTAAAGCAGATAAATCTTTATGATAGATTGACAGCGAGTTGGAGACAATGCCTAAATGCGTTGATAGAACCTTCGCGACAGAGTCGAACTGTCGAGACTTGGTCACTTTAAGATGTAACGTTGAAAACCAACCCCCACCTCTAAGATTCGTCGACACGATCTTGGTTGCATCTTCTAGCACCGTGAAGACCACTACGAAAGATGACATACCAGTGAGTAAGTTGAAAATTTTCCCCGAGATTAACCCCAAAAAAAAAAATCTTTCATAGAAAGGGGACATGATGGAAATGTTCTATCCCCGCGAAGGAACAAAGATTTCTCCTCGAGAGGGGAGGAAGGTGGAGATGTTCTCGGGGAGAGGAGGAAGGTGGAGATGTTCTCGGAGTGGGGGGGGAGGGGAGAAAATTGAAAGGCTTGACAGACCCAACAAAAGGAAAGCCAGAAAATTCCCGAAAATAGAGCCAGTAAACTTAGCGATTGATAAGGACTTTGACGGGTTGGAGTTGCTATAGTTGGAGGTAAAGCCCATTTTAGGATCTTGGGCGAGGCCCACTTTGTACACACCAGAGTGGTTGAGCAGGTTCATGAGATTGGGTGATGGAAGGAGACCCCCTCGTCGGAGAGCCTTCAAAGGAGTCGCCGGAAAAGGATTTTGGGATAGTGATGCTTCTTGCAACAACATATAGTGCGAAAAAACTCTCGCCACATGAGCGAGTGATAGAGAGGATCTCTTGTGGCTCGCCAAAGGAAGAGTCCACAAGGAATTTGGCAGATCTATAAAAGACCCAACCAAAGAAGGGAGTACGAAAGGAGAGAGCATGTAGACGACATCAGAGAGTAAGACAGAGGATATGGAGGATCCATTGGTTTGAGAGGTTCCGGCGATGCCGGAGAGAGCCACATTCGAAGTTGAAAGGTATAACATATCAGACTTCGGGAAATCATAGAAGGGAAGATTGAAAGAGTTAGATCCATCGCTGAGTCGAGATTTGCAGCCATGGATGGTCGGGGCTGAAGCGTTGGAGGTGGAAGTGAGGTCTCGCTGGTGGTCTTGGAGTCAAACCCGTCGGTGAGTAAGAGAGTCTTCACGCAAATGTGAGAGAGATCTTTAGAGTCTGAGACGGTGACGCAGAAGGTGCATGAGGACAGAGGAACAGAGGAGAGTCAGAGACTGGCCATTCTAGGTCGGAAAATGGAGAGAAATGTCATCTTGGAAAGTGTGTTTGAGAGAGCGGCGTTGGGGCGAATTTTTAAGCATTGAATTTTTTTAATGATTTTAAAGTGTTTTAGAAGATTTTTTTTAGTTAAAAATACCAAGAAAATCCAAATATCATAGTTTTAAGTGAGATTGCAGAGAATTTTAAATACAAATCATAAAATTTCTCTAGATTCATCCAAAAATATCAAAATCATCTAAAAACTCATTAACCATCAACCAAATGATCAACCCCGAAAAAATGAAAAATATGAATTTCCATTGAAAATTTGAGGATTATGAGGATATCCCTCTTATTGGAGGACCGGCGATTGCTAATAATTATAAAGAGGATAATTTTGTTAACATTTTATGAAAGCTACTGGATAAAGTTCCAAAAAAGTTTCAACACTTCATTTGGAAATCTCTCTCGACGTGAATTCTTGCCTCAAGAATATATGTGTGACTTGTGATAAATCATGCTCTTTGTGTTTGTCCAACGGCTATTAAAACCTGTACTTTATCGCTGATTCGTCAGTTTTGGACGTGTTTTCTTTTGAGTATACGTACTAATTTTGAGCTTTTTTTTTATGGTATCATCTGAATAAAGAGAATTTTGACATTTTGTTTTTCATGGTAACATCTGAATAAAGAAAAGTTTTTGACTTTTTATGAGAGATATTCTGTTAGATTCTTTGGTTTATCTGGAAAATAAGAAATGAGAAACTCTTTCAAAGATTATTCCGGATCCCTTCAAAAATTGTAGATGATGCTATAACAGAATATCAAGCATCGTCAGAAGCATAAATCAAGGACAGCCCGTCCCATCTGAATGATAGCTCTTCCCTTTTGGACCATAGAGATAAGTAAGTCACAATTTGCATTGCAGAAGCAGAACATATGCATCTTGTAAGAACGAAAAACAATCTACAAGTATGTGATGGATCTGCAAAAACGATGAAGAAAAAACTTCCATTCTTAAAATGAGGAACACCCGTCGTAATATATACCAATATTATACTCAGAGTTAAAAGGTCTTTTCTAATTTGGGTAATGAAGTGCACTTTTTAGAACATTGCATGGATCGGGTTTCTCTCACGACTGAGTGTTTAGAATAACTTCAAAATGTTGACAATCCTTGAAGATTGGCCTGCCTTTGACATGACTAATAAATAATCTCAGTTAGAGATATATTTTCTTTTTTTCGCTTTGGGTTTTTGATTCCATGTTCTTTAAATAGAAAAAGACCGTTTAGTTCGAAATGCTAGGAATATAGTAGTTCTGTCTTCCTAGGTAGGTTCTTTTATTTAAGGCTACAATCAAACATTCATAGTTTTATAACATTAGTGATTCTAACAAAAATAAAATAAAGAAAATTAGATTATATACCCTAAATTTTATTAATAATTAGAAATCTATACTAAGTTTTTTAGAATTTGAGATATACCTTCTTTTGTTATTAAAATAACATTTTTGTCCTTAATCAATCTTAAAAATTCAGAAAAAATAATTTTATTATTATTATTTGATTAATTACGAATTTTAAAAAAATTAATACGATTTAAAAAAAATTACGAATTTACATTTTATAATTTAAAATTATAAATTAAATTAGTATAGATAATGATTTGTTAAGTCGACGAACATAAAAATGAAGTCAATTGTTTAAATAAGTTGACAAAGTAAAAAATCAACCAACCAAAATATAAATCGATAGTTTAAAATAAATCAATGAAAAAAAAAATTTAAGTCGATGAACAAAAAAATTAATTCAATGGTTTAAATAAGTCGACAATGTAAAAAATCAACTAACAAAAATACAAATCAACTGTTCTAGAATAAATCGATTAATTAAAAAATTAAGTCGACGAACATTAAAAAATAATTAAGTCAACGGTTTAAATAAGTCGACAAAGTAAAAAATCAATCATGCAAAATATAAATCGACGGTTTAAAATAAGTCGACAAAAAAAACAACAAGGCGACGAACATAAAAAATAAGTCAATAGTTTAAATAAATTGACAAAGTAAAAACTCAACCAACCAAAATACAAGTCGACTGTTTAAAATAAGTCGGTGAAAAAAAATTAAGTCGATGAATGTAAAAAATAAGTCAATGGTTTAAATAAGTTGACAAAGTGAAAAATCAATCAATCTAAATATAAGTCAACTGTTTAAAATAATTCGGCGAAAGATAAAATTAAGTCGAAGAAATAATAAAATAAGTCAATGGTTTAAATAAGTCGACAAAGTAAAAAATCAACCAACAAAAATATAAGTCGACTGTTTTAAAATAAGTAGATATGACTAATTATTTTTATTTAATCAAAATTAAATATTTTAGATATTGATTAATTAACAATATCTTTTATAAAAATATATTTAAATACGAAAATTAAATTTAGAACTGAAAATTAATTAGTTTAAACATAATTTAGAATTTAAATTAAATAATTTTAAGTTATTTTAAATTAAATTTATTAATATAATAAAAAGTTAAATATGTATAAAGGTATTTATGTATTTTTATATAATAAAAAATATAATTTTCAAATTTCTATAAAATTAAGCGTAATTTTCAAATTTGTTATAAAATTTGGAGTACTTATCAAAATAGTTCAATAAAATAATCACTGACTATGTTTTCTTGATTTAAGATATACCGCTCGGATAAAAACAAAATAGAAATTAAGATAAGCGTAAGCTACGATTTCCAATAATAATGAACGATAATTATTGATTCAAAACAAGAATTGGTTAAAAACTCCCAATAATAAGACAAGAGACAAGTCAACGTCAAACAAATGTAAAAACAAATTCTAAAAATATAATAAAACTACTTTTACAGTTTTACTATATAAATAATGTAGATTAACCAAACATCCTCACAAAATCATCCCTCATAGTAAAATCAAAAATACATTATGACAGCTCGAGTGATGAAAAATCTAAGCAACTTTCTCGTGATTGTATCTTTATTTACAATGATGTTTTCAACACAATTCTCTTATTCGGCGATGGTAGACGTTTGCATCGAGCATTGCATGGTAAATCAGTGTTTGAATGTGATCGAATATGCGACTCCATACATATGTAAATATGCTTGCAAAAGAAGGTGCACCCAAAGTGAAAAGCATTATCATGATGGTTAAATCATTAGAGGACTAGTGGCTTTTGCAAAATTGGCAATGGAGTCTGCTAATAATTGGAAAGTATATTCTCACAAGTTGTTTTCTTTCTCTGTATAATATAATATAAGATAAGTGTTCTTTATACAATTGTATATACAGTTATACTACACTGTATATATAATGTACGATGAGTGATAAAATATTATAGAATAGAATATTGTATTGAATTGTTTTTGATATGAGGTTTCAATAAATATATATATATATATATATATATATATATATATAATATGGTAACTTTAACATAATGCCAATAGTAAGATAATGTAAAGTTTCTTATCCAACTCTGACATATAAATGAAATATGCTTGTACAAGAAGTAATATAGAGATTTAGAATATTCTTCGGTTTGGGTTTCACATTCTTTACGGGATTCACTTCATAGATGGATTTTGATGGCCCACAATACTTGGTCCGCAAGATACATATTTTGATCCTCAAGTTATCTTGAATACTCCCCCACACAACAATGGTGGAACGCGAAACGCAAAATCTGCAATCACAAAGCGGAACACCTATGTAGTGGACATCTTTCGAGGACGGATAAAACAAGTCAACAGACTCCTCCGGGTATTAAACTTCAACTTCAAAATAGGGATGAAATTTCAGCTCGTCTTTGGTCTTTGATAAAAGGGAAAAATATCCCGTGGGTGCAACTGCAACTCCACAAACAATTGTCCTTGTCTCGGACAGTCCATATATCGGATTAAAAATGACCTAAAGAACATGAGCGTTCCAACTATAAATCCCTAAAACCACAACCAAACTCCCCCGTAATAGGAGAAACCAAAACACAAACTCTGAAAAATTTTAAACTCAAGAATAAATCCAAAAAAATAAGAATTAAATAATTAGAAAAAAATCATGTGAAAGCCATGAACCCTTAATCCCGTCATAATAATCTCCCAGAAAAAACTTTTGCACTTAGAAAATAAAACCAAAATCCCATTAAAATCAAAAGAAAAACACAAACTAGGAATGGAAGTCAAAATCCATTAACTTTTCAATCAAAACCCAGCGGGGATCCACACGTCACGTCTTCTTCGTCATCTGGATCATCGGCATCGGTGGAGCCGTCTTCTTCACCACAAATGTTTGACCCCAACGAACCTTAATTCTTATTTATGTTTCCCATGATCTTTAGAAAATTAGGTTACAAGAGCAATATGCGGGATTTAGAAAGTGGTTTATCCCATAGAAATTGACTGCTCTGATACCATGATAAAATATTATAAAATAGAATATTGTATTGAATTGTTTTTGATATAAGGTTTCAACATACATATATATAATGGTAACATTAACATAATGTCAACACTAAGATAATGTAAAGTTTCCTATCCAACTCTGACATATAAAGGAAATATGCTTGTACAAGAAGTAATATAGAGATTTAGAATATTTTTCGGTTTGGGTTTCACGGGCTTCGCTTCATAGATGGATTTTGATGGTCCACAATACTTGATCCGCAAGATACACATCTTGCTTCTCAAGTTATCTTCAATTGAGCAACTGTGTCATTTGGACATCGTAAAACAACAGTCTTGTAAACATGTATATGTGTACGATGACGTATACACGCTTTTAATTTTTGTTTTGTTTTTGTAACTGCTAATGAGAAAACGATATTGTTTTGACCAGAAAAAAGCTTCATTTCCTATTATGTCTTTTGTCTATTTGAATTATACTATTATTTCAATGTTATCACTTATTTGATATTACTATTTGTTTCGAGGATTTTTGGTCCTTACAAATTACCATTGGAGGACAGACTCATGTACAATCAATAAACACGTGAACGCCGAGAAAACATGATTGGAGAATATTTTCCGACGCTCAAATCAGAAAAGATCAAAAAGAAGAGAAGTGAAGAGACCACGGGGAAGACGTAGAGAGCAGGGAAAAGAGTCAGAAATGAAGGAAAAGAATGGAAATGGTGACACCAAGCCGAACAAGGGGTGGTCCGCGGTGTATAAGAGAGTATAAGTGGAGAAATTTTGAGGGCCACAGAGGAAAAACAGAGAGTTTGTGAGAAGCAGGTCAATAAACGACCGGAGAAAAGAGACCAAGATAGCACTAGAAGAAGACATAAATCGGTCGGAAGAGGCTAAGTTCCGAGGAGATGAGCCTTAGTCTCGAGAGAAAAGAGTGGGCTAAGTGTTTTTTTGTAGCAGAATTGTTGTGTGTCTTATGCGAAAGAATAGAGGGATATTTATAGAGTTTTACCTTGCCGGACTCAGATACCGGGCTCCGCATCCATAATCGGGTCAGTTTTCAATTCGTGGGTTGGACCCAGTATGATGCACTCGAGTGCTTTTCATCTACCTCTTTTTCTTCACGTGCCAACTATCTGACAATACGGCTCTGCGAGACTGAATCCTTCCTTTATCGTACCAGTCGCACGTCTGACGCAGTGAGTCTACTGCCGGGGTGCTCCTCGGAATCATTTTTCTATGTTTTAGTCGTTTCGTAGAGCATAATCTACTTGCTTTTACCCTATTTTTACCCTAGGCATGCATAAGGTGAAAGTCTTTTTACCCTTTTGACCTTAGGTGTTGACTAATATTTGAAAGAGTTGTGTGTTTCGTGCCTAGGAAAAGAAATTCATACCTAACCCGAGTTTCTGATACGGGAACTCGGGTTCCGTGTGTCTCTCCCCGAGAGTCGTGGCTACCTGTACGTATGACCACTCATTTCCCGATCCAGATCATCCACGGTAGCGTGGGCCACGCTCCTCGGGATGAGGAACGGTCAAAGGTGGCCTTATCCATCAAGTTATCAGGACCATTGTAGATTCAAGCCCAAATACCTCTAGAATTGGTCCAAAAGGCTAACTACATAATGGCGCTAAGAGATTCGCCTAAACTAGATACACATAGTGTTAAAAGATTCGCCTAAGTTAAAATGGATTATTTTATCTCCAACACTATTAATATTTCATATTCATGTATTTTTTTAATATAAATAATGTTTAGTGTTTTTTTACTATAATGCTTGTGATTAAATACGCACATATTAACTTAAAAACTTAAAAATATCTGCCACATATTATATTCCAAGTGTATATTAAGAGATATTTAAGGTTTTTGCACACATATTATTTTTTTTCTAAATTAAACCATAGTTTATTATCTACTTAAAAAAATCAACTAACAATAAAACAAATGGTTGACTTCGTTACACCCTCTCTAAACTACCAGTCCAATCTATTTCTTCCCAAACTATTGACTTCATCATTAAACCCCCTAAACGTATAATTTTAATCACTAAACCACATAAACTATTTTATTCGAATTAATTCCACATCTACAATCAAAATTGGTAATCGCATTTCAATTATGAAAACGCGTTTAATGAACCGCGATTACCCGATTGAAACCCAGATCCGACCCGGCCCACTAAAGAATTAGACATGATTTTTTAAGAGCATCACGGCAACTGAAAGAAAAAAAACCCAGAATATTCCCGCGATGAAATCGTAAAATCTGTTTCGAAATTAAACAACTTCCCAAATTTTAAAGAGAGCATCAATGGTGGTCGGGATGAATTATGTCATTCTTATTAAAAAAAGAAGAAGATTTTTTTGAATCTCAATTCCTTTTATCTTCGAAGATTTTGAATTGGTACTGTTTTCAAAATTGGCTTTGTAGTTGGTTGAACAAGATGAAGAAGGATATTCCAGTTCTGAGTGGAAGACAATTGAGACTGCTTGTCAGAAGGTGGTTCACTTTTGTGTTTTTTCGCTGGATCATATAAACCAGATTGACGATTTCTTGCAGCATTAAGACGTAAAGTAAATGTGAATGTTAGTATGTTTCTGTGTTGTAGGTCATTGGTTTCTCAAACACTGATGTATATATACAAGTTCAAGCCTGATATTGCTTCTCTGGTGAAAATCTTTGCAAATAATTGATTGATGCTTGCAGAAAGAACTCACCTCCTGTTCCCAAGGTTTCATCTTTAGCAATGGATGATCGATGATTGTCTTGACTTGACTAATCATTATCGATTGGGGTTGATGTATCATCTATGTGTTTGTTATTGCTATGGTCTATTATGTTGGATAGGACCCTACGAACCCTAACTCTATTTTCCCCTAAATCTATTTTGACTTGTGTTTTTCAAACCTTCTTCCTTGTTTAATGCCTTTTTTTCGTGGGTTAGGTTATTTAGTTTAATGTATGGTTGGGCTGGGTCGAATATTTGGTTTTAATCAGGTAATCATGGTTCATTAAACACAATTTTGAGTAATTGAAACCCGATTACCAATTTTGATTGCAGAGGTGGAATTAATTTGAATAAAATAGTTTAGGTGATTTATTGATTAAAATTATAAATTTGGAAGGAAGGGATGTTTAACATGAGGTTAATAGTTGGGAGGGGGAGGGGAATAGATTGCTAATTTAGGAGGAGTGTAGCGAAGTCAACCCTAAAATAAACTGAAGAATGCAAGTGATCACAAAAAAATAAAATAAAAACTAATTAATTTTGCTTTGAAAATTGAAAATATCATATAAAATGAAACAAATTTTTTTTTAAATATAATTTAAAATGATACGAAAATATATATATACACTGTCATGACATTTGTTATCTTGTTTTCGTCAAATAAAACATATATATATTTCTCCTTGTAAATTTTAAAAGGTACAAATTGTTTAGATGAATAAAATATGATAAAATCATATATTTTCTGAAATTTTACTATTTACTGTAAAATTATACGGAAAATGAATTCTACCGATTTTGTTAAAAAAAACTAAATTATAAATAAGTGCTTAAAACAAATCTTGAATGAGTTGGTTTTTTTTTTTTACTACATTTGTTTTCTTTTAAAAAAAAAATCCAATCGGCCACAAAGGCGCAAAAAGAACGAGTTATCGATTTAGAGATGTTTAAAGCATTACGACACAGTACATAATTGGTTCTATGATTGATGTCAAACGCGTGTAATCGCAACCACTCACAAATATGATATTTGTAGGTGATTGCAGAAAAATCAATCAAGCCCTTTATAATATGTGGCCCAACCAGGTTTCGACTTCTATCAACTCTATCGGACTTCATGCCGACCCAAAAAAATATCCTAATCATTAATCATACTTATAAAAAAGATGTCAATTGGGCCAACCCGCGTCCAAATAGCCCAACTTTTAGCGGGTTCAATTTTTTTTTGAGTCGTGTGGGCTGCGGTCCAAATTCATATGTCCAAACCCGACCCGCTAATGTTTTGCAGTTTAGCGGGTCAATCCGCGGGTCAATGAAACAAATCTAACCAATAACTTGTTTTGACATCGTTTATTCATATCTTGAGAAAACATAATCAAATTTGTTTCAATTGCAATGCTTTGATCGACAAAAGAGAAAAATGACTAACTCAAACTTTGTAAAAACAAACTGAATTCCGAACAAGAAGAAGTGAACAATAGCTATTCAAACAAAAGCAAGAATTTATTGAAATGAAACTCTAACAAGTAAATCCGAAGAGCAACAAATGCAACAAAATGTCACCACTCACCAAGAGTTAAATCAAACCAAAAATAAAAGTAATAAAATTCACTCAAGTCATAAAATGAAATTAAAATCAAAACTCTTAAACTGAAAAGTATGAAATCCAAGATGCAAGAATAACAAAACATACTTAATTCTTCATCAACTTTCGTCTCCGTCCTCATCTTCATCATTGGCAATGGATTAGAAAGATGGAAGTGTCTCATCTTCACCATCGGATTTATCCTCTGCAAATGTGATTAAGTATAGTTAGTTAACCTACTAAGTCATCATAAAATAAGTGTAGAAGTTGTAATATGGATATGTTTACCATTTTCATATGCTTCAAATCCTCTTAACCAATTGCGGCTGCATATCAAAACCTGCACATTCTTGGGAAGTAGCCGGATCCTGTACTTGTTTAGAACGCGGGATCCAATGCTAAAAGAGGATTCTGAAACTACTGTCATGATAGGAATACTAAGCAAATCGCAAGCCATTGCAGATAAATCACCATATATGTGGGAGTTATCTTTCCAATACTGCAGGATGTCCAAACTCTGAAAATTGATCATGTCTAATGGCGGTTCTTCAAGATACACTTGCAGAGAAGACTTCCCACTAACAGCAACACTAGACTTGCAAAAGGCAAACAAATCGTGAAATAAAAAAAATATTAAAGAAAGCGGACTCAAGTTACTCATTTTTCAAAAGTCAAATCGTAAATTGATCATAACATCTATATGTCTATTACCAGCATAAATAATATGAGAAAGTAGTTACATCGTAATTCATAAAACTCCCTTTTTGTTCTCCATTAGCTTCGTATTGTTGATAAAATTCCCTTGACTCTGTAGATGGTGATGTGGACCTCGACTTTTTGTCATATGATTCAAACAGAAGTCGAAGTGTACGACGCAAGTGTTCCATCTTTGCTTCACAAGAACTCATATCAAGCCTTCCAAAATAAAATTCTGCAAGTGTAAGCTTCAGCCGTGGATCAAAGACTGTAGCAATTGCAAAAATATCATTAACTTCTTCCCGATACTTATCAAACTTCTCCTTCACTGGATTGATCATATTTCTGACATTTTCATCTCTTCTTGCCTCATTCGATTTGAGCCAATTTTGGATCTTCCAAATCTGCATGAAGTACAAGTTAGAAGTCGGATATGCCGAACCTGACAAATGGCTCCAAAAAATATCAAATCGCCATTGCTCGATTCCATTCGTCATCAGTATGAAAGAACTTGTAGCTTTTCCCATCAATCTTTTTAAGGTTAGCAAAAGAAATACGGTACTTGATAGCCCTATCAAACATTTTGTATGTTGAATTCCATCTTGTTTAAACATCTAAAATCAAACCAGCCTTCAAGTCTAAACCCATAGAATCCACGCATTTTCCAAACAGTATCTCACGAGATTCAGAAGCTGTAACATACTTGATACTCTCTCTGATTTTACACAAGGATTCGCCAATAACCTTCCAGCCGTCTTGAGCAATAAGATTAAGTATATGGACTGAACATCTAACATGAAAAAAATCACCTCCACATAACAAATCATTCCTCAAAAGCAGCTGAGATTTTAGAATATCTTACATTGAATCATTGCTAGTAGCGTTGTCTAATGTGATGGAAGAAACCTTTTTTTCAATTCCCCATTCTTTCCATGACTCAAGAAGTTGTATTGCTAAATTCACACCTTAATGTGGTGGTGGGAGAGCACAAAATGCTAAGATTTTGTTGTTCAGCTTCCAGTTGCGGTCTATGTAATGCACCGTGAGACACATGTATCCCTTATGTGTGATTTCTGACCACAAATAAGATGTAAAGCTAATTTGTCCAGGAAGACTAGCTAGTTCTCTCTTCAAGTTAGATGTCTCGTTCTCGTAGAACCGGTAAACATCTGCTGCCGCTGTGTTCCGGCTAATGAACCTAACATCAGCATTCAAGTATTTCCAAACTGCTCTAACTCTTTCATACTCAACGTAAGCAAATGGCAGATCATGTTGAATAATAGACTTAGCTACCATCTCACGGAAAATAGAGTGATCATACTTTTGTGCTTGTAGTTTAGCCTCTGCAGTGACCATCATATTACGAATATTTCCATTTCTGGGCGTAAGACTGCATTTGTCACGATGCCTTCTTAAAGCATTGGTACCATGCTTGTGGGAATCATGCGCATATTCTGCCTTGCAATGTGCTTTTTGCACACCGTTTTTCTTTCTAACCACTACAAAATCAACCCACACATCCGATCATTGCCTACTCTCCTTTTTCTGTTTCTGACTTGATGACTTTCCTTTCTCATCTTCATCTGATTCATCTTCATCCCCAACATTTTTGTTCTTCTTCTTACTTGGCTTACTTGACTCAGCCTTAAACACTTTTTTCCTCTTATCCACTTCAGCCTGATTTCTCTTCCTCTGCCATCATCAAGTGTAGCCTGAAACAGATTTTTCTTCCTCTTATTTACCTGAGATGCTCTGCCTTTGCCATAATTCACTTCAGTCGGTTCAGGAGTGATCTATATTTCAGAATCATCCTCATCATCTTCAACTTCAATGAACCTTCTTCTACGAGCTTGAAACTGTTGTGATTCTTCACAAGTCATTCGTTCTTCTTCAGCGGTTAGAGATGCAATAAGTCTTTGAGAGTTAAAGTCGATCGATTTCAAATTTTCGAAGTCTTCAGAGTTCTGCCAAAAATAACATAATGAAATTACATTATCAATCAATAGACCTAATGAATTATAGCACAAATTACGGTATGCATCAATTACGTGATGATTCAGTACTAAACATGAAATTTAGTAGTGTTAATAAGAGTCAAATTCTATTTACGACAGTTGAATTAAAATATGAATCAAAGCACCAATGAATTAATAAATCATAGAACAAACCACATATGAATGAAACCGCAAGTAAAGTGAAAATTACCAGGTCCATTGTTGATGTTGATCACGACTCACGATCACAAACGCCTTAAACCTATGACTTCTTCTCTCAAACTCTCTGTATCACTCTCTCTATTTCTCTTTCTCAGTCTCTCAAACACTCTGACTACGTCTCTGAACCTCTATGTCTCAGGCCGAATGAGTAGTGACCTTTAAGTTGCCTTTAGGCTTTAGTCATTAGGTTAATAATAGTAGGGTTTATTGTTTCGTGTTAAAGTGATTCTAATTGGTGCAAAAAGTTTCAAGATATGAATTTAAAAAAAAAACTATATAAACTCAAATTCACAACAAGCAACTATCCGATCCGAGAATCTTAACTGAAATTGAAACTTAAACACTAACAATCTGATAACCTAACATTCCAACAATCCGAGAAGCAAGATAAGATAAAAAAAACTTACAGCCTCGTGATTATCTGATTGGCGAGCTCAGGAGAAGACAAGCTTTTGTCTAGTCTTCAACATAAAACCAAAAATTTGAAGAACATGCGATCACATACCGAAATAGAAAGGAACAAAGGAAACATTTGATTTAAAGGAACAAAGGAAACCTTTCATATCCAAATTGATTGTTGTTAAGAGAGGAAATGGATTCTTCCAGCTTTCTTTAATACATAGGTCATCAACATTTTGCAGTGCTCCCTCGTAGCATTAGTTTCCTCGACAAAAAACATGAGAATTCATCAATAATAACTCAACGCGAATTCCCAATATGGACTTTCATATCACTGATATCACAGATTCACAATTAACAATTCACAAATTCATATCAAATTTCTTATCAAAATTCATACGATTTCTTCAGAATTAGAGAGAATGAGTTCACCTTTGCCAAAAACTCGGAGATCAAAGCTGAATATCTAATCATAGAGGAAATTTTGATCGAGACGAAGAAACGGTGGACGCCAACTCACCAAGTATCATCCATGGATGATCCATCGATGAAGCCTGAAATCCCGAATCTCTGAAACAAAATCCAGTGGCCAAAAACGACGGATGAAACATTGATCGAAGCTCTGCGACACAAAAGCCGAAATCTTAATCATCATCTCCTTCGGAATCACACTTACGCCCAAAAATCTCAACCCAATAGAATTTTTTTTTGATTTCTCATTTCTCTAAGAAATTATAGTCTTTTGCGGTCTAAACCGCATACCCGCAAATTCGTTACGGATCAGTCCATTTAAACCGCAAACCGTACAGGTCGGACCCGCGAGACCCGCAATTTTTTTGACATGTTTTTAAATTGTTCAAATCTGCCCCGCAACCTTTTTATTTGGGCTCAATCCGCGAGCCAAGGCCCATTTTGACATCTCTACATATGATACTGCTTACTTACTAGATTTTATATCCTAATTAGAAAAATAGAGGCATCGATCATGGTTACGAAGGAAAAAACAAAATAACATTTAGATATAGGATATGCCTAAGATAGGATTTTCAATATAAACAATTAGTTATTTTCTGGATGACCAAAACAATATAAAAACTAAGTTAACAAGAAATGGAAAACGATTAGCTATTGTTTGGATGGCCAAAAACATTAGAAAAACTAAGTTAACAAAAAGGGGATTAAACTACTTTCGCTGTATAAACCACATAAGACCAACCGACCAACCCAACATTATCATCTTATTACAAATTTTTTTGCTATATAAACACAAACGAAATTCAATACGCTTGAACACTCGCAAGCTCATCTCAATTTACAAATCATGGCAGCTCAAACATTGAAAAAGATATGCAGTGTTTTGATGGTTGTAGTTTTATTCACGATGATGGTTTCAACACAAGTCTCACATGCGAATACGATGGATGTGTGTGTCAAGCATTGTGTCCCGAATCAATGCATGAAAGTTGCTAAAAAGGCAACTATTCCTTTATGCGAGAATGCTTGCAAAAAACTTTGCAATGAAAACCAATTCGCTCAAGAGAAATACATCGTTAATCCTCCACCCAATAGTTATTGCAATAGATATTTCGGTGTGTTCTGTAATAACTAAAATTATAAAAACTAAAATTATTTTGGTTTTCTGCAAAAAATAAAATAAATATGTATGTTTCACATCAATGTACTAATTAATATTTCATGTACGTATGTATCTAATTTTTTTTTATAATTTTGTTTGTGTCGTCTCTTTCCTTAAAACAAAATTCGGTGGTATAGCTCGTATGGATTTGAATACAGTCATCAAAATTGTTTTTTACAACAAAAACACCATTTTATTAAGAAATCGGTATTGAGTTCTCTTGGGAGAGCCAATCAGAAATCGATGCATTTACATGGGAGAAAATGACTTCTCGTGCTCATGCTTGTTTCGCAAGATGAGCAGCACATTGTTACATATAGGAATATGCAAAATACTAAAATGAGAAAAAAGAAGACTGTAGACTCCGAAAATCGTCGAGTTTCGCTTCAAAAGTAGGCCACTATGGAGAATTGGTAACCATTGCCATCAAGTCTGTATGATCTGTGGCGAATAAGACACTAGTCATAGAAACCGAGATCATGCACTGCATAGCCCAAATTAGCGGAATGCAGTTCGGCATGTAGAGGGGATAAACTCTTGCGGAAACCTTTCAGCCCTATATGTAGGGTGTTGCCTTCTCTTGTTGCTAACCAGCCATGCCCACTAAAAAGATCGAATGCATGCCACGACCCATCAAGATAACATACAAAAATCCCCGGGTGTGGTCCCCCTCGTCCTCTGGAAGCTCTTGGGGCTCCAGAGGAACTTCCTTCTTCATATTAGCATTTCTTAACGTTTCTTCCTGTGTAGCAAGGGTGATCGTGTCTTGAGGGGATATGCTCTAATTATCAAAAACATTGTTGTTTCGGACTTTTCATATGTACCATAACAGCCACATGAATACTAGTAGATGGTGCTCCTCAACCAATAACTCCTTTGCCCGCCATAATAAGAAGTCGACATTGACAAACAAAAACGCCGAAGGTAAGATATCTATGGTTGAGGGAATAGTTGATAAAGAAAAAATGGTTAATGGTTTCTTCTTCCGCTCCGCATCACAAGCATCCTGTTTCGCGTCCAATGTGTCTATAGGAATTTTTTTGATATGTAGCCATGCAACCCGAAATACATTGCCACATAAAGTATTCTACCTTGCATGTGGTTTTGAGTCTCCATGCTTGGACATACATTTGAGTTAAACATCGATGTATTATACATTCATAATTATAATTCCTGATTTTTTTCAAAATAAAAAAAGAAAATTATACATTTTTTATAACTTCTAAAGTTACAAAAGGTCTAATCGGACCCATCCGTTGTTTCAAAAATCTTGCACTCCCAAGTTCGAGTGTAGAAAAATTATGTCTTTATAGGAACTAGATTTATTTATCTAATTGTATAAAGTTGGATGCATTGGACGTGAGTGCGACACGTAGACAAAATTATAACTGCTTATCATGTAAGACAGATTAGGGCATCTCCAACCCCACTCCATTTTTTACTCCAAAATAGAGTTTGGAGTAAAATCCTCTCCAACCTACTCCATTTCCAACTCCAAAATGGAGTAAAAATGGGTTTACTCCAAATATGAAGTAATCCTATTCATTACTCTATTTTTTTACTCTTCACTCAATTTTCTACTCCAAAATGGAGTGGGGTTGGAGTAAAACTCAACTCCATTTTAAAGTTACTCCATTTTAGAGTAAAAAATAGAGTAATTGGTTGTAGATGCTCTTGGGATGATTCCTGTAGTTTTGATTAAACCCTATGTTCTGGAAATTACCCTGACCGTTCAAGTAATTCACCTCAGCTTGTTGTTCATCTGACCCATTAACACTAAAAGCCTAATAAATTCCATCATCCCCTGTATCTTCACAGTAATTGACACTTCTCTGATCTCTCTTCAAAAGAAAATATACTTTACCTGCTAAATCATCGATCTTCTGTGTGTCAATGTTGTTGACTCGCTGTGATCTATCATACTCAGGGCAGTGGTTGCTGTTACTGGAAGCTAGATTCTCGATCAGAATACGAGCATCTTCTACAGTCTTAGTCATGAAATTCCCATTACTCACAGCATCAAGATAATTTTGAAACTTCCATTCAACACCCTCATAAAAAATGTTCAAGAAGTGCAACTCTGGGTACCCATGATGAGGACAGTCCTTGATATACTCTTTGAATCTCTCACATGCTTCGTAAAAAGACTCTGTACCAGCTTGTTGGAATGAAATAATCTTGCTCTTAAGTGCAGTTGTCTTCGACTTAGTCTACAAGTGATTTAGAAACACAGCTCTGCATTCATCCCATGTTGTAATTGACCCTGGTGGTAGAGATTTTAGCCACCTGAGTGCTCTGTCGCTCAACGAGAATGGGAAGAGCTTGCACTTCAGATAATCAGCAGGAACCCCATTGGACATGGTAGTGTTGCAGATGTCTTTGAAATTCTCGATATGGTCCATAGGGTTCTCAGAAGTTAGACCATAAAACAAGTGCTGCTTGATGAGGCTATGATCTGTGGCTTGCTCTCATAGTCATTTCTGTTGATGGGAGGCGGTCTGATGGCAACTCGATTCATGTAAAACGTGTGTGGAGTATCAATGTCTCCAATGACTCGAGGCAGAGGATGCCTCTGGTTGTTAGTAGGTGCAGGTGGAAATACACCAATGCGAGGATCCTGCTAAAACTGAGCTGCATTATGTTGTCGCTGAGGGACTCCACCTGGTGGAATCAAACCTTGTGGATCCTCAACATGATGGTCATCGACGAGGCCAGGAGGAATAACTTGCTCAATGTTGTCACCCATCTTAGTTTTTTCCAACCTGGCTTTTCTGTTTTCTCATTCTTTTCTCGCTAACTCTTGGTTGTCAAGTGATATCAGATCTTTAAAGCCTTGGCTTCTTCTGATCAGACACCTGAAACACACAAGATAGAGAAAATAGAACAAATTAGTAACTTAAAAACAAATCTTAGACTAAACTCTAGTTTTAGATCTATAGGTAACGATATTGGTCCCCGGCAACAGCGCCAAAAACTTGATACACAATGTTTTAACCCCAAAATAACACTGCAAGTGCACAACAAATGAAGTAGTATTTATGGAGTCGAATCCACAGAGACCAAGTGAAACGCTACAAATCCAATAAAGTAAAGTGAAGCTAGACAAAAAAATATGAGTTGTTAGTTTCTGAATGCAAGAATGAGAAAGCAATTAAACGATGTAAACTTATGAATTAAAAGTGTCAGGTTTCAGGGTTATCGCAAAGAATCATGAATTACAGGAAATCAGATCATTCAACATGGAATTGATTAAGAACCATATTGAACTCAAATCACTAATGTATAATTAAACTACTCTCGTAGTACTAATCACTATGTCTAATAACCTAAGCTTCTAAACTCTCGTTTGATTCTTATGAAGTTAAACATGAAGTAGAGACATGCTTGATTTGTTCACAAAACTCCTTAACTCAACTCTCGTTGGTACGTTTTGCTCATCTAGATTAGTTCAAACAATAAAGCAAACACTTTTTGGTGAGTAAATTAACATCAGAACAATTGCTAGGTGATCAATCAAGCAATAACATCAAGTACAAATCATAGATGAAGAACCGAATGAAATTCCAAAGCTAAGACATTTTCATGTTTTCTTACTCCTCTTCAGGCGTGCGATCTGCTCAGCTTGCTCATCAATCTTACGATTTAATGCAGTTTTGACTTCATTCAGCTGCTTTTCCATCCACTTTTTTAACTGCCCCTCATCACGATGAACTGCTTCGTAATAGGTCTCCAACTTATGTTGCTTGCACCGAGATCCAGATTCCTTACCTTTTTTCCTTTTCCTTTTCAATACACTCCCTTCCTCCTCACTAGATATGTCAGCTGGTGCCTTCCCTTTAATATCGTCTCGCTCTTTCTCACCTCCATCAGTCGACTTTTCTATGTCAACAAATTCTAGAGTATCATCACCACCAGGCCACACCGACTTCTCAAACACATACCCTGCTCTTATCAGTCCCTCCATGTACAAGACATTCTTATCTCTGACCTCATCATCCCATTCGCCCCATCCATCATTCTCACAATGCACACTCCCAAGAGGGATAACTAGCGTAACAACTAACTGCATAATCACACATATTACCATCAGGGACATATTATTTCCAGTGAATCACTACAAACTTAATTTTCTAACATAAAACACTTACTTACCTAGGATCATTCTCAATTTCTATGACATCATTCATTGTTATTGAATACAATTTAGACACTCCCGCTGATGAATTCATGAAAGTTCGATCATCCTCAGGGTTGTGTAACTTCTTCAACAGCAATGGTATTGACTGGAATGCAAGCAACTGCAGCACAAGCGGAAATGCCTTCACCACCATTGTCTGCTGCTGCATCTGCTGGCAAAAACCATCAACAGGGTCCGCACATTTCCCTCTGATCTTCTTCCCTGGCCTCATGGTAGCAACAATTTTTAAGAATGATTTCCTCCCCCATGGAAACTGGAGGAAACTATCAATATCCTCCACCATCCTTACATATTTGGGGTAGGTTGGTTGACCTGATGCTTTCCTATGAGAACTCCATCTACAATAAGCACTAGTGCTAGCACAAGCTTTCTCCGACTTGACATACCCTTTGATTTCTTAAGCATCGTAACTATTTCTTCCAATGTTCTCGAAGAACCTCCGCCTATAAGCTCCTTCCAAATTGGATCTTTCTCCACCTTTATCGAAGGCTCGATATCTTGTATGTATCCTTTAGGATACTCTCCGCAAGGCAGTCCTGTTATTTCTCTAAACTCTGCAAGTGAAAACTGCAATGTCTGTCCACCATACACTGTCCACAACTCGTATTTCTTGTTAGTAACCAACTGCCGACTGAGCAATCCATGGATTAGCTTGCATGATATCGGGCAGTCGCTTACCGGTAAGTCAAACAAAACCCCCAAAGGCGACCTCCTTAGTGTCTCGAATTCTGGTGTATCTTTTAGTACCGTTCGGACCACTGCCAGTAGATTTGGTTTCGAATACACATTTAGCCTCGAGTTCGGATATTTGTCTGTCGCAAATAGTCTGCTAGGGAGCCGGTGGTCAATCGCCTGAACGTCCACTGATTCACCACCTGCATTCCACGGAAATTCCATATCAGTACAAAATCATATATACAGAGCCTACTACACCTCCTCACATCATACCCAACTGATGCAGATATGTTATTTGCAGGTCCATTTTCGTCGGTCGCCGTTCCCTCCATTCCGGTCAACTCACAAATTTTCCCAACTCGTCGTCCTCTTCAAACCGTCTCGGGAATGCTTCAAACAGCGGCGAAATTTCTTAATTAGACCCCTTTTTTTGCTACTGGGTGCAAATACTCAAAAAAATTGCCGAATTTTTTTCAGTAATTGCAATGTCTTCGAAAAAAATAAAATTGAATTAAAATTGAAAGAAAAAAGGATACTAATGAGAAATAATAATGGAAATAAACAAATAACGAATAAAAAAATATAATACATCTACCAAAAAAGAAATGTTCAAGAAAATGTTAAACGCTAAACGGGCGACCATTATATGTTTAGTGCGTAGAATGTTTAATCAGAGTTTATGTAAATTTTTAGGTGTTCTAGACGTTTATGTAATAAATAAATATATAATATATAATTTAATTTACAATTGATGGTTAAGATGAGTTTATTATCTAAAATATTTTAAATTAAAGCAAATCAATATATCAAAATCTCATAATTGTAGTGATTATTAGTTCTTCCGAATATTTTTTTATTGAATAAAATATTGTTAAAATCAAAATAAGTGTAAAATTTATTGGCCCATTAGCAAAAGTGTTTAAAAGTGCATTAGAGACTTATTAGCTCACGTGCATAGACACGTAATCATCTTCTTCGAAGGCTAGGGTTTGTGTTTGGCGGCCATTAGAATTAGGGTCTATTTCCAGGGAACAGGTCCGAGCACCGACATCATTTTCAGACCATTTTTCACCAAAAAAAAACAGATAAGTTAAACGCTCAGACCGCCGAATCCGATTAAAAACCGCCGAATCCACCAAATCTCCAGCTCTGCCCAATAGCAACGCCTACAAGCAAATCGAATCGGTCTCCTTCCGCCAAGCAAATAATCAATAAACAATTAATTGGGAGCCTTTAACCAAAAAAACAAAAAAAAAATCCGGAAAACGATTGTGAGAAAGATACATAAAATGGTAAAAATAATTTATGGATGATTAACATAGTGGAATATTAACATTTTTGTATGCAATACTTACCTATATTATAAAAAGTCAAGTTATTGCATATGTAAATGTCTATACTTGACGACCAAAACTGTTTATACCTTGTAAGATATGATGTACCTATTTGTTGCGCAAAAAAAAAAAAAAAAAAAAAAGAAAGATGTAACTATTCTACCGACGAAAAATTCAACAGATTTCAATGGATATAATGTTCGTGGGTTCTAAGAATTTTTTGGAGATTTACACAATTATACTACAGTTTTAGGTAAGTAATGTATGATCATATATAACTGATATGATCTGTTTAAAAGTTTTGTAATAGGTTATTAGCATGAAACTGTCTTCTTTGTTTTATGCTAGAATCTAAAAGTATTTCAATTTTTTGTAAAATTATTTATCATATAATTTCTTTGTTTCAAGTTAACTTTAATATAAACTATTAATTCGTTGTGTGTGTGGCCACTTGAACTGCGGAAAACTTCTAATAAAGGTGAGCTTTCATGTAAGAACTTCAAAATATTTCAATTCTTTGTCAAATTATTTTATCATAGAATTTTGTTTGGTTCATAAATCATTTATTCGTTGTAAGTATGGCCACTTAAACTTTTATGCTTTTTTTATATATAATATTAGAAATGATATAAGAGTTTCATTACAACCATCTCATAAGATCATATATACCTATTTTTCTATACCAAAATTTTTTTATAGCTGTCTGAAGAGATAGACAAATCAAAAGAGCACTTCAAAACCAACAAAAGGTCAAGTACCACTTCTAACCCGAGTCCCACCGAAGCTATTCACAGAGGGAAACATATTCTCACTTACAAAGAGTCCATTTAGCCCAGACGGATGTCCCGTGGCCACATACGAGTGATATCTACAATCTTGTGTAACACTTTGAGCAATGAGATTTGTCCCTCTATTAGCTTCCTTGAACTCTTTAACTAGCTTCTACTCAGCTAAACCAGAAGCAACAAAAAAAAATTTCGATACTTGATATCCAAAAGATGGCCATGCTTGAGGCCTATCAACCGTATCCACCAAATCACAAGCTTCAGTAGCCACCATCACCTTTGACACCCTATGACTCTTCATACGATTCATGGTCCAAAGTAAAACACAGAGCTTAGCTTCATCAGGGGAGGAGATGTTAGAAAAACATTGTCTACTATGTATAGCATAACCAGACCTTTGTGGTCTCTCAATACCCATGAGCCTCCTGCAATTCTATTTCTCTTAGACCAGGATACGCCAACATTACATTTGATCCATGGTTCAGGAGGGAGCTTCCACTTCTTTTGTACCTTCGGTTCCTCATTTCCTCCCAGGCTTGTATTTCTTTTATTTTCCACGACATGTACCTCAAACCATTGGGTTGTCTCTTCATTAGCCTTGTTAACCACATCTGATGCTGAAAATTGTTTACCTTCAATACAAAAGCCATTTCTATTCCTCCAAATGTACCAAAGTAACTAAGGGAAACTTCTTCTTATATTCAAGGGAATTGAGATCAACTTGGATACTTGCACTAAGTAAGAAAAGTTTGGCATAATAGCAGCCGGATCAAAGCCACATTCAGGGGTGGAAAGGAGGAGAGTACCAAGACCTGTCTGGCTAGGGAATAGTAAAAGGGCTCATGATTCACATATTCACCTTTTTGCCCACACACTTGGCATCTAGAGTCCAGTCTCACACCTCTTTTAGCCAGAATGTCCACCACAGGGATCGCCTCACTTAGAACTTTCCACAAAAAAGTTTTTAATCTTTGGAGAGGTTTGTAATTGCCACACCTGATCTTTAATAACATTTCTTGAAGGCAACATCTGAGCTTCTCTTATAAGATCTCCCATGTTCTCTATACAAGCTTTCCAATAACCTGATTTGACAGAATAATCTCCACTTTTATTCAGTTTCCATGACCAGAAATCCTCTCTATTAACCACTGGTTTTATAGCAAGGATACTGAGCACATCTTCATGGTAGAACAAGTCATTGAGTTTTCTTAAATTCCAGCCTCTGGAGCCTACATCAATTAAGTCAGACACCTTGAGATTAAGATCAATGGTGACATTCCTGATCAAAGGGGCTCTCATAGGTTGGCCTTCTATCCACAGATCAGTCTATACGCTCAAAGTTCTTCCATTACCAATCTCTTTTTTCATAACTCTTGTCAACATATTCCTACCATGTAACAAACTTTTCCAACCAAAAGAGGGTATCTTCCCTTCTGAAGCCTCCAAGAAACCTTCCTGATTGAAGTATCTACTCTTCAGAAATTGCCACTAGACTATTAGAAAACTGGATTAACCTCCAAGCCTGTTTTTCCAAAAGAACTAGATTAAACTGGATTTAATTACCCAGATACCGATGTATAAAAAAAGAGAAAATAAGTAATGTCATTACAAAAAAACATTGTTTTGTGTCACTTATTTCATATATTTACATTATTTATAATTGATGCAAATGAATTTTACATTCTGAAAGTGATGATACAAATATTTTACATCAATATAAGCAATTGATGCAACTATTTCCACAAAATGTGTTGATTGCAAAAAATGATGTTAAATTATGTACAGTTAAAAATGGTTCTAATTAATATTTATGTCATTTATACAAAGTGATAACAATATTTGTGTCACATGTTATTATTGACATTAAATTTTTTTTATTGCATCACTTTATATATCATTGGTGATTTTTTCACAAATTGGTTGTAAAATAGCACAAAACTAAAATGATTAATAAAATATAAATATTAAAATAGAAAAGAAATTAAATTACAATAATAATAAAATATCAAATTGATGTTAAGAATAATAAATAGTTAATAAAATATTTCTTTTTGATATGTTTCTTGTTTCCCTATCGTCTCTTTTTGTTGACGTAGAATTTTCTTGTTCCCTTAATCTTCTTCTTCATCTTCAATCCCACTTTCTCCATTTGAAAGTTAAATTTTCTGTAGAAATTGATTCCTCCTTCTCATCGGCTTTGTACTACATTACGTTGAATACCAACTACAAAAAAAACTATCTGCTTCACCTGTCATAATTGTATTGACTAATCAAAATTGTATCTTATTATCATCTAATATAAAAAATCATGTTTCCAATTAGTATTATTAATTTACCTCATTTACTTCTTCTTGAACATATGAGAAGGATAGCCTGATAAAAAAGGAAGTTGTGATCAACGATGTAAGGTTATGGAGCAGCAACCTTACATCGTTGTGAACAAGAGAGGAAATAAGAGACAAAATAAGAGAAACTCATTTTCCTTAGGAAAAATAAACGGCTTCACAGATAGTGCAAGGTTGGGTGAATCTTTATAGGAAATTAGGGACTTAACTGCTTTAAAAAAAAAAATCAAAGTAGTTTAAAAGATCTAAAGCCATAATTTTCGTCAAAAAAACTGTACACACAAATCAAAACTTTTATTTGATTAAGAAGTAGATATTTATAATTACCTATTTTCTATCATGAATTTGCCTTAAGGCTTAAACTAACGAATATATTTTGAGGTCCCACATTGATTTGATTTAGTTCAAAATATAGGAATAATTAAATACTAGTAAATATAAAATTATTACGGTTAAGGAAAGATACATTTTAGAGATTTAGATTTACATCAATTTTTTACAACTGAAGCTATTTTTTTGTAATTAGCATCACTTGTTGCAATCGATTTTAATTAGTTTCAATTATAATTTTGACTCAATTATTTAAAATGTTATTAGCATCCGTTGTTATTGATGTAAATTTTGTATCATTTTCTAAATGATGTTAACAAAAATCAAATTAATACATCAATTATTTAATTGATATAAATTTATATTTTATATCAGTTATGTTAAAGTGATGCAAACTAATAACATTTTGTATAATTTTGGTGAATTGATATCAAATTACTCTACAACAATATCAGTTATTATAATTGATGCTAAATTACATATTAAATATCATTTATTAATAAATGATTCGAAATAATATCATTTAGTTTTGTGATACTATTTAATTGATACAATACGGTTTTTTGTAGTGTGTATAAAAGTTTATATTATTTATATTAATTACGTCAATTTTAATTTTAATTGAAGTATAAAATTATTAACCCGCGTAAATGCGGATTCTAATATAGTTTTATATAAATATAAAATTTTTTGATAAAAAAAAATAAAATCATGTAAAAATACTTAAATAATGAATAAAATGAATTCACAGCCGCCTTACTAGTCGCTTCTTAGAATTGTTTATGTGAACAATGAGTAAAACAAAATAATTGTTTGAGAGTCAAATTATTTTGACAGTCGAAAATGAAGTTCTAGAAACCTATGTTTTGATTTTGATTCGGGCCGGTTGATGAAGAATATTTTGTTTTAACCTTCTCTTTCTCTTTTTTTTGTTTCCATTGTGTTTTGGTTATATATATGTAACCAAATGACACTTTGAAACAGAACACAATTATGCATGATTTTATTTACTTGACTTTTTCTGTTTTGAATCCTGTAAATTATGAAAAAACAATTAGTATGTTTTAATAATGTGTGGCAGAAAAAAAATACATGTAATATAAAAGATGGGGCCAAACCAATAATTAGTTTATTTTAATATGTGATACTTTAGCACGATTTATGAAAAATTTAAAATGTATGATTTTATAAAATATAGCAATTGAATTCATTAAATGACATTTTTAGTTATATCTTGAAAAAATACATGTTATACTTAATGGAAAAAAAACTCATTAAATCACTGTTAAGTGGACACATAAAAAAATACAGAATTTTAAGGTCGACTGTTTGGCATAGTCAATCCGTTCCGGGTTGACTGAATTTTCTTTTGTAAGCAATTTCTCTCCAAATTGGATAATCAATCATGTTTTCAATTTAAATTAAAATTTAAATATTGGTTGATAAAAAAAATACATGAGATATTGTTCGGGGTAATTTTGGGTAGGCTGATGATCCGTTCCTCAAATCTACTGAGCAGGGTTCACTAGGAAGATGAATGAGATCTAAAATCATAAAGTCGGTAAAAACTTATCGGGATGGCAAAAAGTTGTTCTCTCGATTATTCTCTAACGCTCTAGTCAGAACAAGACATATTAGAATGATGGAGATGAAATAAAGAGATGTTCTCAACCGGTATGTAGGGGTCGCGATTGAATTTGAAGTCTGGTGAGCTCTTAGGAAGTCGTAATATTTTTAAGTGGTGATTTGATATTCTTTTACTCTGTTTTCGCTTTTCCTTTCGACTATGTTCCGAATGGGTATTTATAAAAATATCCGGATTGAATATTAGGATTGATCTTTGTTGGATCGTCCCGACCGTACCTTACATGTTATGTAGGGATGATCATTATCTCTAACAACCATTTTCGACTCCATACTTTCTCAATTCGGCCCACGTTTTCTCACAAACGCAGGGGTCATGTCATATAATATTTAATGCGTTCATTTTGTGTAGATACGACCCAATAAATACTCGTCCAAAGCCGCGGTTGAACTACTTTAAATAAACTGATTGGGCCTATCTTGGACCTCATGAAATTTCTCTCCAATTGGTATATGTTAAGAAACACATCACCAATGAGTAGATTTAATTACTCTAGTGGTAAATCCTCATAAAGTCACCACCAGCTTGCCTGATTCGAACTCTCATGTGGAAGTTGGAAATGTGGTCGGTAGACCATTAGACTAAGATGGCAAAAAAAAAAAAAAAAGTACCAATAAATATATTGTACTAAGTTGTTTCTACAAATTAATTCAAAAAAAAAATATCTAAAAATTAACAATTTGAAAAATAACCAATATAAAATAATAATAGATTTTCAAGTAGTTACAATAAACCTAAATTGAAACGTAAATTTTTTTTTATTATTAAAAATCATAATTAGATAACGCCACGTAAATCTTTTTCCGCCCTTGGATTACTGTGAACTTGTGGGGTAGGCTTTATAATTTCATAGCTAAGTATATGTATAATAGAAAATGTAAAGCAACACTCAATTAACATACATGTAAACACCAATATGTTTTTGTAAATTTTCCTTAAAATAATTTAGAAAGTTCATTAGAAATACATTAAACCTAATATATAGGTTCAAAAATATATATTCTAAATAAAATTTAGAGCTCAAAAATTTTCCGTAACGGCAAGTTTAATCAGAAAAGGTATAAAAATTTACCATTTCAAACAAAAGAATATTTTCAAATTCATTAACTAAATACAATGAATTTAAAGCGAAACGTAAATCATATTAAATTTCATTAAAATATATAGCTAAAAAACGAGTATGTAAAAGAAAATGTTAAACAACATTTAATTATAAACAAACAGAGGCTTATAATCTTCTTTTTCTTCCTAAACAGAGTCTTTTACTTAATTAGCTTTGGTATAATAAGTGAAATAAAAGGACCAATGAGAGAATAGCAGTGGGGATAGTTTGACTGGCTCGTAGCCAATGAAATGAGCCAATGGGATAGAAAGAGATTTAGCGACCGACCTCGTAAGAACCGCCTCCTTCGCCATTTGTATCATCTCTCTATAAAACCACATAACCATCAACCTCTCTTTGCATGCAACAAATCACTCAAATATTTATTTTATAAAGAACAACAAAAAAAGACGGCAGAGAAACAATGGAACGTGGAGCTCCTTTCTCTCACTATCAGCTACCCAAATCTAACTCTGGTAATCAATATAAGTGGCTATTTATTTATGCCTATATATATACTCATGCAAAAAAAATCAATGAGATTTTTATGTCTTTTAATTTCAACAAGAAGTAGAGAGTTTTTTGTCTTGAAAGGTCAATTTTACCAATGTTTGCGAATGGCACGGAGAAGACGAGTATATACAATATATATGCATGCATGCATGAGTTTGATATATGTATATACGGGTGGAGTCAATGTTTGATTCAAATATTTTCATGGTATGGTATTAATTAAACAAAAAATTTAATGGCTGGTGATTTTTCATAAATTTGTTCATTGAATGTACCGGTGCATGCACAAGGACTGTTTGAGTTTCATTTGTTTTTTGTATCTATAAGATTTGTGTTTTGATTTTTTTATGTTGGAGAGGCCAGGAATTTTATCTAATGGTTTGGTTTAAAGGCCGACTTAAAATCAAAATCTTTTTGTTTTGTTTAGACTCAATAGAAAATTATAAAATTACTCTTAAGATTTCTTTATTAGTTTTTTCGCTTTAACGGATGAGTTTTTTTCCGTTTCAAAATGAAATTCTCGTTTGTCCATCCTTTTTGTAATAGATACACTTGAAATTTTCATTATTTATCAGACATAAAGCCATGTTTGTTTGTGTATATGGATGAGGTATACAAATTCAACATTCATATACAACATCTAGATTCATTATCTAAATGTTGTTCTTTTAAAATCGGCTTTTACATATATTGTATTTCGATATAAATTTGTTCATTTGCAAAAACATTTGAATGCAATTTATGTCAAAATGATTAAAAAGGCATGTACTGTTGATTTTTTTAAAGTTCATATTAGTTTATTTTGATAAATATAAATTAAAAAAAGTTATGAAGAAAAACTATTAAAAATTAAATATTTAAAAGATACATGATTTTTGATTTTTTGTGCCAAAACGAAATTTTGCGATTTTTGTCGACTTCCATGTTAAAATAGGATTTCAAAGTTTTGGTAGAAAGATCTATTTTGTGGTTTTGGCAAAAATGCACGATTTTATAGTTTTAGCAGAAAATGCAATTTTGCGATTTTAGTAGAAAAACACAATAGTCAATCATGACATTCAACTATATGTCAATTCCCTTAGCAAATTTTTATGTTTTATTAAATGTTATTTTTATTATAAGCAAACAAAATTGAAACCTCTTTCTAATAATAATTAATTTTTGGAATATAAACTTTCTATTCTTTTGTCCAAATTCAGCCGAAATTTGTTAAACTTTCTGATTCATTTTTCGAATCTATTTTGAATTATCGATGACAATTCCTCTATAACATTGCTTCTAGTGTGTTAGTGTTACCACCGTCATTAACTTTACCAATTTTTTATTTTGACGACATTAACTTTACTCTTGTGATCGTTTCATTATCCATTGGGAACTTCTAAATGAATTTACTGTCTACTCTTATTGGGTCATGATAATACTTGATGTTCCTCTATAAATACTACGTCTATTATCATAAGTAGTTACAATCTATTTTCTCCCAATTTTTAGTTTTTCGTTTAGTAAAAAAACTTGGAATTAATCAAGCTACAAATTTGTTGATTTTTTTTTTTGGGAATACGCGTTTATACTTATATTAACATCAAAATTTAAGCATTTCGAAAAGAGGAAAGATCCTTTTGACTTTTTTTCGTTCTATATATTATAAATGTAAGTATGTAACGGCAAGAATCTGAACAGTTCACTTCAAGGGGTCCACCAGTCCAGTCAACAAAAAATAGACCCCAAAACCTTATCTCTTATCTTATTGGTCCGTAAACTAAACACATGTCTTCCCTTGATAGTCCTTGTTTTCTACTATTCAAAACAAATTTCATTTCATTTCTAATTCAAATAATCTTCTTTACGTGCTCGTTTTTATATCATTTCAATTAAATTTTCTCTCTGAATTTGCTTCCTTGTTTTTCTTTTAATTCAAAACTATCTATGAACAGGATTGAATTTGGACCAGCACAATATCCCGAACCCGACAGTGACCAACGACGCAGAGAAGAACAGGAGTCTCGTGGTGCAGCCACAAACATGTATGGTTCGTGAACAAGACCAATACATGCCAATCGCAAATGTCATAAGGATCATGCGCCGAATGTTACCACCGCACGCCAAGATCTCCGACGACGCCAAAGAAACGATTCAAGAATGTGTCTCTGAGTACATCAGCTTCGTGACCGGTGAAGCCAATGAGCGTTGCCAACGTGAGCAACGTAAGACCATAACTGCTGAAGATATCCTTTGGGCTATGGGTAAGCTTGGGTTCGAAGATTACGTGGGACCGCTCAACGTGTTCATTAACCGGTACCGTGAGTTTGAGACCGATCGTGGGTGTTCACTTAGAGGTGAGTCGTCGCCGTTTAAACCTGCCTTTGGTGGAAGTGGTATTGGGTTTCATGGCCCACCTCCTCCGGGTCCTTATGGTTATGGAATGCTGGATCAATCTATGGTTATGGGAGGTGGTGGTCGGTACTACCAAAACGGGTCGGGTCAGGATGGATCCGGTAGTAGTGGTCGGTATTACCAAAACGTGTCGGGTCAGGATGGATCCGGTAGTAGTGGTGGTGGGTCGTCGTCTTCTATGACCGGAATGCCGGGTTTTGACCCGTATGGTCAGTATAAGTGAAGATGAAAATTTATTGATTTTCTATGCATATCTCTATTCAAAACATGTGTTTGGATAGAATATTTCTATGTCTAATTAAACATTTCTATTTGTTTCGTCTTTGAAGTAAGTGTTGAATTTTAAACTTCAGTTTCATTGCACTTGAGAAATGATTTATTTAAGCATATGAATAGTGCAAACCGGTTAAATCTATGCTCTATATAGGTTTGTAATTCATAAGCTGTCGTATTTAGAACAAAACTAAACTTTACACGAACCAACCAAGTATTCTTTATTATTTACTCTCTGTATGAACCACAATACGCAACTAAAGAAACCAAATGACACAAGTGTTTCAATGGTCTATTGAAGTCTTTGACCATATAAAGACCACTTTATTAACCAAATTATAAACTTTTGTGAGGCTCCTTTTCTTCAAGCACAGTAGTATATACTCTTTATAGAATTGAGTCAATTTTATAGAATTGAGTCAATTGACTGTACGTCTAAATTTATATTTAGAAAAACCATGGAAAAAAGGAATTAAAAATTGGTTTATTTCTTGCACTCCTTCCTCTTGATAACCTCGTCTTTTGTCTTCTCTCCCTTCTTCCAATTTTATTTCCTCTCAAACTCTTCTTTCTTCGAAAAGAGATCTGGATGCTCATCACCGTCAAGCTGTAGCACTGGAGACTCACGTTCGTTTAATAGACCTATAATGTGTGTTAAATTGTATTTATATCTAGACCTAACCAACAACACACTCTAGTTGTTATAACATAAGATAGGATCAAACCAAAGGAACTTAGAATAACTATAGTAGAAATCCAAGCAAAAGACTAAGCAAAGCGATTCAAATATTTATTTTCGATTTTTTAAATCCTAATTACGAAATAAAACTAAGTAAAACAAGCAAATGATAAAGCAAATGAAAGCTAAACAAGATCAAATAAGTAAGTAAACACTAAACAAGATCAAAGCAAACTAAACATAAACAAGGTCAAATGCAAAAGTCAACCAAAAGTCAAACAAAAATCAACCGTAAAGTCAACAAACAAGAACTTAATCAAATAAGGAAAAGCATGGGCTTTGGACAAAACAATTGACTCGGGATGATTAATGACTAACAAATGATGCGACGACTAACACTCAAACTCAATTCCATGACATGAATCACACACAATAGACTAATTCACTTCAATGACACTAATCCATTTACTAACCGTTTAATTAAGCTAAATTTTTTATTGCAACTAAATGATCAGTAATCATTAAGCATAAGTCCATTAAGCCAACTAATCACCTTAATTAAGCATCAATTCTCATTGGTTAATAATGAAAAGCAAATTTAAAGTTCTCCTAGATATTTCATCAAACACCTTCCGGGCATGAAATGTCCATGTTCTAGATTTTGATTGATCATGTCAAATCTAGCCTTAAGCACACCTTAAAACTTAGAAATCATAAGAATCTAACTCTAAGCATCACTAATCATCCATCAAATATCTCTAATCTACTAAGCCCAAAAACTCATAAGATAACTACTCACTAATCATGCTAAACATAAAGATAAACATGGTGAAAGACATAACCATAAAAAAAATGAAAGATTAAAGAAAACTTCACTAAGAATTGAAAGAACAAAAGATACAAACATAAATCATCTGAAATGTGTTTTGGGTCTCTAAGAGGAGAGGATAAATCAAACTTAGGTATTTTGTGTCTAAATATATATATAAGCTAAAAAAATGGTTCCCGGGTCAACTCGGGACAAACCGGATCGTATCCGGGTCAATCCAAAAAAGTCAACGAAGGGAAGGGGATCTGATCGACCCAGAATTCAACCCATTGGGTTGATCAGAATCATGGATTTATATATATATATAAGCTAAAAAAATGGTTCCCGGGTCAACTCGGGACAAACCGGGTCGTATCCGGGTCAATCCGAAAAAGTCAACGATGGGAAGGGGATCTGATCGACCCAGAATTCGACCCATTGGGTCGATCAAAAAGGTTGCAGAAAGGCTCGAAATCCATGATTCTGATCGACCCGCAAATCGACCCATGGATCGATCATGCCCTTCTGCATTCTTCTTGCTTCGCGGCATATTTGATATGTATCCAGTAAATCGATGATAACTCTTGCGATATAACTCCGATGACTTAAGAGCACTTCCATTGGAAAGCTAACTCAATTTACTTTGTCGTGTCAAAAATGAGCTCCATAGGCCATCGGTAAGGCCTTCATCCGATTCGATCTTTAAGACACATATTTTGGATTCTGCATATCATCATCTTGTATCAGTTTCAGAATGAACTCCCTCATCCTCTTCTTCATCTTCTTTTGCCTCTCCCAAGCTTCCAATGCACCCAATTTGACTCACCAAAACCTCCAATGCATCACACTCACTCTGCAAGCTCCGATAAATACTTAAAACACAAAGAACAAGATGCAAAATGCAAAAGAAACATGTCCTAAATTCTAAATGCATCCTAAATCAAAATGAGACTCAAGGGTGATAAAATGACACACAAGTATGATACAAATGTGGATGAAAAACCATGGAAATCCGAGTCTATAAAGAAGTAAAAATACTAAACATCAACCTAGCACTATTCATCGTCTTCACCACTGTTATACCACTGCTCATATCACCGCCGGTCTAAACCCAACAATTAACCCAGATCCGGGGATGACTCCGACGACGCTTCTAGCCATAAAGATAACAGCTCGGTCTTTGTGGCCGTTGAACAATCTATGCCTCGTCTCTGCTCTTGCGGCGCTGTTAGTTCTGGTCGTCGGATCTCCTCTGCCTGGTGTGGTCCGAGCCGAGCGAGTCTCCCTCAGGTTTCTGGAGACAGTGCCGGTCCAACATTTTCGGATGCCCTACGCAAATCTATTAAAAGTGCCATTTTCATATGTTTTTTAATATCATAAATAATAGTAATATAAAAAATCACATTAAAACTTCATAAAACGGTTCATAATTCTAGAAATAGTTTGTAAGAAAATTACAAAAAAACAGTAAAATAGAATTTTATTTTGAAATATTGCAAAATCACCCACTGTTGAACGTCGTTGCCGACTTATCTTAGTCACAGAATCACCCTAAACTAGATATTTACATAATTACAGTTTACAATATGTAATCAAAGGAAAATCCTTTTATTCAATTCTGTAAAAATTAATTCACTTCCATGAATACAACTACTCGGTACTCTAACTGTGCAAGAAGAGAAGATCAAAGAGGGATAGTGAAAGAGAAACTAAGTCGTCAATTAGGGTTCTAATTTTTTTCTTAATTAGAATTTTAACTAATAAAAATAAATTAATTTAGGAAAACAGTTGATTAACATTTTGTTAAAGAAAAACCCACAAACATTGAAAAAAGGACATACAAATATAACTACTGTAAAAAAAAAGCTTATACTTTTGTTTCTAAGTATAAACATAAATAAAAAGGTTAATGAAAAATTTAACTAAAAAAGGCCCCCTAAATTTTGGGCCCTAATCGATGGCTTCACTTGCTTGTGCTATGGGCCGAGCCTGTCTGGAGATCGCCATTCTCTCCATGTGGCTCTTGCTTGAGTGCTTGCTTCTCATTAACCTAAGTCCTGACACGTTGCTCTCTGGTCTCTGTATTCTCCAAGGACTCATAATGTTGGTCGTTCTCTGCTTCACCTTACGCCTCTTCAAGGCTAAACACTGATTAAGAGTTAATGTTTGGTTAAAGACCTTAATCATGGTTTTCTCCAAGTTCAACTTCCAGTTATTGTTTGGTTATCTTTCGGTTAAAAACCTTATGTTTGCTGTTTCTTGTTCAAGTTTAATTTCCGGTTATTGTGTTGGTTTATCTTTCAGTTGTGACCCTAGTGTTTGTAAGCTTTTATGTAAGACTCTTTTTTTTTTAGAGTTTATGGTTGAATAAAGAATATCATTTAAATTAAGTTTCTAAATATTTAGTGTAAATCCAGTAATCTTAAAAAATCAAGGGCACATTAGGGCCGGTCCAATGAAAATGGTGGGCCGAAGCCAAAAAAAAATATCTCCCTTTGTAAACAAAAAAATCCTAAAAAACATCAAATCCTAAAATGTGGCCCTTTCTAGTTCTTTTTTAAGTTTACAATTTTAATTTATTTGAAAAACAAATCATAAAAACAAAAAAAATAAACGTCGCATACATAAAAAAAATAAAAGCAGAAAGTAATAAGAAAATGATTAATTGGCCAAATAACACAAAAAAAAAACCCAAACATAAAATCTAACAAAACCTCCCATGTCGCATAATCTCATCCCACATTTTAGAGTTTTTTGCCACTTTTTAATAATTTTTTTTTTTTGGCTAGTCCACTAATTAAGCCTTGAAAAAACAAAAACCCAGGCATTTTCTATATATTGTGGACCCTACATAGATAACTATGTAACATAAACCATTTTTAACTGACAAACAAAATTTTATAAAAAAAGATGGGTTCGAGTTTTGTGGACTAAGATCCATTATTATAAAAGAAAATATGTGGTCCTGAAAAATAAAATAAAAGTGGGTGGCTCTAGCCCGCCTATGCTACGGGCCGGGCCGCGCTTATAAGCCCTCGGATAAATTTGATTTGAAATTTAATGTACCTAGACATACCGGTTTCTAGTCTTCAAAACCGGAAATCACCAAAAGCTGAGAAACTTGTCTAACTTAATCCCTTAGGAAACTGTTATTCTCAAGTCTTAAACCATGGTTAGATTAGATAAACCCTACACTATAAAGCCCTTCTCTCATAACTCCAAACCGTATCTTCTCCTTTACTCGAGTCGAGTCTTCAAACTTCATTTTCACTTCAAACTTCGTTTTTTCTCCAAGATCAAGAAGATGGATAGTGTTCATCAAACACGAAAAGAGCGTCTTCGGAGAATCGCATACGCTGTTTTCGTCGCAGTAGCAACTTGCGTCTTGCTCATCGTTAAATTCATGTTAAATCCGGGAACGAAGACGACGACGGGACACGTGGCGATCTATTGGGGATGGAAGATGAACAACTTGGTGTTTGCGTTTGGCGTGAGGGGGATGGTAGGTATCGTGATGGTTCCGGTTTCGCATCCAGATTACGTGGAGAAGATACTGAGAGCTAATCAAGTCGCCGGAAAATTTATGATCGCCGTTCTTATCTCGCAGTCTTGCTTGATATGTCTTCGCTTGTTTCTCCGGACTACTGCTCCGGTGAGTCTTGTGACGGCGAAACCTCTGCTTTCTTTGCGAACGATGTCGTTTTAACTGCTTTCTTATTTTTCTTTTTGTTTCTTTTGGTTTCTTACACATGATTTTTTGATATCGGAGTAGGGGATTTATCCATTCATATATGAAACATACATAAATCTTCGTTTTAGAATGTTTTCGTTACTTAAAGATACGTATAAAAACAATTGAAAGATCGAAAGGAACTTAGAGCAACATAGAGATTAACTAAAGATCCTCTGTTTCATGGCCTCTGTTTTCACAATCGGATATATGTTATTTTATGGGAAATTGCAACTAATAGCAACAAATCTGCATAGAATGGCTATCGATATGAAGGAAATAGAAAGTTATATATTGATGATATAGTTAATAGTATTTTGCCCCTGAAAAATTACATACTCAAATGGGAGATTGGACTGTGCATGTTAGAAGGAAGAGAGATATCATCTTTTTTTTTTCTTCAATCTCAATTTCTCCCTCCGATCTTTGTTTGCGTTACTCATTTTAAAAATTTAATCATATCTCATTATCTATGCAAGAAAAAAAATAGATTTTTTTCGCATATATTATAATTCAAACATTTAAAAACAAACGCAAATTACTCGACCGAGTCATTTAATGTTGAAACGTAGAATAACTTATTATGAAAAAGCATGTTTTAACTTTCTAATCATTATGTTTTTAATTTTCTAATTATTTTTCTTAAAATTTCAAAAAAGTATAGAATAACATAAAAATAGAATTATATTTTTCATTATATAATTTCATAAAAGCGAGTTAAATTACCTTATCGGATTTGCTTGCGGATTTCAGTGCAAGCATATTTTAATTTTCTAACTAATTTTTATAGAACTCCAAGAAAAAGACATGACAAATTGTCCTTTATAACTATATATTAAATATAATTTTACTATATTGACAAATAGAATAACAATCTATTTAAAACATAGTATAACATTCTATTAGTGTATTTTGTATTTGAAACATAGTATAACATTGTATTCTACGTTTTAACATTCAATGAATTGGTAGAACAATTTATGTTTGTTTATTCTACGTTTTAATATTCAATGAATTGGTAGAACAAATATAATTTGTTTATAAAAATTTGAAGTATAACATATCCGGAAAAAAAAAATATATATATATATATATTTTATATAAATGATGAAATTATTTAATTTGGAAAAATGAGGATAAAAAAAAAGAGGGGATATAGAGATTGACAAAAAAACCAAAAAAACAAATTGACAAATGTTTTTAAATTTACCCGAGTACAAAACATTTAAGAAAAGTGACGAAGAACTTAGTAAAAATATAATAATTAAAAAATTGACCAAAAGTTATAAAATATAGTTTTTTGTGTGATATATAGTTTTTTTTGTAACGTTTCAAATATTAACTATTACATAATTATGAAAATAATTACATGGACGATTCTAAACGGATAATTTTAAATTTGATATATGGTTATTATATCAAATCTCAATCAATACTAAACCATGGAGATATTTTTCTAATTGGTAATGCCGATGATAAATTGACCCAAGATGAATAAAATTTCCAGGAACCAATTCGTTTAACCAAAGTATCGATTTCCGGTTCAACAACGAACCAGATTTTGTAACCGAAAAAAAAAGCAATTTTTACGGTGACCAAGAAGTCAGTATGTAGCACCTTCGTCCAGGTCATATCATGATGAGTCATCACCACTCGCTTTGAAACTTTGTCTAACTTACGCCCTTAAGCTGAAAACGGTTATTGTAAACCATGGTCGATGGTTAAAATTTAACCATGGTTAGGTTAGTTAAACCCCATGCGCATAATAAGTTAAAATAAAACCCTCACACTCTCTCTCTCTCTCTTCAGCTCACTCCGAAACCCTACGGATTTTCTCCCTTTCCACGATTCTGGTTTTTTCTCTCTAATCGTCGTTTCAACTCCATTTTTTTCGATCGCCATGGATGATGAAGCTCGTGAGAAACGGGAAGAGCTCCGTCGATTAACCTCTCGTTTATTCGCAGCAGTTTCGCTCGAAATCACCACCGGAATATGCAAAAGACAAGCTGGTTTCGACCGTCGTTCATCAGATCCAAATCCGGGGATGAAGATGGGACACGTGGCGTTTTATTGCGCATCTGAGTTCAACTTGTACGCGCACCTGTTTTCTCTGATGGTGATTTTCAAAATCACTTGTGCTCCGGTGGTTGTGCGAAGGATGCGAAAGATACGAGAAGAGTCCGACGTAAACCTGGTGCTCTGTTTGATCTGTTTAATGGTCTCGCTCTCTTTCTTGGCTTATCTTCGCTGGTTCGTCGTCGGGTAAGAGTCTGTGTGAGTCCTTCCCTTCCATGTCTCCAGAAACTTCGTCTGCTTTTTCTTCTATGGTACGGTGTCGTTTAATAAAATCATCGCCGGTGATTACAATATTTCTTACTTTCTGCTTTTTGTTTTTGTTTTTGTTTCTTTGGGATGAACATGAGTTTTTGATATCGGAGCTTTTTGTTTCTTTGGGTTGAACATGAGTTTTTGATATCGGAGTACAAGAGTCGGCGTTATCTTGATGTTTCTTTGGTGTTTAAACATAAAACAATTGCTGATAACAGTTTTCGATATATCGAGTTTTATCTTTCTTAATGATCATATAGCTCATAACCGCATTCAAGAAAAGACCCATTTTTAAAGGTTACTGAAAACCCTCATGACATGTGTGTTGCAATTTCCCCGTCACTGATCCTGAATCAGCCGGATTTGTATGTACAAAAAAGAAAACGCATTGGGTATTTAGTTTTATGTTGCGGAATCATGAAAAGCTTCTTCTTTGTTCTCTTAGAAACATGGAATATCCCATCTTGAAAAAGTATCAAAGTCTTATTGCAAAAATGCAAGAAGATTAGGAAATGGAATCTGACTTTGTGTAGTTTCTTGTGGCAATAGATTCGGATGATGTTGCATTTTGAGAGTGTAGGAGTAACTTCATTTGGTGTTTTTTCTCTCGCATTGACTCAAACCAATGATGATGTCGAGCATTGTTCTACTTGTGCAAAATTGATCCCCAACGATTACAACTACATCGCCTAGGACGTGCACAACAAAGTTTGAAACTTTTAACACTTCATGATGTATATTAACTTCAAGAATAACAATCAGACTGTTACATACCAGAAGACGCTCGATAAGCACACTCCATGTAGATGCAAAATGTCATGGTTATATTATCAAAGAAAAAAATGTCATGCTTTTAATTAGCATGGTGGCATGAAAAAGTGGAAAAATGTACATAAATCATAATTAATGACTACCTAAGATTCCAAGATCACAAGAAGTGATGTAATAAAAAACAGATCAGAAGAATCAAGAAACAAACGTTGAAAAACTGTTTTTATAGCTTACCTGATTACGTTAAGATTTTATACAAAGGGATAGAAAAACTTTAAGTAAAAGTATAATAATTTTTAAAATATTATCTCCAAGTCCGGTTCAGCAACAATCGAATTTTTGTAAACCGGTATTTCACAAAGTCACCACACGCTTTGAAACTTGTCCGTCTAACTAACGCCGTTTAGAAACGGTTATAATAAACCATGATCTATTAACTTATGGGCCTAAATCATTCTCTGGCCCAATTCGAAATCAAAGTAGATTGGGCTCGTTGTTGTGTTGGCCCAATACTTGCTTATTCCTTATTTTTCATGGTCGGTTTTACAAAAGGAAATTGGACAAAACCGAAGAAAGGAAAATCAAGGGCATGTCTTTGGCTATAAATAGACATTGTCCCTGACTCCAAAGAAATAATCTTGATACAAGCAAGAGAGAAAGAGAGAACATTCATAGAGAAGAAAAAGTTCGAGTCTTTATCTTTGTTTCTCTTAAGGGATTTGTACCTATAAACAAAACCAAAAGCTTGTAAGAACCTTTGCCATATAGTGGATTGTGGGAGACGGATCCCACCCGAGAGGTACCTTAAGTGGGAAATCGGTGATCAAGTTTGTGTCTTTTAAGTTTTAAGCTCTGCAAATTCGAACAAACAATATCATTCAAAAGATTATAAAACCCTCGCATGATCCGTGGTTGGCTAACAAAAAAAAAGTTAAAACCCCTTCACTCCAAAAAAACCCCCCTCGAGTGATTTCTGTTTTTTTTTGTTTTTCTGCAAGATTGGATCGCCATGGATGAAATTCGTGAGAAACGAGAAGAGCTTCGTCGATTAAGCGCTATGTTAATCGTAGCAGTGTTGCTCACGCTTTTCACAGAGTACTGCAAACTACAATGTGGTTTGGATCTTTCGGGAACGAAGAAGACGGAGACCATACATGTTGCGCTCTATTGGGCATCGAAGTTGAACAAGTTATCGCGGCTGTGTTTTCTGATGGTGATTTTGGATATCTGGACAGTGATTCTCGATTTCACTTTAGTGCCGGTGGTGGTTGAACGTATTCGAAGACGACGAGAAGAGTCCGACGTAATGCTGGTGTTCGGTTCTATCTTCTTGTTGATCTCGCTCTCTTTCTTGGCTTATCTTCGCTGGTTCGTCGTCGTCGTCGGATGAATGTGTGTGAGTCCCCTTTCACGTCTTTCCGATCTCATGGCCGATGATTACAATCTCTGCTTTTTCTTTTTTTGTTTCTTTTTCTCTTTTTGTTTCTTTGTTTTGAGCATATGAGATGTAATTAGAGGCTTGAACATGGTTTTTGATGAATACCAATTAATTGATATCCACAAGATCGTTAACTGTTTCAGATTATATCTTTCAATCAATAACTCATAACTATTGGTGGAGATGAGACTCTACATGACTTCATACCACATGATGATGATATTTACAAACAAGTTAGTTTTAGGTTGCTGAATCATCAAAAGCTTCTTTGTTTTCACAAGAAACATGGAATATAATCACTTGTTGAAGCAAGTTTTTTTTTTTTTTTTTGAAAACTTGGAAATGGCATCAAAAGTAATATCAAAGTCTTATGGCATAAAGTGTAAGAAGATTAGGACATGGAAGAATCCTCATCAGTCTCTGTGGTGGTTATTGTTGTGGCGTTTTGAGAGTCTTGGAGTAGCTTCATTTGGTGCTCTGCGTGTTCTCTTTCGCATTGACTCACACCAATGATGATGTCGAGCATTGTTCCGGTTGTGCCAAAGAACACGAGTGGACCTAGAGACTTGCGTTTGATCCCCACCGGGATTGCAACCAACGCTCCTAGGACTGAGAATACCCATGTCCCTAATGCACTGCACCAAATAAAATATTGAAACTTTTACACTTGAAGAACAACACTGTTATACACAAGAAGATACTTGGTACTGATGTGGATGCCGCGGTTAATTCTACTCGCAAATCAAAGCTATATCCGTGGTTAAGCATGGCGGTATGAACAAGTGGAAATGACGAAAAAAGTGGCTACATAACTAATGGCATAACAAAACTCATATAAAGTCATCTAGATCACAAGAATCGATATCACAGCTACGAAAGAAACGCTAAAACAGTGTTCCTTTCTCTTTCTAATGAATTAGCAAACAATCAAACTTTGTTGATGTGAGCATAAAGTAAGAAACTGACTTGGAAACGGTGCATTCCTCGAGGTGTTTCACATTCTCCTGACTTCCCATCTTTGATCGGTCACTGAAAAGAACCAATGCCCGGTTAAAGTTTTCACCGGACATATCTTATAAGTCAGCTCAGAAGTAATTTTCAGGAATGAAATGCAAATAGGCAATGTTTTAATGAGGAGCAAGAAAGCCCAAATCTTGGTATTCAATACAATGTTAAATCAGAAGCAAATGATGGAAAACAACAGACCTAAAGGCTGGTGAGCTACAGTAAGCCGATTAATCTGATCAAAACCAAGTTTGACAAAAACTAGAAATGCAAATGCTATGTTGAATACTTGAAACACATAAAACTTAATCGATGAAGAAATCAGATCTCTTTGGGAAATAAGTACGAAAGCAGCACTGAGAGGGCACAATTTGTTTGTCTGTAGTTTCGAATCAGCCATTAATAGCACACAATAGAGTAGTGAAACAAGTTGCTCCATTACCAAAGAAGATAAAAATCTAGGACGATAACACGAACAACGACAACAAAATCAAATCAATCCAAACATAATCAGAAGATACCTATGAGAAAACCCACTCCAATTGATAAAAATCGAAGATTACCAGAGGAGAAATCGAAGATTACCAGATTCTACTCGGAGAGAAAACTCGAAAGAAAGGGGAAAATAAAATAAAAAGTGAAGCTTTCGCGTGACTAATCGACGAGTCGGGTCGGGTAAGACCGGTGAGTGACTGAATCGGGTCGGATTTAATTTGTTAACCGGACTCTAACCGAACCGAAATCCTATAGCAAGCCTTCGTGGTTTCTTTTGCAAAAATAACATTTTCGTACGTATGAATTGTGTTATCTTATCGCACGTATGTTTTTTTCTAAAATAACATAGATTTCACAAATTAATTTACAAAAATAGCATCACAAATTTCTTCAAAAATTATGAAAACTCAAATATGCTCGTTCCGTCTCAATCCATCATAGAGATCATCGATTTTAGATATGCTTCTCCGCCTCAGAAATTGAAATCAACGAAATCGGAAATCTACAGCAGCTCGGATGAAGTAGATCATCAGTCGAAGAGATCAAAAGCAATTGGAAGCTCGTAATGTTTCGTTAATGGAAGAAATCAGATACACAATTCCGATTTATAGATAATTGACAAAATTTTGACCAAAACAAAAAATGCCGATAAAATTTTCGAAATATCAGAGAATAATAAATAAACCAAATGAACATTTTTTCTGCTATTTTTTATTTTATGGGCCCTAACGTAATGGATCTTATATAAATCATCAACAAATATTCTGAGGCAATGTGAACAAATCCAATATTTAAGTCGGTTTTTTAAGTGACGCCAATTACCTTTCTTATAATTTGTTTTTTTTTTTTTGCCAATTCTCAAAAATATCATAAAAATAAGTTTTTGTTCTAAATATACCATCATTTAGTTTTTTTTTTCAAAAATACCACTAAATTTTGTTTTTTTCTAAAAATACCACAAAATTAAAACTAAACTTTAACCCTCAAAATTAAACCCTAAACCCTAAAAACTAAATCCTAACCCCTAAAAACTAATCCCTAAATCCAAAATACTAAACCCAAAAATTTAAATTATAAACCCTTAAAAAATTTTTTTAGTGTTTGTGATATTTTAAAAAAACAAAACTTTTAATGGTATTTTAAAGACATTTGACTCTAATATACCGACGTTATCCCGCATGTTTTTTGTAGTGTTAAACAATTAATTACTGTGTAGTTATAACAATAAAATTGTGTAGTTATAACAATAAAGTTGTTTGGATGACCAAAATAGTAAATAACAAAGATGTAAACAAAACCAATTTCTAAAAATGAACACGATTACCTTCACTATATAAATCATTTAGACCAACCCAACATTCTCACAACTTGTTCGTAAGAAAGAGGTTTTTTTTTATAAAAAATACTCATTTAATATTTGTTTTAATCATTATCATTTCTTTTCTATACACGATGGAGACTCAAATTTTGAATAAAATATGCAGCTTCCTGATGATTGCAGCTTTGTTCACAATGATGTTTTCGGCACAAATCTCACATTCGAATAAGGTAGAAATGTGTATCAAACACTGTGTCCCGAACCAGTGCTTGAAAGAGATAAAAAACGCTACTCCTACCATGTGTGAAGATGCTTGCAAAAAGCTTTGCAATGAACAACAAACTGGTCAAGAAAAATACTTGAATCCTAACGGTAAGAGTCGGCTTTGCAAAGCATTTAATACATGGTGCACTAATTAATCTGTAACCACATAAGCTCTCCATTGTTTGTTTCTCCATGATATATGTTGACACCTTGTATACATGTCTATTGTTCTCACATAATAAAATAATTCTTTATTTTCAAAATAATAATAATAATAATAATTCTTTACAATCTCGATCAGTTTAGCGGTTTGAAACAATTCTTTATTTTCAAAACCTCTGGTCTTCTTCTAGTCGAGTTCGACCTAGACTTGAATGAAGAACCTCTGCATGGATCCTCTCTTGACAAATCAAACATTCACCGTGAGTTATGTTTATTGGTTCTTGTTAATGTTTAAAATAGTAGAATCAACTAAAAAACAATGCTAAGAAAATCAGTTTAAATGCCAAATACGGACACTGAATTTCTTCCACATTTGTGATCCAACACAATAGTTGCATGAAAACCGAAAATTCGAAAATCCCGAGTGATAAATATTCCATATGTTTCTTTAGTTGTATGTTTTGGTACTTTTTCAAAAGTTATAATAAACTATTTGCATTATCAAATCCAATCTCACAATCACTAACTGGATTTATTAAATTTAATGAAAATATAATTGATATGGGTAAATTAGGACTACATTAATTTTACATAAAACTGCGAACATCCTTTATATATTATTCCATCCGTTTCAGTGTCATTCTAAGATTTTATTTTCGTTTCACAAAAAATGTCGTTTTATATTTTCAATGTAAAATTTTGATTAAAAATCCAGTTTTGACCCTACTGTTTAAGTATATTTATTAGAAAGAGGAATTTATTTAGTGTATTAATAAGGGGTAAATTAGAACTTTTAATTGTTTTCTTAATCTGTATAAAAATGTTTAGAATGACACTATTTGTGAAACAGAGGGAGTAATTGAGAAGACGGAGAGAGAAAATAAATGCAGATATGTGTCGTTCAAAGACCGTTTTAAAAGACACATCATTTCGTTCAACCAATCAGAAAATTTTAATTAATATTATATGCCATGATGAAAACTTCTACAGATTCTCATTATTATTTTTAACATATAAGCCTACCGATATATGTCTTACAAATTTAAGTCCAACTAAACGTAATATTTTAATATTTTAAAATGTTATACTAACATAATGTTTTAAAAATTAATTATTTTTAATTGATATAAATTTAAATTTACTTTATAAAAAGTATACTAATGTGTTATATACCACATAAATAGAATTGTATCCCACAATTGTATTTGATAATATGATTGATACTACAATTATTTTCTTTAACATCACTTAGTGATTAATCATTACTTTAATTAATATTGAGTTTTTTTTGTTATAACCTAATAACTTTACAATTTTAATTTTTACAGAAAAATACGATAGATTTATCAATAAAAAAAAGTATATTTAAAGGTTTAGAGAATTCTTCTTATAAAGAGATACAAAAATCTTTGCTTTGTTTGCTATCAATCCAACTATTGGAGCTTATAAACTATCAACTATCCATACAAATTGTTAATATTAGATGTTGGGGATAAAATAATCCCCTTTGAGTTAAGCGAATCGCCTGATGCCACGTATGTCGTGGCTCGGTGGGGACCCTTAACATCTTTGGTGGAGCTTATCTCTCAATGAGAGCCTTAGACGAGTTTGTCCATAAATCTATGATACAATGAGTTTTAACCCTAAATATCACTGCAAGTGCACAACAAGCGAAGTAGTAATTAGGCATCGAATCCACGAGAACCAAGTGAAACACTACGAATTCTTATGAATGAAATTAAGCTAAGATGACAGCAATAATGTTGATAGCAATAACAAATGAAAATAGCAATTTAAACGGTGTGAAATCAATTAAAAGTAAGCGTTAAGTCTAGGGCGTTTCGTAGGAATTCAGAGATCATGGATCAGACAATTATTCAGGAAAAGATAAAATGCAGTCTCAACTCAAACATGAATGTATAATCAATCCACTTTCGTGGTATCAACTACTTTATTTAGCAACCTAAGAATCTAAACTGTCATTTGATCTTAAAATTCTAAACAAGCATTAACGAGCAGGTTTGATATGTTCACAAATTGCCTTAACATCACCTTTCGTTGGTTAAGGACAATTTTCTCACCTATGTTCTATCAAGCAACCTATAACACTTTTGATGAATAGATTAAACCTAAAATCTGAGATTAAGTGATCAATTTACACTAAGCAATGAGAACAACGATAGGTGGAGACAAAATAAATCCCTATCTATGTCTGATTTAACGATTCGTAAACTCCTTTGAAAACCCTAAACTCAACTATGGATCTACTCAGACATGGAGAGAATCAAAACAACAGAAGATGAAGAAAAACTCATAATAGATTAAAGGGGTTCAGAAAAACTTCTCAAATGATGCAGAGTTAGAGATTCGTTTCCCCGGTGCTTACAAATTGCAGGAATCAAAAAGTCTCAATAGATATCAAGGAGTATGAAAAAGCTTAAAAAAGTCTGAAGAATAAAATAAAAGCATGGCATCCAAGAGGCTAAAAATAAGGTATATATAAGTTTAGGATCAGATTTGGTTGAGTTAGGATGATTCCATGGCCAAACAGGAAATTCCATAATTGCCTTTTCTTTTCATCTGGGTTCTGGCCTGCTCGGGCTGAGATCCCTGCCGCATCATCAACATTTTTCTGCACATGCTTCTTTTGCTCGGCAGACTGACATGTCTTCACTAAAACTAGCATAACTTTCGATCGCACCGTTGGAATGACCTCAAATTGCTTCCAAATGAAATCTAACTCAATGCTCTAGCTTGTTCTAAGATTTGAGCTCGATCCATTGGTAGAAAGTTTCTCGACTAGCGCCAAACTTCTGACCCTCCAACACGATCATGCATCTTCTTATTCCCATTTGCAACCAAAACATCTTGTTTTCCTCCAAAACTACTTAGAACCTGAAAAGACTCTATAGGGACTAAAGAGACTCGATTAAAGCACAAAAAACGGTAAAAACACGGGTTAGAATGCATTAAAAACGTAACACATCAACTCCCCCAGACTTAGCGTTTTGCTTGTCCTCAAGCAAACACTAAGAATATAGTCGAGGTTTAAAAATCACGGGAACTCACCTTCTCTTTAGAACGTTGTAATGACCATTCATCTCGTAATCCACTTATTGCAAAACCAATCTCAATCGAACCACCATGTACTTCTCCGCAGACATTCGCAGCCTCCCAGATTCAACCCACAATTTCGCAACATCGACGATAAGCCTTTCATCGCTGGGTCTCATCGATGATCTCAATGCCAAGAACCTTTTAGACTCATTCTCGTCCAATGCCATGACAACCATCCATACGATCCTTGGTACTCTTTCTCTCCCCAGACTTATTCTTTGTTTTAATCTTTTCTTTTCTTTTTCTTTTTTATTTTATTTCAAAGGCGTAGGCGAACAATGGTATCACGGAAAATTTTCCTAACCTCGCTTCCAACCTTTGTGTGATCATCCCTCTCAAAGTAAAATAGTGGGATCACATGAAATTTTCCTAGCCCTTTACCCAAGAGAAAATCCTTTCATCTTTTTTTTTTTTTTTTCTTTTGTTTTTAGAATAAGGAAGAGGAGTACCATTATGTTTCACACATGATGCATTTGTCAGGCAACAAACGAGGAGTCAAACTCTATGAACATCAATCACGCCTGATGAGGTAAAAGAAAGAGCTCAGAAATTAGCTCGAGCTTAGTGGATTTTGTTGGAAATGTGGATGTCTCTAGTTAGCTGGTCAGTCTTTAGATTTTTCATTAGTCAAATCTGAATGGATTCTGCAGTAATGGTCACTAAGATAGAAAAATCAGACATCAAATCAAGAGAAATATCATAATACCCAACAGAGTTTTGACTCAATAAAACATCTTGGACTAACTCAATAAAACATCAAAATGACTCAAGAGAAACAAAACAACGAAAAAATGGCGTTAGTCCCAGCAAATACCCTCTCCCAGACTTACTTCACACAGTCTCCGGTGTAAAAATAAATTAGAAGAAAGGCATAAATAAATTCAAAAAAAAAATGAAAAATAAAAGGAAAAGAAAAATGGTATAAGACAATGGAAAAGAGTTGGTACTGCAGAATCACAGATGGCCTGTAGGGCTGACGCTCCTACTCTGTCCTGGTCCCCTCCTGCTCCGAGGAAGACGTCCATCATCAGCATGCAAACTGCTCGTGTGTGCTGCACGTGATTCACTAGCTCCAGTATTGCTTCCAGCAAGGTCATGATCAAGTGTAGTCTCTGGAAAACCAATGGAAGGTGCAGCTCTCGGTGTCTGAGAAAGGATGTAGCTATGATCATCACCATCTTTTGCAGATTGAGTGTGGGGAACGAACGTAGGGGGCCTGATAGAGGCTAAAGCACCCAGATGTGATGCATCATCTCATTGTTGATGCTCAACGTGTCAACAATCCACTGCAATGTTCGTGGCTGAGACTCCTGGACAAGGTGAGGAAGCTGAAAACGACTAGGAATTGGAGAAAGTAGACGATCAGGCTGAGACTCAAGTGGAGGTGGGACATTGCCAGCATCAGTGTCTATGCCCGCAGCACTTGCATTATCTGATGGATTGTGAGATGGCTCACATCCTTTGCAATATCGAGGACGGTGTGGTTTCTCACAAAGGAGCTCGGGTGCATGTAGAAACTCCAAAATCTTGTGAGAGGTGAGATGATGGAAGAACGAATTGTAGTAAAGAGGTCGTCCCATACTATCTTCAAAACAGTAGACAGATTGATGCTTAAGCGGACCACTCAGGATGTGACTCTTAATCAAATACTCCTCATTAATAAACTTTCTCTCTGAAAGTGGTGGAGAGCGCAGAAAATCAATCTTGTGATACTCAAGAATGGGAGTGATCATACCTCCGACGTGAATTTCCTTCCTTGGTGAAGTGGCTGTCCATGTCTTGTATGTTAGGAACTTGGTAGCTAGAATAGCACCATAATTGAAATCATGACCCGAAGGGTATGGTTCACCATTCTCGTCAACCATAAGGTGCTTAACCCCTTCAAATAACATCCAAAGCTCGCTTTCAGTAACCGCACTAGTCTCAGCCTTGCTACAAAAGGTATGGCTAATGATCTTGGCTGCACAACGGAGGACTGGATTTCTGATCATAGCTTGCTTAGCCTTCTTCGAACAATAATCCCCTGCAGCAATCAAATTCCAAAACACATTGGATTTGTGGAATGATGGAAAACCAACCATCTCACCTTGGTTGAAACCATAGACAGTGCAGAGCTCGTTGAGGCTCATGGAGTAGAATATCTTGTTAACAATGAAGGATAGGCGACCTTGACTTGCCATTGGTCTCTTCTCATCCTCATATGCCACTCTTACAGAAGCTAAGAATTCCCTCATATACTTCTCATGTGTTTCATGATTCATTGAAGGCAACGTTCCCAAACCAATGTTCTTGAACAAAGCCTCAATATTCTCCCAAAGATTATATGAAAAGAAAGTGGGTTCGAAGACAAAATGAGTTGGCACGGTAGTTGTGGTGGCTAAGTCCTTGAGAAAACCAGAATCAAAAGCGTCCCATTTATCAGAAATAAGTCATCCCATTTATCAGGAATTTCCACAGAAACAACCGTTCAACAACTTCCAACCGACGACACAAACCCCATTCCAAGTTTCTACGAGTTCTGCGAATGACTCTCAAGAAGAACTCAAGGTTCTTATGCAGCAGCTCTTGCTCAACCAGCAGAAAACTGCTAACGACGCTGTTGACACGCTTGGATCTATCATACTCCGCACAGCGATTGTTGGAACTGCAGCCAAGTTCTCAATCAATTGGTAGGCTCCTTCCTTACTCTGAGTCATGAAGTCCCCATTGCTAGCAGCGTTGAGAGCGTTCTTGTAATCCCACTCGACTCTATCATAGAAGATGCTTAGAATCTGTCCATATGAGTATCCATGATGAGGGCACTCTCTGCGATACTCCTTAAATCTTTCCCAAACTTCACAAAAAGACTCTCCCGAATGTTGTTGGAAAATAGTGATCTTGTTCCTCAACGAAGCCGTCTTGGAATTAGTGTAGAAATGATCCAGGAAAGCGACTCTGCATTCACCCCAAGTGGTGATGGACCCAGGAGGCAGAGACTTGAGCCATCTCGATGCCTTGTCCGCCAGAGAGAAAGGGAAAAGTTTGCACATAATGTAGTCGGCGGGTACCCCATTCGACTTGGTAGTGCTGCAAATCTCCTCAAAGTTCTCTATGTGGTCCATTGGATTCTCAGCGGGTAGACCATGGAACACGTGATGCTTCACCAAACCTATTATATGCGGCTTGATCTCGTAGTCATTTCTAGCGATGGCTGGTGGACAGATAGCAGCTATGTTCTGGTAGAAAGTGTGGGGAGTGTCCGCATCCCCAATTGCAGACGGTCGTTTGCAGCTGCAGTAACTGTTGCACCTGCTGTTGTAGCCTCTGAAGTTCGACTGCAGTAGCTAGTGCATTGTTATCGATTTGATCACCCATTGTGACTTGATTCGACCTTGTCTTCCTGTTTTCTCTCTCTAACCTTGCAAGTTCCTGGTTATTGAAGTTGAAAAGGTTGTCAGCTCCTTTGCTTCTTCTTTGCATAACCCTGAAATACACAAGAGAGAAAGTTAGTAAACCTTAGACTAAATTTCAAACAGAAACTCGAAGGTAACGCAATTGGTCCCCGGCAACGGCGCCAAAAACTTGATACAATGAGTTTTAACCCTAAATATCACTGCAAGTGCACAGCAAGCGAAGTAGTAATTAGGGATCGAATCCATGAGAACCAAGTGAAATACTACGAATTCTTATGAATGAAATTAAGCTAAGATGACAGCAATAATGTTGATAGCAATAACAAATAAAAATAGCAATTTAAACGGTGTGAAATCAATTAAAAGCAAGCGTTAAGTCTAGGGCGTTTTGCAGGAATTCGGAGATCATGAATCAGACAATTATTCAGGGAACGATAAAATACAGTCTCAACTCAAACATGAATGTATAATCAATCCACTTTCGTGGTATCAACTACTTTATTTAGCAACCTAAGAATCTAAACTGTCGTTTGATCTTAAAATTCTAAACAAGCATTAACGAGCATGTTTGATATGTTCACAAATTGCCTTAACATCAGCTTTCGTTGGTTAAGGACAATTTGCTCACCTATGTTCTATCAAGCAACCTATAACACTTTTGATGAATGGATTAAACCTAAAATCTGAGATTAAGTGATCAATTTAATCTAAGCAATGAGAACAACGATAGGTGGAGACAAAATAAATCCCTTTCTAAGATTTGAGCTCGATCCATTGGTGGAAAGTTTCTAGACTAGCGCCAAACTTCTGACCCTTCAACACGATCATGCATCTTCTTATTCCCATTTGCAACCAAAACATCTTATTTTCCTCCAAAACTACTTAGAACCTGAAAAGACTCTATAGGGACTAAAAAGACTCGATTAAAGCACAAAACACGGTAAAAACACGGGTTAGAATGCATTAAAAACGTAACACATCAATCTACAATGGCCCAAATAAATTGGTAAAGTCATATGGGCCTGGCCTATATCCCCGGATAGCGTACCCCACCACCCGGAGTAATTTGGACCCAGAACCGAGTGACAAGATGAGCTAATACCTCGTATCAACACTCGGAGACGGAGCACGGAGCCCGAGTTCTCGTATCAAGAACTCGGGCTAGTATGAAATATCCTCTATAGGGCGCTAAGTTCAAATTATTTCAAATATCTATGCTCGAATTCTCAGTCAAAGAGTAAATGCACTTTCACCTTATGCGTGCGAGGGTAAAAATAGGTGGTCCATACTTAGAGAACAATTAAAGCATAAAGAAACTGATTCCGAGGAAGCACCCCGGCGTCCGATCCGCCGTGTCAGACGCTGCCAACAGTACGAAGGATCAGACGCAACATAGCAGAGCCGTATGGTCGGCCAAGTGGAGCAAGAAGACAAGAAAAATAGGTGAAAAGTATTCGAATACGTCGTACTGGGTCAAGCCCAGATATCTAGACCAGACCCAACTAAAGACGTGGAGCCCGGTATCCAAGCCCGGACAGATAAAAGTCTATAAATACTACTCTATTTTCTTCATAAAATGGATCCGACATTTTTGCCCAAAAACTGATACACTAAGCCCATTTCTCTCGAGACTAAAACCCATCCCCCTGAGTTTTAGTCTCATTCTGGCTGTTTAGGGCCATTCTTCCGAATCTTTTCCCAAATTTCTTTTCTTTTCCGGTCGTTCCTTGACCAGAACTCTTAAAACACTTTGCTTTCCTCTTCTGTCATATCCCCAAATTTCTCTCTCACAAACGTTCAGATTCTCTGCGGACCATATCTTGTTCGGCCTGGAGTCACCCCCTTTCACTCTTTTCGTTTTCCGACTTCTTCTCTCTTGCTCTCCACGTCTCCCCATGGTCTCTTCTCTTTTTGCTCTCTTTTCTGTCTTGAACGTCGGAGAGTCGTAGGAAAATACCCCAATCGTGTTTTTCGAAGCCTTCATGTGTTTGTTGATTGCGCATGAGCGGGTCCTTCCGGTAATTGTTTAAGAGGATTAAAAATCTCCGAAACATTAGCGAAGTCCAAAAAATTCATACCAAAACAATTGAAAATCAAAATCATGTTTGAATTTCAAAAATCATCAGTTTTCGCTTTTTAAAAAAAGACTTTTACATATTAATGCTTTATTTTTATTTTTTTTAAACTTCTAAATTTGCACGCATTATCTTATTGATCAAATTAATTTGACATTTTGACAAATAAACCTGAGAGAACTTATAATCTCAAACATATTCCTTTTATAAAAAAAAATATTTACATCCAAACCAAAACCAAGTGTTATGCAAATAAATACATGTTAGATAAACTATATTTAATTATATTTGAGATTTACCATATAATATATTTCTAATTTTTCTGATACGTTAAAACGTTTTTTAATACTTTTTTTAATATTCTAGTTCATATTTATAAAACAAAAAATCACCAAAAAAACATATTCTTAATCAAGGTTCATCATCTCAAATTGTGATTTCGTCTCTTCTAGTGGCAGAGGAACTTGCCATATTATCGACAATCCAAGAAGCGGTTAACATCAACTAGACCTATCTATTCATCATATCGAACTCTCTCTCTCTGATATATCTCATCTTAGACAAGAAATATTCTTCGAACGTTAGATTGAGTTGACAAACTTTGGATCGTTCGTAGTTTATCATGCACATGCAATATTTTTATTATTTTTTGTAAGATTATACAAGTCGCAAATTAATACTTCAAGAGAGACTTTATATCTTTGATTCAAAAATAGATTTTTGTAACAGTATATATAATTATATATGGTTACAAAGTAAAAACAAGATTGACATTTAGGTATGTGTGTTTGGGTAAGATAAGATTTTCAATATTGAAAATTAATTATTGTTGATTCAAAGCAATCGCTCTTTAAAAGGTCAAAACAATATAACACAACTAAGTTGTCTATAAGTGATTTGATTTATTTACCCCAAAAGAAAGAAACAAGAAACAGACTAACCTCTTAATTGCAAACAACTTCTAATTATTGATTAAACTATATGTACTATATAAATCACTTACATCCTTCGAACATTTTCACCAACTCGCATTTTACAAAACTAAACACACACAAAAATTGCAATACAATTTAACATTCACAAACTCGTCACAATTCTTATATTATGGCGATTCAATCATTGAAGAAAATATGTGGTGTCCTGACGATTATTGTTTTTTTCATGATGATGATTTCGGCGCAAATCTCTCATTCGAGCACAATAGATGCGTGTGTTAAAAATTGTGTCCCAAACCAGTGCATGAAAGTGGCAAAAAACGGGACTCCTGCCGTATGTGCGAATCTTTGCAAAAAACTCTGTCTCGAAAACTCAATTGGTGTGAAATACATCGTCCCTATACGTGACAATAGCCACGTAAGAAAATTCTGCAATTATTTTGGTTTGATATGCGACTAATTTGCAACTGCAAAAATTCACATTATCGTTTTTTCTTTTAAAATATATGATGTTTCATATCATTGTATTGGTCGTTGATATAATGTATCTATTATTCTCATTAAATAAAATCATCTACTTTTTCCGTATTCAAGAGCCTTACACTTGTCATCGTCATTGTGCACAAAATATGACTATATCTCTTGCTAAATGTTAGCTTTTATCGATGCTCTGGCTCCAAAATGAGTTAGAACCAGTCTTTTTTATGTCTAACATGTTGATATAGTAGATTTATGTTCTTTTGATTTCAGATTATATGTACTATTATGTGGTGTAGTCACTTATTGGAAACTTATAATTCACATAATGTTTTGAGCCTTTTGACCAACTACTACTAGCAAACGACAACACCATAGAAGCGTACACAGATTATATATGTGCAGCATATATTTTTAACTTGAATTTAATTTCTGACTTTATGGAGGAATATAAAGATTTTATATTAATATTACAATTGATATTATGAAAGCGAATATATTATCTCTCTCTACATTTTTTTCTTACTTAAATCATAAAAAAAAAACAGACGAATAATGAAACATAGACAAACAAGTTTACGTTTCCATTACGTTATTTGTTGGTTCGTTCAGTTCTAATCCGACTAGCTATACTTTTAGAAAAACCTTTTATAAGGTTAACCCATGTAACTTTACATGATTCTCTCCCTTCTATTCACGTTTGGCTTATCTCTATCGAATTGCAACCTTCTCTTTCCTGAAGCTACCTAGGGCTTATTGTCCTTTTAATTTCGCCGTTTAATAAAACTGAACATTAATTTGTTGAGTTTTCCATTTATATTTCACATTAAAAGCTAAAAGATAATCATGCACATTTAGATATCTATATTTCTTTTAGTAAAGTTATAATTCAATTCAAAAACTCTTTACGAGAGAATGTATATTCTGTGTTCAAAAATACATTTTTGTAACAACACATGATTACAAACAAAAGTCCCAAAATGCCACTTAAATATGAGTTTGTGTAAGTTAAGACTTTCAAAACGAACAATTTAGTTATTGTTATTTAAAGTTAGTTGTTTCGATGGGCAAAACAATATAACACAACTAAGTTGTCATATTTAATAACAAAACTGATTTATTTTTTTTTGTTTATAAATTTTTGTTTTTGCTAAAAATGTAGCTCCCAAAGAAAAATAATAATAAAATGAAAAAATGATATATGAGTAGCTAAATAATAAAAAGCAAATTTAATTCAAATAGAAATATAAAAAACTAAATATTTGAAAAATATGACAAAATTTAATTAGAAATAAATAAAAAATAAGAATTGAAATAAATAACTATTAGACTTCTCTATCAGTGATTTTGCATCGACATTCTCAATCTTATATTATTTACTTTAACGGATGATCTGATTTTGTTTTTAACCTTTTTACGAACTACAAAATATTAATTTATAAATTTGCGTATACTCGGACCCTAATCTAGTGTAAATATAAAGGACAATTATGGTAAATAGTTTTTTTTTCATCCGAAAGATTATATTACCAAATTATGAGATATACAAGAGCAGCCGAAACTTTAGCCCGAGAGATTTGCGGGAAGCGAAGCCGGCACGAATACATCTTCCAGAGACAAAGACCATAAGATTCTAAAGCAGGAATTTAATCTTTACATTGAAACAACAAACCATAAGATTCTAGAAATCCTTTACCAAAGGCAAAAACTTGCCTTCAGAACCGCTGTTGATACATTTTTCACCTTTTTCGCCAGGATTCCAAGGACAGAAGTTTTGAGAGGCAGCGACTGAGACTACGACATCAACAGAACAAACTTCTGAACTTCAAGCCTCACTTGGTAATGAGACGACTTCGGAAATTTAAACCTTGAGCAACCTTTGAGCAGGAATAGCCTCACCGTAAGCTAAAAGACACCATCGTTTGAAAGCCAGGGCTGATTAATTCGAACTACGCGACCAATATTCGGTAGGAGGAGTCAAGAGCTGAAACAGATCTCTCCCAGATCTGAACCAAAGATCTAGTGGAGGAGACCTAAAGACTAGGCCGCCCAAAACTGATTCACCACCACTTGAAAAAACGTGGCTGGCATAGGGCCGAAACGGTAAAGGGCCGAGGAAACAACAGCTATAAGGAAGGAGAGGGACAAAAACAACAAAGGGGATCTAAAACCCAAACAAAAACTCACCGACATAGACAAACACAAACCCTTTTTACTCCGAAAAAGCCTAGATCTAAATCTAGATCTAGATCTAAAAAACTAAACCACCGTTGAGCAGAAAAAAAAATTTAAGCAAAATTCTAAACCGATTAAAGCTACCCATAGAGAAAAATAAACACGAAAACTGCACTCTGGAGCTATGGAAGCGGCCAAAGTTAGAGATCTGGCTGTGATGAAGAAATCTCTAGAGAGAAGGAAGAGCAAGATGAAAGAGAAAAGATCGTGGTAAATAGTTTTATTATAGTCAATATTTTCAAAAATGGCATTTGTAAAATAAATTGTGCATTTTATGGCAAGTATTTTTCAAATATAATATGGATCTCACATAATTGTTTTACCGTTTTTAACACATGTTTCTTTAAACATACGATAAAAATCATTACTTATTTACGAAAATACCATATCTTCATTTTTACAAAATAAAATTTGAAAATTATCAGCAAAGAAATATATATATATATCCATATCTGTAAACTAAGATTAGCAACAATTAAACGATTAATAACAATAAAATTGTTTTGATGACGAAAACAGTAAATCACAGAGGTGTAAAGAAAAAAAAAACAGATTAAACAATAAGCAAAAATATCAATTTCTAAAAATAGATAACATTACCTTCACTATATAAATCATCTAAACCAAGCGAACATTCTCATCAAATCATCTTTGTTACTACACTCTCATCAAGCAATATCAATTATTTGCTTTTGATACTCATTTATCATTTGTTGTGATCATTATCATTTTATTTCTATACGTTATGGCGGCTCAAATTGTGAAGAAAATGTGCAGCTCCCTGATGATTGCAGCTTTGTTCACGATGATGTTTTCGGCACAAATCTCACATTCGAATAATGTAGAAATGTGTATCAAACATTGTGTTCCGAACCAGTGCTTGAAAGAGTTAAAAAATGCTACTCCTACCATGTGCGAGGATGCTTGCAAAAAGCTTTGCAATGAACAACAAACTGGTCAAGAAAGATATATCAATCCTACGGGTAAAAGTCGGCTTTGCCAAATGTTTGCTCCTCTGTGCACTAATTAATCTGTGATCATGGAAAACCCTCACGTTGTTTTTTCTCTATAACATATGTTGACATCTTGTATACGTGTATATTGTTTTTCACATAATAAAATCATTGTTTACAATCAACTTAGCGGTTTGATGAATGGTAAAACAAATCACTTTTTTATTTAACTTCAAACAATGACGAATATATATAACATAGTTCATTTGTTATTATTGAATTAATATTATGTTTCATGCATATTTATCATCGCGACTCGCAATCAACGCTTCTGGTCTTCTTCTAGTCGAGCTCGACCGAGACTTGAATGAAGCAACTCTGCATAGATCCTCTTTTGACAAATCAAACATTCACTGTGAGTTATGTTAATCGGTCACTATAAGAAAAATGTCAATTTCAGATGGTCAAAACGATTGGAAATTCGTGGAAAATAGTCATTTAGGACGGATTTCTGACGGATTGGTCTGTCGGTTCGGTTCTAGATCGTCGAAAATTTAAAATCCGTCGGAATTTCATGGGAAATTTACCATGGATTACGGACAGCACAGTTCCATCGGTTTTGCCGTCGGAAAACCGTGAGAAAAAATTCCTACGGATTTCCGACGGTTTTGGAATGGATGAATTTCCAACCAATTTCCAACCGACACGACAATCCGTCGAAAATCGGTTGGAAATAGAATACCCACCAATTTTCAACGGATAGGAGGAGCCGTTGGAAATCGAATAGCCACCGAATTCCGACGGATATTTATTTTATATTTTAATTTATATTTATAATTACCATTATTAATTTATTTAAATAAAATTAAAACTAAATTCGAAATAAAAATTAAAATTAAAAAATAAAATTCCAAATTATTTAATCATTTAAAAATAGTTTAGAAAAAGAAAAAAAACATAATTACAAAATGAAAACCACCGGAAAATTTAATTTTGTGAGGAAAAATCTTCCTGGAATTTTATCTCCGGCAAAACTCAGTATCTCTGCAATCCAATCCAAACATCACGGTCCAAACCTTCCGGCTTTTCCTTCTCGTCGATCCACTTCTGTTTCCAATCGTACATGTGGTCTAAGTACTGTAACGCAGCCATCTTTTCGAACTCCATCAAAATAAGTCTCGTATGCTGAGGTTCCCAAGTAAAATCTTGTTACAAGTTAGAAATAAAAAAATTAACATTTTTCATTTCTTTGTTAGAATAACTAAATACTTTATTAAAATAGCTAATTTTCTATCGATTACTGTTAAACAGCGGAACCACGTTTCTTTTTCCTTGTCTGAAAAATCATTCCATGTCTGATATGGATGGCGGAGGAGTCCATGAAGCATCTTGAGAAACGACTTGGTAATCCTTGGATGAATGTCAAACCTACAAAGAAGATAAATAATAGATATTAGGTTAAAAGCGAATTATTAAAAATGTAAATATAAATATATAATATTTATAAGTTTTACCAGGACGATGTTTCCTCGTGAAATGGAGGGAGCTTTGGAAAAAGCTCTCGACCTGGTTGTTGCACAAGCTCCTCAACCGTCAGCTGCTGACACGATGCAGAACTTTGTGTCTCGGGAACACGAAATTGGTTCGGACTTAGGATTCTATCATCGCTTCTCGATGTACCATTACCCAATATAAACCACACAATCTAACAAAATCACATTCATAAACCTATAATCTATGAAGTTATATATATGAAACAAGCAATTTTATTTAATAAAACACTTAAAATCTCATATTCTCGGAAGAATCTAGAGAGAAGGCGGAGAAAACCGTTTAGAGAGAGAAAGTGAATATCGAGAATGAAGGAAAAAAATCGTGGTTGATTAATTTATTGAGACTTTTCCAGAGATTTCGGACGGGGTATGCCGTCGAAAATCGAATCCTTGGGAAATCCGTCTGAATTCCTAAAATTTGCCGCCAACCCAAAATAATTGAAAATATTTTGGTGGTTCCGAAATATTAGGATTGAATTTTGTAACTCTAAACCACATTCTCTAGAAAATCCGCGGGAAACTTTTTCACGGATTTCCGACGGAATATGCAAGCCGTTGGAAATCCGTGGGAATTTATCAACGGATTTCTTAGAGACTATGGTTTGTGGTTATATTTGCTATTTTTTTCCTTCTGATTTTTGACGGATTCAAATTCCTACGGAATTCCGACCGTTTTTCCGACTGATTCCTAACAGTTTTGATGTCCGTCGGAAAATCTCCACTAATTTCTGACGGCTTTTCAGCCATGCGAAATCTGTCCGAATTCGGTCTAAATTTTCCGACTGCTAAAAATCCGTCCGAAATGTCGTCTGACATTGCCTTATTTTTTTGTAGTGGGTTGTTGTTAATATTAAAAATAGAAGAATCAACTGAAAAGAATGCTAAGAAAATAAGCCTAAATACCAAATACGGACACTGTATTTCTTCTATATTTTTGATCCAATACAATAGTTTCATGAAAACCGAACATTCGAAAATCACCAGTGATAAATACTCCATATGTTTCTTTAGTTGTACGGTTTGGGATTTTTTCAATAGTTCTAATAAATTATTTGCATTACCAAATCTAATTTCATAACTACTAACTGAATTTATTAAATTTAATGAAAAATCAGATTAGATTTTATTAAATATAATTGATATGGCTAAATTAGGACTACATTATTTACATAAAAATGAGAACATTCATCTTTATAAAATAAAAAATCACCGAAAAAACTAATTCTCAATCTCAAACGGTGACTTTGTCTCCTCTAGTGGTATATGGACTTACTCTCTTATCGACAATCCAAGAAGTGATCAACGTCAGCTTCACCTATCTATTCTTGATATCAGACTCTCTTTCTGATAAATCTCATCTTAAACAATGAATATTCTTCGGAGTAGACATAAGAGACAATAAAGTTTCTAGTACCAGGTTTGACAAGTCAGGAGTAGAAAGGTGTTCATCGGGCATCGACGATTGATGCGGACTATTTTACCTTCATTATGGAGCGAAGATCCAATAGGCGATCGGAACTTTAAAATTTGTAAAGCCTCAAATAAAACCACAAGTGCATGGTATATTGAAGTAATATTTAAGGATCGATCCCAAGGGACTAAAGTTTGCAACACTAGAGATTCGAGACACAAATTAAGCTATAGCAAATGATTTTTGTGTTTTTAAAAGTTTTAACAGATAAGAAATGCAAGAAAGTGAAATGCAAAAAAGAAAACAAGATAAGAGCATTGGACCATGTGTTTAACTATCAAAAGAATGAACTAACAATCAAACAATGATGTTAAAGATTGAATCAAGTACCATCATAAACCATGAAATTCACAATTATGACTAATCCATTTCTATGGCACTAATCACTTCACTAATTAAGTAATTAACAAAAACTTCAGTTCGTAATCACATAATCAATGAGCATTAAGAAACAATTCCAATTAGTTCATTAAAGATCTTAATCATCAATTTCCATTGGCTAGGATATGTAAAACTCATAAAAAGTTTGGTTCATGCATTTTCACAAACACCTTCAGGACATGAATTGCCTAAGTTCTAGATTTTGAGAGATCAAGTCAAAACTAGCATTAAGAACAACCTAAATGAAAGATCTAAAAATATGCAACCTAAATCATCACCATCTAACCATCAATTCATCAAAATCTACCTTAACCCATGATCCAACTAAAAGCTAAGCCCTAAACAAAGAGAAAGACAAATAAAAGACATAAACATGAAATAATAGATAGAAGTGAAGAATCCTTCACTAGAGTGGCATGATAAGATGAAGAGTAATCCAAAACATCAATAATAGAGTTTTGATCTAAAACCAACTCTAGAGAGAAGAAAACTTAGGTTATTTCAATCCTTAAGAGGGTATTTATACCAAGAAAAAAAATCTAGGGAAAAAGGGTCAACCAGTCAAAGTCAACAGAAAGTCAATATTGGAATAGTAAAGCAACGGGGGTTCTGATCGACCCAGAATTCGAACCATTGGGTCGATCAGAAAGGGTGCAGGAAGGCTCGAAATCCATGATTCTGATCGACCAGCAAATCGACGCATGGGTCGATTAGGCCCTTCTGCAGTCTTCTTGCTTCGCGGCAGATTTGATATGTATCCAGTAAATCGATGATAACTATTGTTATATAGCTCCAAATGACTTGAGACAACTTCCATTAGAAATCTAACTCAATTTACTCTATCGTGTCACAAAATGAGCTCAATAGGCCATCGGTAAGGCCTTCATCCGATTCGGTATTTAAGACACATATTTTGGATTTTGCATATCAAATCTCTTGTATCACTTTCAGAATGAACTCCCTCATCCTCTTATTCATCTTCCTTTGGATCTCTCAAGCCTCCAATGCACCCACATAACTCCAAGATATCCAAAAGTACCTAAACAACCAAAAACAAGAACCAAAATGCACAAACACAAGTCATAACTCTAAAATGCATCTAAAAACTAAAATGAGACTCAACGACTAAAATATAATGCAAATATGATGAAGTGATGGATAGAAAACAATGAAAATAATGAGCTCAATGATATAATAATACCAAATATCAACTCCCCGGACTTGTCTTTTGCTTGTCCGCAAGCAAACAACAAAGCACAAACCCGAGAGAGAGGTTTGGAGAGCGGGAACTCAAATCCAGAAGCATTCGTTCAAAGGGTCTAACTCAAAATTCTTAAAAGAAGCTATCTAATGCAAAAACAAGTTCACTTAAGGAAGCTTGCAAAACTCTTCACAAAAGATTTTCTACTCCAAATCCCGGAACCAACAAGAACTCTCACTATCTAATGATCCTCTCTTTAATATTCATTAATTTTGAATTATGCGCGGTCTCACAAAAGGACTAATGATCAAATCCACTTGGTTAAGAAGAAATATGTTCAAAATAATTTCAAGAGGGGGTTAAAATTATTTTGTGGCTAACTCTCGAAATAAAGGAGTGTAAGCATTACGTAAAACAAGAAAGAAAGGAAACCTTATGCATACAATATTTAATTTCCAATTATCTACCCATTCTCACTTGTTGCACACTCAATCTATCTTCCTTTGTCTCTCATTTTCTTTCAAATCTCAAACCATAAGCCCTTTTGGCTAGATAAACTCCAACAACTCATTCTTTTTTAAGTTCTTAGGGAAGGTTTTTAACATTTTCGCTCTATTTTTTTTCGATTTTCTTTAGCTCCTCTTAAGATTTTTTTTTCTTTTTTTTTCTTTTCTTTGCTTCTTTTCTAGAGGAGACTAGCATTTTTTTTTTTTCAACCTAGAGCTATTTTCTTTTCATTCCCTTCCCTAGAACTTCTTTCTTCTCTTATTCCTTTTCTTTTTCACTTTCCACACTCACCATTTATGAAATAAAAAATATTCATTCTTTAGAATCTCCATCCTAAAGACTAGTATTAAATACAAGAAACTAGCCTTAATTAAAGCTAAACCTTGTCTTTTCCAATGCTTGCAAACTTTTACACATGAAACAGTATCAAGAAAAGGCCTCACTCATCAAATCAATACAAATGTTGGAAAGAATGGCTTGGATTTAGGGTGTGGTACCATCTTAAAAATGAAGATGGCCATTTGAGTCATTTAGAGAGTGGTAAAATGGATAAGATGACTCAAATGTTAGTGTTTAAACCATGGATAATATCAAAAGGCCATAAGTGAGAGATTAATTTCAATATTAGAGTTCAAATTACTTAGAGAGAATCAACATCAAGCGATTTTCAAGAAGGTAGGGACTTTCGAAGTTAATGATTCAAGCAAGCTAACAACCTAACTCGAAAAACTTAATGCATCAAACAATTACTAACAATAGCCTTAAGCCAAACCCAAAAAACGAAGCTTTACAAGGAAAATTTTCATCATTGTTCCCTATGCATATGCAATGCAATCCTAAAATAAACTAGACTCAATCCTAAAAATGTGAAATGAAGATGCAAGCTACATGCATTTTTTGAAAAATTTCGAATTTTTCAAATTTAGGTTTTTGGTTCAATAATGAATGCAAATGCAAGACTCAAGGTAAAAGAAAAACAAAACAACTAAAAGTGTCATTAGCAACCATTCTCCCCCGGATTTACTTCTCACCATCCCGGTGAGAAAGCAAAACCGAAGATAAGAACAAAAAACACAAGAAATAAACATGAAAAACCAAAAATCTAAATGATATGTACAAGGGATTTGTGTGGTACCTTGGAAAGCTAGTAGTGTGGATGGTGTAGTGGCTCGGGGAGAGAGTGCCTAGAAGGTTTATGGTCTCTTTATTCATGTTTCTTTCGTGTCACTGGCTTGACAAAGGATAGGCTTGGGAGAGTTTCCAAGGGCGCGTTTAACGTCACTAGTTGTACTCCTAGGTTGATTCCTCTTATTCACTAGTTGTACTCCAAGGGCACGTTTAACGTCACGATTTGATGGTTGATTCCTCTTATTCACTCTTTCCTTGCATGTTTCTTTTACTCCTAGTTGTACACCTAAGAGATCAAGATCATAAGAAAAAAAGAAAAAGATTAGCAACAAAAGAAAGTAAAAAGGTTATAGTCTCAATTTGAATCATAACTCTAATGGCAATCGTTTAGTCCACGGCGACGGTGCCAAAAACTTGATGCGTGTCAAATTTAACCTTCACTATGGAGCGAATATCCAATAGGCGGTCAAAGATTTAAAATTTGTAAAGGCGCAAATAAAACCACAAGTGCATGGTACACCGAGGTAGTATTTAAGGGTCGATCCCAAGGGACTAAAGCTTGCACACTAGAGATACGAGAAACAAACTAATTTATAGCAAATATTTTTGGGTTTTTGTTTGGTTTAAAAGCTAAGAAAAGCAAGAAATCGAAATGTAAGAAGATAAACAAGCTAAAAGCATTGGACCATGGGTTTAACTATCAAAAGAATGAATTAACAATCAAACAAGGATGCTAAAGATTGAATTAAGTACCATCCTAGAACATGAAATTCACAATTGTGGCTAATCCACTTCCATGGCACTAATCACTTTACTAATTAAGTAATTAACAAAAACTTCAGTTCGTAATCACATAATCAATGAGCATTAAAAAAATTCCACTTAGTTCACTAAATACCTTAATCATCAATTTTCATTGGCTAAGTATGTAAAGCTCACAAAAAGTTTGGTTCAAACATTTTCACAAATACCTTCCGGGCATGAAATGTCTAAATTCTACATTTTGAGTGATCAAGTCAAAACTAGCATTAAGAACGACCTAAATAAAGGATCTAACAAGATGCAAACTAAATCATCACCATCTAACCATCAATTCATCAAAATCTAGCCTAATTCATGATCAAACTAAAAGCTAAGTCCTAAATAAAATATAGAGGTAAAGAATCCTTCACTAGAGTGGCATGCTAAGATGAAGAGTAATCCAAAACATCAATAAAAGAGTTTGGATCTAAAACTAACTCTAGAGAAAAGAAAACTTAGGTTGTTTTAATCCTTAAGAGAGTATTTATACCAAGAAAAAAAATCTAGGGAAAAATGGTCAACTAGTCAAAGTCAACAGAAAGTCAACATTGTAATAGTGCAGAAACGGGGGTTCTGACCGACCGAAAATTCGACCCATTGGATCGATTAGAAAGGCTGTAGGAAGACTCGAAATCCATGATTCTGATCGACCCGCAAATCTACCCATGGTTCAATCAGGCCCTTCTGCAGTCTTTTTGCTTCGCGGCAGATTTGATATGTGTCCAGTAAATCGATGATAACTTTTGCGATATAGCTCCGAATGATTTGAGACCACTTTCATTGGAAAGCTAACTCAATTTCCTTTGTCGTATCAAAAAATGAGCTCCATTGGACATAGGTAAAGTCTTCATCCGATACGATCTTTCAGATGTATATTTTGAATTTTGCATATCAACCTCTTGTATCAGTTTTAGAATGAAATCTCCTCTTCTTCATCTTTCTTTGGCTCTCCCAAGCTTCCAATGCACCCACATAACTCCAAAATTTCCAAAAGTACTTAAATAACCAAAAACAAGAACTAAAATGCATAAACACAAGTCTTAACTCTAAAATATATCTAAAAACTAAAATGAGACTCAAAAACTAAAATATATAAAATGTAAATATGATAAAGTGATAGATTAAAAACAATGAAAATAATGAGCTCAGTGATGTAAAAATACCAAATAATATCAATGATGTCGTGGATGAGTAGGCTCCGTAAAAAGGATGTCATATATCCTCGTTTTTGCAGAATATATGTGCGTTTATCATGCACATGTAATATTTTATTATTTTTGTAAGATTAATACTCGCAAATTAATACTTCAAGAGACACTTTATATCTTTGATTCAAAAATAGATTTTTAATAATATATATATATATATATATAAAGGGTAATTTTCAAAAATATCATAAAAATAATTTTTTGTTCCAAATATACCATTACTTAGTTTTTTTCCAAAAATACCACTAAAAATTTTCTTTTTTCAAAAATACTATAAAATTAAAACTAAACTTTAAACCCTCAAAATTAAATCATAAATCCTAAAAACAAAACCTTAACCCTTAAAAACTAAACCATAAATCCAAAATACTAAACTCAAAGCCAAAAATTTTAATTATAAATCTTTAAACCTCATTTTTAGTGTGTGGTATTTTTGAAAAAAAAATAATTTAGTGGTATTTTTGGAAAAAAAACTAAGTTATAGTATGTTAAAAACAAAAACATATTTTAGTGGTATTTTAAAGAATTCCTCATATATATATATGGTTACAAATTAAAAACAAGATTGCCATTTAGATATGTGTGTTTGGGTGAGGTAAAATTTTCAATATTAAAAATTAATTATTGTTGATTATAGCAATTAACTCTTTAAAAGACCAAAACAATATAACACAACTAAGTTGTCCATAAGTAATGTGATTTATTTACCCCAAAAAAAAAAACAAGAAACAGACTAACCTCTAAATTGTAAACAACTTATAAGTATTATTGATTAAACTATATATACTATATAAATCACCTATATCCATCCAACATTCTCACCAAATCACATTTTACAAAAACTAAACACGCAAAAATCCCAATACATTTTAACATTCGTAAACTCGTCACAATTCTTATATTATGGCGGTTCAATCTTTGAAGAAGATATGTGGTGTCTTGACGATTATGGCTTTTTTCATGATGATATTTTCGACACGTGTGTTCAAAATTGTGTGTTAAATGAGTGCATGAAAGTGGCAAAAAATGGGACTCATGCCATATGTGAGAACCTTTGCAAAAAACTCTGTCTCGAAAACTCAATTAGTGTAGAATACATTGTTCCCATACGTGACAATAGTCATGTAAGAAAATTCTGCAATTATTTTGGTTTGATATGCGAATAATTTGCAACTACAAAAATTCAAATTATAATTTTTCTTGCAATTCATAAAATTACCAAAAAAAAAAAAATTTATTCCAAATATACCATTACTTAATTTTTTTTCTAAAAATACTACTAAAATTTTTTTTTTTACAAAAATACCACAAAATTAAAACTAAACTTTAAACTCTCAAAGCTAAACCCTAAACCCTAACCCCTAAAAACTAAATTCTAAACTCAAAATACTAAATCCAAACCCAAAAATTTAAATTATAAACCCTTAAAACTCATTTTTAGTGTTTAATAAGCAATTTACTTATGTATTCTTACTTATTGTTTTTACATGACAAATAATTTGTACGTAATGACATATTTGTTTATTTGATGACATAGAAAAAATGTTAGAGACGCGAGACGTAAAAAACATAGTTCTTAAGTTTGTAAGAAAATAAAGTAGTAATGAAGAATTGTAGAATAGTCACCAAACCATGAGGAATTGTAAAATAGTCACCAAACCAAAAATATTGTATCTAAAGCGAATATGTTGACACCATTGATCATGACATTTATCTTATCCAAACGGTACATAAAAAATCGAATTCAAATTTTAACAAGCGATCATTACTATTATGGATCTATATACGCCCATTTTTAAATTCATGAATTAAACTTAAATGAAACTCAAACGCACAATGTTCATAAAATAATCATTTAGAATAGACATTGGTGTGTAAAAACGTAGTAGACTATTACTATATCCATATATGCCAATTCTTATCACTATGTAGTTATCTCTCTGTTTCCTAAGATCCATTCTCTTATCAACCATAATTATACCTACCGTTCACTCAAATTTTGGCTCAGTGACTTTTCTCAAATTTTTGCTAAGCATTAAAAAAAATCATGTCATCGATGAGCTTAATCGTTCGTCTCTCATCCCTAACATTAATTCGTATCTTGTCGAGTCGATGAGTATTCATCATTTCAACAAGCTATGTAGTAACAATATTTCGTCATGGAGTTCAACTACATGGTGTAGTCGATGATTATATCTTACAAAAAAAATTGATATGTTGAAGCATATTCATGTCACTATTGCCGCAAACTTATTGGCATTGATGCGGCAGACTTATTTATGAATCATGGTTTTTTCCGGGGCAAAACTGGAGTTTCACAAAATCGTTGGGATTTTGATGAAGAAAATAAATTGTCAATAAGTCTGCCGTTGTGGTTAATAAGTCTGCCAAACTAACAAATCTGCCACAACACAAATACATAAGTCTGCCAAAAAAAGTTATTCTAGTAAGAAATAAGGCTGCTGTTAAAGACGACATAACTCTATTATCAATATGAATAAATCAACCGTGAAAATAAAAATCTACCATCACTAAAATTAAATCTGCTATCACTATAAGTCTAGTCTAGTAATAAATAAGTTTGTATTAGTCTGCCGCCAATAGTAAAAAATCTGCGACGATTTAATAAATCTGCTACCAATAAACTCAATAACTCTGCCAATATCCGACAAATCTGCCGTCATTATTAACAAGTCTACCAAACAAATATGTCATACACTTTAAATCTGCCAGACATAAAAATATCTACCAAGCAAAATAAATATGTCGTTCACTAAACAAATCTGCTGCCCGACGAACAAGTCTGTCAATCGAAAAATAAATCTACTCAAAAAATAAGTATACTGTAAAAGAAAATAAATATGCGAAACAAATCTGCCGTCCTCTAAACAAATCTACCATCCTTAAATAAGTCTGCCATTTTTACATAAGTCTGCCACCATTGAAACGGCATACTTATTGCGGAGACTTGTTGTGATCCGAAAATTTCAATGGCACACTATGTAATTAAATGACAGGTTTTTGTAATTAAATGCAAATTTTGCTGACGTGGAAAAAAAAATATAATGGCAGTTTCGTAAATACGTGTTTCTTAACAAAAAATTATAATGGTATAATAGGCACGGAAAATATTCTAGTAATTTTATGAAAATGGAGTTCAATTTAATCATTTTAATACATTTCAAAATTATTATAGTAACTCACCCTCTAATAATATAACTATTAAAAATGATAAGAATAAAATGTCAATTCATACATCAGCCGGATAGATTGTGAGGTGCGGTTCGTGTCTTCTTCTGGGTTTGGCTACGTGCTGAGGTTTCCGTTTGGAATTCAACGATCTCATGTCCGATTGTCTCACTTTCCGTCTTCCGGGATGTATTACGCCCGCTTATGTTCTCTACTTTGTGTCCCTTTCTGGAGTTTTTGGTTCCAGAAGGATTTTGATCCTTGCAGGCAATGTATAATTTCAGGTTTTCAAAATCAATATAATCCAATATATGAAAAAAATATAATAATAACGTCAGTTCATACAGATGTGCGCAACTTCATCAATTATATAAATTTTGTGAATATTAATGATACAATATACACAATATTTTGTATACCTTGTATATCAGTGTTCATGTATTGTTGTAGAAGAATTTTTCTTTTGCATATTATAAATAATAAATTTAACTTTCACATGATCCTAATATATACTCCCTCTATTATATTAACTGTCATTTTAGAACTTAATTTTTTTTTATAATAAGTGTTGTTTTAGATTTTCAATAATTTTTGATAAAATTTCCAATTATATTTTTTAGTCATTTAGTTTATTAATTAGTGCAATCAATTTATATAGTATAACAATAAAGAATCAGAAAATTTAATTATTTTTAATATATGTGAAAAAAAAATTAAACGATACTTATAATGAAATTGAGCGAATAAAATAAAATAAAATATGACAAGTAAAAAAAAAAAGAGCTTTCTAAGGTGTGATAATTTCCAACATATGGTAACTATATGCCTAGGCATGGCTCTATTACAATTGTCCTTACCGAAGCCGAAAGTAAAATGAATGTGAATGAATCAGAGTTTTGACTTTAGATCTCACTGAAATAGATGTTAGCTTAGATGATAATATCCTGTTTAATCCATTTATAATCCAATGTCGTTACCAACAAAGTAGTCATCATTTAGTAAATTTATCAAATGGAGATAATATAATGACAAGTACTATACTATTGTTGTGTGATTTGACAAGTAAGAAAAAGATTTGTTGCCTTCTCTATGTCGTTTCATCCAACTATACCCAATCGGTTATATAATTTTTTTTTCTTTTTCATTTATCATTTACAGAACAACCAAATTTACATAGATGTATAATTTCCTGATCATACCAGAATTTATTAGATTTAACAATGTAAAGTAGTTTCTAGTTAATTCATGTTGTTTAAAATATGATATCATCTAACTATAATTAATTCATTTTAAATTTTGTTTTTTGTTTTCATTATCATTTACAGAACAACCAAACTATTTTGTTGGAACAAAATTTATTTGTATTTGAACGGGATATATGATTTAACATATTGAGATTTAAACTCGTATTTCGCTGGAGAGTGTTGATGCATCTTAGATTCTCGATATGACCACTAATTAAGGATTAAATCAAAATGAGGTTGTGTCATTTGATTGTAGACGTTGGTTTTGATCTATATGAGACTCATCATCGGGGTTCTGTGCATGCTGCCTCGCAACGATGTTATTCGTGAAGCATTCCCCAAGCGGCCGAGAGGATTGGCTTCGGCAACAAGCCTCGGGCGGCCATCTTCTTTGGTTATTTCCATCGGAGGGTCCTATAGCAAGAACAAAAATCATAACATATTTGGAATGATTGTAATGTGTCTTTCGGAAAAATTTATAGCGTTCAAATCATATTTTGACCATGCGAATGATTGGAAAATCGGGTGTTTGAAGCGAAAAAGGATCTCGTTCTAAATTGGGTATTAAGCGGGATCCATGATTCAATAGTTTATCTGGTGAACGCTTTATGTTGCAGAGTATGAGAAGACGAACTCCAAGTTTGCTGTGTGTACTAAAGATTTTCATGATTTCATTTGATTGATTGTATGTCAGAGATTGGTTGTCTTTTTCGGATTTTTGGAGTTAAAAGAGTATGTATATCGAATCACATCAAAGTAAGATCTTTGATTTAATGGATTTTGATCGTAGTCATCAATAGACTAACTACTTTATTATATAGGAGTGCATAGATTCGCCGCCTCCTAGTGCAGATCCTTTCTATTAACAGGTTTGTCACATAGTGTATATTCATGGTTTTTGAAATCTTGAAGCATAATTCATCTGATTATGCTCTAAGTCGTTATCTCCAAAGATTTGGATGCTAGGAGATCGGTGTGGGGATTCTGGCCGCGAGGCAATCTTGCGTTGTGTTATTGCCGGAAACTAAAAAAAAGTATATCTATGGTGCCGCAAACCATAGTCTTGTGGTCGGCATTGATTTTAGGGTTTACTCATTAGTTGATTTCTAATAACAGGAAAATCACTCCCAATATGATGGATTTAATTGTATATATGAAACTAAAAAAAAAGTATAGCCATGTTAATTATATCATATGTATTAGTAGAAGGTATCTTTCGAGACACTAAAATCTCGGAGGCTAATAACGTCGACTACCCCAAATGGGATGGTTGGTGAGAAATGGTTTGTTCGTAATTTGATTAGATCCAACCTCTCTTTTTATTTTCTTCGCCATTAATATTGTTTTGAAAAACATAATCTGTGTATAGTAATTAATCGATTTCAACCATCCTGCTGGCAGATCACCCACCAGATTTCTTACCAAAAATAAAATGAATTCAACGTTGTTGTTGATCCACACAAGTTATTACTATATGCATGAATAGTATAGAGCATATAGAGATGGTGGTTTTTTTTGTTTTGTCAACAATATGGTATACGGGTTTTGGATTCGGAAAGTGACACATTGAGAGCACTAATACAAATCAATATGATACATATTCTGATTAATTATATAATGTATGTTATATTATGAAATGTTTAATTTAGGTAAGATAAATTAATTTATTTTATATTTACCAAGAAAAATCAATCTAAAACCAAATTAATTTTTTTTCACTCTACAATAAGTTTTATCCCAAAAAAAAGTGATAAGGTGAAACCAAAATTAAACACAATCTAAAACCAAATTTAAATCAATTAAAAAATATGTTTCTAAGTTATTAAACCAAATCAAAACATTAACTTTAAAGCTTGTTTCTTAAAAATAATCAATTTAGATATATTAAATTAATCTTATCCGATTTGAACATAAAGATATTGACACGTTGGAGTGTTTAATTTAGATAAACTAAATTGGTCTAACCAGTTTGAATTCTAATATAAAAATTAGATAAAGTAGAATAATTATAAAAAATAGTCTAATAGTTAATACTAATATCATCAATATATTATTATAGAGATTTAACATAACATATGTTATCTATAATAAAAATAATAATTGAATCAATGCTTAAACTCTTAAAAAAAATAGTTACATAGTTGAATAAAATCGTACCTCTGTACTCGAAATGAAACCGATACTATACAATGCTTCATTCTTTCCACTATATCACTAGTACATAAACTATTAAAATTCGATATGTTCATATCTTACCGTAAATTACAAATTACAGCCTAGAAAAAACTCAATTTCTAAATTTCTTTTGATGTCCAAATCAAATTTAATATTCCAAAATTTTTTTATAGAAAACTGCCGAAAAAGCAGAGATTTTTCTGCAAATTAGTAAGAAACAAAATAAAAAAAGACTAATGGCCAAAAAAAGAAAAAAAGTAAATTAGTTTTTATCTGTGACTGTGTGTCTAGTGGCACGTGCCAGCCTTGCAACAGTAAAAGAGCTAAAAAACCGTTCATGTTTGGATCCCGTCGACCAATATATTCCCGTCATGACCGGAGACCTCTCTTCCTTCACAATCCAACGGCTCTCCTTCTCCACTCTCTTAAATCAACCGTCAGATTTTCATCCAACGGTCCTTATTAAATCCACTTTCATCTCTCTCTCTCTCCCCTTTAAAATAAGCCCAAACCCAGTCCAATTTTTCTCTGTTTCTCTCTCTCTCTCTCTCTCTCTAAGCTTCGCCGTTAAATTTCTCCGGTACCGGAAAATCTATAACGAGGAGAACAAAAACCACACTGTTCACGAAGTTTTCTTTAGTTACAAATCTCTCTCTCTCTCTGTCGTGCGTGATGCTAGTCACGGCGGTGAATCGGCTGTTAGTGTACTCCGGCCTGAGATGTTGCCGGGGAAATCGAGAGCTGCGGTGGTTGTAACCGGTTATATGAGACATTCGTGATCGAAGATTTTGTTTTTCGTTTTTTTTCTTTTTGTTTCGAAGAAATGGAAGGACAGGCGAAGCTGACGAGGACACAGTCATCGTTACTCCGGTCATCGTCGACGGTAAAATCGTCTTTTCAAACCTTATCTCTAATCGCCGGAGACGATTTCAGCGAAGTTTCTCACCAGAAACAAGATCTAGAAGCCGGAGAGAAAGAAGAGAAGCAGAGAAGAAAACCGCCTAAACCATTCGGGTCAAGTCCTAAAACCGGGTTAACCCGAATTAATCCGGGTCTAGCTTTCACTATGGTTTCTCTCTCTTTCCTCAGTCTCTCATCTTTCTTCTTCTTCGTCGTCTTCTCTCAAACCGATGAGATTCTCACTTCGGAGAATCTTCTCTTAGCTCTGATCTTCGTCGCCGTCGCTCTCTTCTTCGCCTCCAAAAACATCGCACTTCTCAACCAAACCATAGTCGCAATCAAACAAATCTGCGACGAAACCACCAAAAACTTAGGGTTTCAAAGCAGAAACCAATCGAAACCAGTGCAGTGGTACATCGGCGACACCGATTCGAAGCCGGAGAAGAAGGTCATAACAACAACACAAAGAGAGAAGCGATTCGTCAAGGAAAGTGTTCAATTCTACAGCAACGGAGATTTCTACGAAGGTGAGTTTCACAAAGGGAAGTGTAACGGAAGTGGTGTTTACTACTATTTCGTTAAAGGAAGATACGAAGGTGATTGGGTCGATGGGAGATACGATGGTCATGGGATTGAAAGCTGGGCTAGAGGAAGTAGATACAAAGGTCAGTATAAGCAAGGTCTTAGACATGGTTATGGAGTTTACAGATTCTATACTGGAGATTGTTATGCTGGTGAATGGTTTAATGGTCAAAGCCATGGATTTGGTGTTCAATCGTGTGCTGATGGTAGCTCTTATGTTGGCGAATCAAGATTTGGTGTCAAACATGGTCTTGGATCTTACCATTTCAGGTAATCTGTCTAAAACCAATTCTTGAAATCTGATTTAGGGGAAGAAAAAAACACAATCTTTTTGTTGTGTGTAATTTTGCAGGAATGGAGATAAGTATGCAGGAGAGTATTTTGGAGACAAGATCCATGGATTTGGTGTGTATCGTTTCGCTAATGGTCATTGTTATGAAGGAGCATGGCACGAAGGTCGTAAACAAGGCTATGGTGCTTACTCGTTTAGAAACGGTGATGCTAAATCAGGTGAATGGGATTCAGGGAATCTTGTAACGTTTCTTCCTCTGACGAGCGAGCCAGTTCGCAGAGCGGTTCAGGTAATTTATTAAAAACACAAGTCCACAAGTTGAGATTGACAAAAAAGGATGAAACTTTAAAAGTTGGGCAAGTTTTTGCAGGCTGCTCGAGAAACAGCGAAGAAGGCAGTGAATCGGAGACGAGTAGATGAACAAGTGAGCCGAGCCGTGGCTGCAGCTAATAAGGCTGCAACGGCTGCAAGAGTGGCTGCAGTTAGAGCCGTTCAGAATCAAATGGATGGTAAATTTTGTCAGTGTTGAAAAACAAATGTAAAAATCGTTTTCTTTTTAAGTCACTGGTTGCGCTGTAACCCTGAATCGAAGCTTGTTTCAGAGGTTGTTCGATCTTTACTACTACTGTAACAATCTGTAGATAGAAGAAGAAGAAGATGAAGAAGCTGGTGTTTTGTTTTTTGTAAATCAACGGCTTGATGATGGAGCTTTTGTCTTTTTGATCGAATCTTTGGGAAGAAGTGATTTTGATTGATATTATGATCTTGATCTGGATCACTGACATGTCGATTTTCTTTTAGTTTAGATTTTAGATATTACAATAAATGGGAATTTGTTTATTAGATTTGGTTGCCCAAGAAAAACAAAAAAATATTGGGACAAGGATGAAGAAGAAGATTCTTGTTCGGCGCTAAACTTGCGATTCCCAAAATTTATCGATTAAATTAATAATCAATGTCGTGCTACAGAAAATATCAAATGCATTGATACCACCTATTTATGGTCACTACTAATTGTTTTTTAGTGACAACACTAATATAAATTACTAAATTAATTGTTTTACTAATTGTTTTAGATGCACTAATTTTAAAAATTCTGGATTTTTAGTTTTTTACGAACTATGTTAGCCAATCTTATTATTGTCTATAAATTCAGATATTTTGCAATATCAGAGTTGGCATTTTTTTTAAAAGACGCTTTTATCAATCACTTTTAAGTTAAATCAAATTTCTTGATTAGTTGTCCAATCCATAAAAAAAAAAAAAAAATTAATTACACAAATTTTGTATTTAGTTTGCAAATTACAACACTGTATTTGTGATTCATAAACAATCTTTTGTTTTGTCTAATAATTTAGATCACATAAATTGGCGGATTTTCCTTGAACCCTTTAAATTTGTCGGAGTCATCTGACCTACCAAATTTTCATGCGTCACTGTCTTTTTTTCGAACCATGATCTTTTTCTCTTATAAAATTGTTGTAACCTTGCGGAAAACTAGGTTCGTTTTATTGCCCTCATCTTCTGGTTCTCCATTAGCGAGCCATATCCGCTCTAGATCCGTTTCTGGTACCGGTGAAAAGGTTTTCACCATACCTAAAGACATCTCCGGCGAATTTTACATTTCCGACTGTTTTTCATCCTTTACCTCGATCTACTCTCACGCCATTCTCCAGAGTGAAGGAAAAGTGGGTATGATCCATCAAGACTACTTCATGTTTGTTTGTGTGCCTCTAGTGGCCAACAAGGAAACTGGATAAAAAGCCCATCGTCCTTTATCCGTTGTTGCTTCAGAATCCTTCTGCAAGGAGAGATCAAATCCACTTTTTTTTTTATGGAGAGATCATTTCTACATCCCTCCTTCATTTTTGAGAGATCGATTATATTCCCTTCCTCCTTAACAGAGAGAATGTTTCCACCAATATTGTCCTTGTTGGAGCCATTTATTGAAAGTTCTACCTCGATGGCATGTGCAAACTATTTATGATCACGAGATGGTCTTGGATTTCTTGAGGTCTGTCTTCAGTTCTGAATCCGTCCATATGACTAGAGTTATCCCATTAGGTGCAAATTTCTCAAAACTTCCAAATAAAAATAAACTGATTGAAATTTGTGAATCTACTGAAAAAATATATTTTCGCATCTAACGTTGTTTGAATTTTTCAAAACGGACATAAATTTCTTAAAAAATGGATAAGTTATAATTAACTATACGTTAGTCTATTCTATATAGAACAACATAAATGGAATATAATGTTATTGTTGTTCGATTCACCAAATATAAAAATTTTAACTTAACAAAAGTATTTTGAAAATAAATCCTAAATTCTAAAATTTGAACTTTAATGTCCAAAAATTAAACACTAAATCCTTAAAACTAAATTCCAAACTTGAAATAAATCCAAATTTTTTTGTTACACGCCTTAAAAATTATAATGCATGAGTCTATACTATTCACCACTTTGAAATAATTGTGTCTGTTTACTTTTCTCTTATTCTTTTTGCATTTTTTAGGAGAAAATATATTCTCACCTCCCCTCCCCCTCTTTCATCTTGTTTGCTAAATAGTATAATATACAGTAAAATCTATTCTATGTGTTTCTATATATAACATTTGTTCTTTAAAAAAAACACTATTCACCAATTAAAAAATGGTGTGCATTTTTAAAAATCTAAACTATGTTATATGCAAAAATGTATTTTTGTGAAGGATTACGAGATTTAGTCAATTGATAGTTCGAAAAAAAATTAATAAAACAAGATGTAATGTAATAAATAATTTATTATGTACAAAACAAAATAAAATAGAATATAACAGAACTGTATAGTATCTAAAAAATGAGAGAGATAATGTCACATTGTCATAATCAAAAAGAGGGGTAAAATAGTCAAAATATTAGTTAACTAATTAGTTACTTAGTTTCATAATATACATAGCTATTTTTTTTTTATTTGGTCCATTATTGTTATTATACTAATCGACCCTAATAGTTTTGTGTTATCAATTCACTGAGTTTAAAAATCGGCGTCAATCTCAATGTTTCGCTTTTGCATTGGCTTCACTAAAAAGGGAAATTTTGAAATCGTTTTCTTTTTGTCACTTTCAAATTTGAATTCAAGGTGACAGCAATGCGTACTCAGTTTTACTATTATGGATCTGGATAAACATTTGAAAACTAATTAATTCATAATCAATCATAGAAATAGTTTAAGGAATTTCAGAAATAAAATTATTTTTGGTTATGACAGGAACACGTCCGATGCATACATGTTTCGTCGCATAAAAGAAATGTCGAAGAAGCCATGTGTCCTTATCGATCATCATCTATAGAGGATATCATTTGGGATTTGTATATATAAATATATATCCTTATCCTTTTGTTTTCTTATAGTTATATAATCATATACGCCACTGATCACATGGTTTCTTGCTGGATTGGTCTCCCTTGGCTCAAAATACTCCAAGCAAAGCTTAAATTATAGCAATAAATTCCAGATTTTTTTTCCTCTGAATTCCAGATTTATTTACACAGAAGAATTACGTATTTTATAATTTGTAAACTGAAATCTTTTGTTCGATAATAATTTCAATTTTTTTTGTCAACGTTTCATAATACCTTTTCTACAACGCTAGTTTTTTTTATAACATTTTTCATAATAACATTGATCATAACATTAGATCCGGTCCATAACATATGTAAATAAACCCATCGGTTATGGTTTAATCTTTTTAACATTAATTTTGTGAAAAATATATAAAAAAACATATAAAAAGCACAATTTTATTACTTTTGCGCATGGCATCTAAAAATATTAGACTAGCCATTTATTAGAAGCATCTGACTAATTATGGGATGAATATATAGACCACTCGACACACACACAAAAACTACAGTTATTTTCAGATATATCACTTAGACTATTCACGTTTTATGATCACAGAAAAAAAGAAGAAGTTTATTTCACGTTCATACAAATTCGATATACGTTAAAATATTTGAGATATTCCTAATTATTGAAAAAACATCCGAAGTAACATGATATGATTTCATCTCTACTCAATATCTTGTATTTAAAAGCAACACAATTTACTACATAATGTAGTGTTATTTAAAAGCAACACATCTATTCATGTAATTATATTAATTTCTTACAGCCCGCATGTAATTTTGCTGACAGCATTTTGACTCAAATGTCGAATTTCAAACTTGAAAGTCGCTAACCACTCCACACACAAATTAATTATCCTGCAGAGACAGAATTACTGGTCTACAGATTTCCCAGAAAATAAAAAGCACTGCACCCTCAAATGTCAAATATATATATATATATATATATATATAAATGCATGTACTATTCCGGGTTTAAATTTTTAGCTATACGAGTTAGCTTTTACGATAAAAAAGGAAGGAAAACTGAGAATAAGATTTTCTTATTATTAAAATTGAGAACAAGAAAAAATGATAATACTGCTAATATATATACATGCACGGAATATAATTTAATTTCTTGAATGGTCGACAGCATATGAAGTTTACATAACGTATTAAATAGAGACATATACGTACCGTCAATAATTGATCTATAAGACCTAAACTTTGTTATAAGAAAAACCATCGACCTATACTTTAAGTTATTTGCTATTAATTTAACACCTTAATATTCAAAAACTAAAAAATTGTGGATGAGAGAAGTCAGAAGAGGAATGCTTGTTTCAGCATGCATGTCTCTGCCTCTTTGATTACATAATTTATTAAAATGTAAATAGCAGTATTATAAACCCGAATAATAATGACTTGTGCATTTTTTAATGTAATCATTTGAAATTAATTGTTGTGCATGTATATTTAATTTAATTAATATTGGTACCGTTAAATTAAACGAATGCAGGGATTGCTGAAATTATTGGTCCAATGGGGTGCCATTTACTGACAAAAAAAAATTAATAACTTGGTCAATGTACGTTTTCCAAGTTACACTTATGCAAAGCAATAATACTATGAGGCTAATTCTTCCATTATTTCAGCACACCTAGGGTTGGGCATTCGGATAATTAAACCCGATACTTCTGAGCTTCGGATTGTTCAGTTTGAGAAAAATGATGTTGAATCAGACCGAATTAAATTTTGGTTTGGATCGGTCCAAAAGTGAGAAAAAAAATTGTTCGATTCTTGCTAAGATTATTGGTACCAAATTGAAAAAGAAACAAAATTAGATTCTGTTTTTCCTTTTTAGTCAATACATTCTATTTTCTTCAATAATTTTGATATATTTTAATAATTCGATAAATTTTGGCAATCTTGAAAATTAGATTTACGTATGTTTTTTTTTAAGTTCGACCAAATCTTAACCATCGAAAAAAATTCAACTCATATTTGATACGTCAAAACTGACAGATATTTGACAAAGAAAAATATCTAACGCAAAATCAAATTTGATAATCGACACATACAAATTTAACTCAAACAACACTACAAAAAATATGAACATTTTTAGCACACGATTAACGCTATAATATCGTTTTAATAGCATATTCATAAACGCTATATTTGCCGGAGCTATAATAGAGTGACCACATACGATAACGTTTTATTATTGTGCTATTATATGTTAACATATCATAGCGTATAACGAATGCTCTTATTTTCTTTGTTATAGCACAATTTATGGGATATAATATAATATATTGTAGCATTTTGTCGATGTTATTTTTTCAATTAAATTTGACTCCTTTTTGCATTATATATTTATATACATATTTTTATATAAATTAAATTTGGTCAACAATATATATTAAATATTTTTTTTATATAAAAACAAAATCCATAAAAAACATAACAAGTCTTAAAAACTCTAATCCAAACCAAATCTTAAATAAAAACATCAAATACTACTCATACACAACAAAAATGCTAATCATAAGAGTTTATGAGATAAAGAACAAAGAGAAATAATCTTGTGTTTAAAAAGATACGATGAAATGGATTAAGAGACTGGTAAAAAACCAATAAACTCTTGAAGTCCAGTTTCAATCTAAAGTATGAGAAGTAAGATCATCAATCTTACTAATGATGAAGGATATTTTCAGGAGATTTTTCGTCCTCTGAACTCTTAACGCGAGGAAACCTCGTTTTCTTGAGTATCTCCATGACATCAGAGTTACTCTTTAACTCATCACCTTCTTTTTCTCCAGAAGTCAAGTGTGTACAAACGAAGCAAAAGCTTGTTTGATGGAGCAACATGCTTACTGAGATCAATCCCTACATAGAACCAAAGAGGCAAAAGGCATTATAACAAAGTGGCTAACTAACTAACAGAACAAAGCACTGTGTAATGAAGAACAATGTCTTATCTTATTCCCAAGATAACCCATCAGTCCTCTGCCAACACAAGATACTTTCATGTTCTTGACATGTTCCCGTAGCTCGCTTTTCATTCAAATGGTTAAGAAAACACCAACCATTTGTTTGCTAGCTACTAAACAATGTTGCAAAGAATTCCACAGGATCCTATACCCGTTCTCGTTTGCCGCAGAACTTGGTGAGTACAAGACAGTGCTTGGAGAATCTCCAAGACCATTATCATTATTTGAAGACATTGAGAAGTCACTTGGCAGGAGCTGATGAATGAAGCCACTCATCAAGGTTTAAGTCAGAAGGAGGAGAGCCCATCTATATTACAGGTAGCTACAAAGATGTTGTTCAAAGTAATCAACACTAAATTTCAGTAGCAATAGATCGTAAGAGTGACACTTTACAGACACATATGTTCATGTATGTGTGTGTGTGTATACCTGTAGTTTTGGACATCAATTATCTTAGGATTCTCATAATTCATTCTCCTTTGCCTAGCTTGCTGCTCCCAGATCTTACTGAGTTTCTCTATAAAACCAAGAAATTATCAATAACATAAAAACTCATTTAGTTTGATGATATCATTATTTGTAACTAAATATATAATTATACCAGTTTTGGTATACTTGATTGTGTTGGGAGCTTTCTTTGCTGAGAAGCTGCTTCTGTGATCAACTTCAACTCCTGTAATCAATGAATTAAGATTATCTTAGAAGAGACAAAAATAAAACTTAAAAACAAACGCTTCAGGACAAAAACAATAAAAAGTAAACAAAATATGTTAAAGAAAGAAAGAGAGAGACTTTATCAGCATCCAATCTACATGTTACTTCGACTAAGTTCACATGTTACTTCCACTAAATTGAATAAAATCTGGAAAAGTAGCTAAATTTTATGGTTCTCGTGATACGGATTGACATAAAATTATGAAGAATAAAGGATTATTTAATTCCAAACAATATCAACGCAACATTTGATGGCAAACACAGCTAACTTGCAGTTTATTTTCAGATTCTTCTCAGTCGAGTTTTGCATATGCAAACACACAGCTAAGTTGCAGTTTATTTGCATATGCAAGCATACATTGGTATTCTCAGTCGAATATGCAAGCAATCACCAATCGAAAGGAAATTACTGATATTATTATTACCTAAAGACGAATGACAACAATTTTCATAGCTAGAGCAAGCGAAATCGTCTCTTTTTCCATTTGGCTACAAACAACGAAAGAGCAAGAGAAGAGTAAACACAATAGATCTCATAAATGTTATATCACCAATTCAGAAGCTTAAGGCAAATCACCAATCTATAAAACTATATTTGAACAAAAAAGGTGAAAATCCAAAGAAAATGCAATCAATACTACTACCACAGTATGAAAAATCAAGTCTTTATTAAGAAGCTCTTAACTTTCTTAAAAAACTTGGGGGCATTAGGGCAGAAACTACTGAACTTTAACCATTGTTCGGAACAAAGCGAGCTAACATTAGAGAGGAAGAGAGAAATAAAGCAGAACCTGAGATAAGTAGGAGAAGAAACAGAACAGACGCGGCGGCTCCTCCTCTTTGTCAGAACGATTCTTGAAGGAATACGTCAGCGATGACACCACACGGTGGCTGAGATGTCGAGATCGACACTAGAAATCGGAAAGGGTCGAGAGAGTTTCCGTCGGTGAAACCAAAGGAGAGTTTTTTTGGGTCAAAGGTGCACATCGAAGAGGAGAGGAGAGGAGAAGAGGGAGCCGAAGAGGTAAGAGGAGATTGAAGAGGAGAGGAGAGGGAGACGAAGAGATAAGAGGATAATTTGTTTTTTTTAATCAATTCTTCAACTTTTATGTTTTTTTTTTGGCTAAGTGTCAGGGAAAATATTTTTGTTTTGCCGCTTAAGTGAATTTGGCTTTGACGCTTAAGTGAATTTGGCTAAGTGTTGGCACAAATATGTGATTTTATTTTTCCGCTTATTTATTTTTTTCTTAGCGTAATTAAAACGTTATCTTATAGTCTCAAATCCAGAATACCCGCTTTCATAGCAGTTACGGAAACCGAGTTATTATAATGTGCTATCAATACACATATTTCTTGTAGTGCAAGCACTAAACTTGAACCATGTAGAACTATTCGTACTTGAAGCACACCCGATTCGATCTACACCATTTTTGAATAGACTAACGGGTACACTACAAGAACAAATCTATTACTTTAACATGAGCTTACGGAGGTGAATATGATTGGCGATAAAGATTTTTACGAACGAAAATGCATGACAAGAGAAGTGATCGTCTTTCACTTATATGATCAATATGTTTTACCGATCGAGATAAACTAAAAATTAAGGCTCACTTTTGGGTGGAGAAAATTGATAAAAATACAAATTTATAGTCAAAATGTTGGTTGGATATTTCAAATTGAACGGAAAACCAAAATAATCTCTAAAAATTACTGTTCGACTTTCATTTATAGCCCAAAACCAAAACGGATTGGTCAAATCACGGTTCGGTTCAGTTTTTCAAAATCGGTTCGAAGTTTTATGTCTAAACCTACCTCTTATAATAAATACACTACTAAGAAATTCATTTACCGATTTTTTTTCCTTCCATATACATGCACGCGGGTTAAATAACCCATATAGCCCAAATGGTTACATTTGCGACTCTCTTAACACCAAAAAAGTTTGACTTCCTTCCATATACATGCACGCGGGTTAAAATATGGCTCTCTAGATGATACCTGTCGGGGGAAAAAAAAAGGTTATATATGATCCTTCCCGGAATTTACTTATATGCATCATTTTAAATATTTTTTTATATTAAGAGGCAAATTCCTCCATTATTTCTGGACAAGTATAGTAAGAAATTAATACTTTCCCGGTTTCTTGTATGCGTTCTTTAAAATATTTTTGTTGTATTCCAAAAATTTAATATTTATTCTATTTCAATGTTTTGGTACTTTGTTAGTCTATCAACATGTTTAATTAACACCACTATGAAATGATTGACAAAATGTAAAACTAGGGATTGACAACAACAAAATCATTACATGAAAAGAAAAGCTAATTAATCGTTACATAGAAGAATGACAACATATACTATGATATGGACAAATAAATGAATATAAATTGCGATTCCATAAATGTTATTGTTGGGGATAAAATAATTTATTTTACGTTAAGTGAATTGTCTGATGCCACGTATCATAGGTTCAGGCGGATCATTTAGTTCTGCTGATGGAGCTTATCCTTCGACTAAGCCGTAGAGGTGTTTGGACCTGAATCAACAATGGCCCAAATAACTTAATGGATAAGGCCACCAGAGATTGATCCCCACTCCGAGTATCGCATCCTATTACCCGGGGTGATCTGGGTCTGGAACTGAGTGGCCAGATGAACAAGTACCCCTTATCAGCACCCGGAGACGGCACACGGAATCCGAGTTCCCGTATCAGGAACTCGGGATAGGTATGGATATCTTTCTTAGGCGCTAAGTTCAAATTATTTTGAATACTCTAGTTTGAATCTTCGATCAAAGGATAAAACACTTTCACCTTATGCGTGCTAGGGTAAAAAAGCAGGTGATCCATACTCGGAGAACGATTAAAGTGTAGAGGAGCTGATTTCGAGGGAGCACCCCGGCTGCAGACCCGCCGCATCAGACACTGCAAACGGTACAGGATGGTCAGGCTCAGTGATGCAGAACCGTATTGTCGACCAAATGGCGAAAGGAGACAAAGAAATTAGATGAAAAGCACTCGAGTGTTCTATACCGGGTCAAACCCGAAAGTCCAAACCCAATCCAACCAAGGACGCATAATCCGGTATCCGAGCCCGGATAGGTAAAAGTCTATAAATACTATCTTATATTCTTCAAAAAAAGGATCTGAATCTTCTCCCATAAATCATATACAAAGTTCATTTTTTCTAGAGACTAAGACCTATTCCTTTGAGTTCTTAGTCTCCTTCCAGCTGTTTAGAGCCATTGTCTCCGGTTCTTTTCCCGAATTCCTAGTCCTCTCCGGTCGTTCTTCGACCAGATTCTCTCTAAACGCTATGTTTTCCCCTTTTGCCTCACCTTAAACTTCTTACCACCAAACATTCAAATACTCTGTGGACCATCTCTTGTTCGGCTCGGAGTCACTCTTTTCTCTCTTCCTAGTTTTCCGAGCATTTTTTCCTTGTTTTTCACGACTCCATGTGGTCCCTTTTCTTTTCTTTCTTTTGCTTTTTTCTAACTTGAGCGTTAGAAAGCCGTCGGTAAACACCTTTAATTGTGTTTTCTCCGGCTTTCACGTATTTGTTGATTGCGCATGAGCGGATCCCCAATAATAAACAGTTATGATCGATTAAATTAAAAACTAGTATTATATTATCAGTTTAGAAATTATAGATTAAACCTATGTGTAATCGTTTTAGATATTTCTAGATTTTTAAAAATATATAGTATGATACGTTCTAAGTTTTTTGAACTTCCAATTATTTGAATTCAAAAAACCGAGCTGGCAAGTAAACTTCTCCAATGCAATCATCATGCTTACAAATATTATTGAAATCTATTCTCACTTTTGTTTTTGTTTTTGTTTTTATTTTTATTTTTATTTATGGAGCATTGATCTCTTATCTTTAAGTAGGTTACTACAAACATGCAAGCAGACAACATAATTACAACTTGCATAATTAAAATAAATAAATTCAAGTCTCCTTTTCAATTTGATGTCCTTAAATTTGGAGATTGCCAATTTTCTATGGGCCATTCTCAATCTCCCAATTGGTTGGCTCATCTTCCGATAACATTTTTAAAAACAAAAACAAAATAATGTTAATTATACTCTTGTGTTGCTTACAATTTAATCAACCATCTTTCTCCACAAATATTGTGGGTTCCAATCTAATCCTCAACAACTATATTAACGGAAAGTGTTTACACATCGTTTTTTTTTTTTTTTTGATAAAGAGTTTACACTTATAGTTAAACGTTTATTTTTTTAAATGCAAGTTGTAATTATGGACTCTATGAGATTAAAATCAACTAAAGATTTTATTATCCCATTAAACTCAAGGATCGGCACATGTATGAGATTAATTATAAAAAGAAATTCTCTTCAACCCTTCCTTTGTTTTCCATGTGGGATAAATAGTGCACAATAAAAGGAAACAAAATTTTAATAAAGAAAGTTTAAGTAATTGCATCAGTTTTTTTAATCAATGTAAAACAAATAAAAAATAATAATAAAAAAATTATTTACATCAATTTTTATTGATGTAAATTTTGTATCATTTTTAAGTAATGTTAACACAAATTAGTAAATGCATCAATTATTTAAGTGATGAGAATCCATATTTTTTTATCAATTTTGTTAAAATGATTTAAACTAATAAGAATTTGTATTAATTTTATTGAACTGATGTTAAACTAGTCAATAACAATATCAATTATGATAATTGATGTTAGATAACAAATTTTGTATTATTTATTAATAAATAATTTAAAATAATATCATTTAATTTTGTGATACAATTTAATTGATATAACACACTCATTTTTTTGGAGTGGGTCTTGTCTCTAGAAAAATCTTTTAAAAATGTATGCCAATATATTGCTACAAGATTTTTCACCAAGGATTTTCACAAATATATAGTGAAATTTAGTTCCTTCCGGATAGAAGGAAACATAGAATAAATTTTTTTATGTGGGTTAAAACATAACTTTTTAGTCCAAAACCTTATGGTCAAGTGGTAAGGAAATTAGTCTGGACCATAGATCTAGGATCTACCCCTAAATTTAAAAAAAAATAAAAATAAACATAACCTCTTAAGAACTCGAAATAAATGTCTACAAATTTCGTAATTGAGTTGTGATTAAGACATAATGGATTGAGACCCCACAGAGATATGCCTTTAATTATTTATATGAGAAAAAAACTCTTGAATATACATAATTACGATACTTTGGTAAATGGACAACTAAACTCACTAACATATGCGATTCGGTAAAAGACAAAGCACATGACCTTAACTTTTTTTTTTTTTGTGCAAACTTAGATTTCATTAAACTTAAACTTCCTAACTACAAATGAGGAAAACACATTCTCTTTGGTTACTACAATAAAATATAAACACAATTAAAATTAAAGTATATAGATTGACGACGAATTTGAAACAGAGCTCAAATGCATCAATAAAAACTTCACAGCAAAACCGAAATATTGAAACTTAGTCACATTAAGAAGTGATGTTGAACACCAACTCCCACCTCCGGTTTCGCTGAAACGAATCCGGTTGCATCTTCAGGCCCCGTGAAAACCGCTACGCAAAATAACAAACCGATGGATAAGTTGAAATTTTTTCTCGGCATTGAATCCGAGGACAGACCACATTTCATAAAAAGGGGACAAGAAGTAACAGTTCTCTCTCCGAAAAGGGAGGGTGGAAGTGATCTCTTCCCGAAAGGGGAGGAAAGTGGAACTGATTTCTCCCCGAAAAAGGAGGAAAATGGAAATGATCTCTCTCCGAAAAGGGAGGAAAGTGGAAATAATCTCTCCTTAAGAAGAGAGAAAAGTGGTACTTGAGCCCTTCCCGACACAGAGGAAACCGAATAGAAATTGTATATGAATACAAGACTCGCCACTCTTAAAAGGCCAGATAGAGCAGTATTGGGTCTTGATGGGCCGAAAATGCCCATTAACAAAGCAGTTAACCATGGACCATTTTATTTTCACGATGTGAAGAGTTGGTCGAAGCAAACAGACGATGGGATGAACGGAAAATCAGGACAGTGGAGGAAGAAACAGAGGAAACAAGTCGACGGGCCGGAGAGCCGCCGCCGCTATGACCACCAGAAAACTCGTCGGAACTATGGAGTTGTTCGCGGCAACAACAAAGAAAAGGAAGAGATTTTTCAAGTGGCCGGTTTTGGATCTGCAGAAGCTCTCGCCAGAGATCGACAACAGAGGAAGAAGTGGAGGATCCGGAGGCACCTGCGGATCTGGAGGTTTCAATGGTTGGAGAGATTCCGGCGGCTCCGGATATAGCAAGACCCCGTCATGAGCGAGAGAGAGAACCGAGACGACGAGGCCCACGTGCATAGCTCCAGACTCAAGATGGATGAAGAAAATATGGTGAATCTCGTCGGCGGTTTGGAACTTCAAACGACGGAGGATAAAAAGGTTTTTCACTCAAAACGGCAAGAGGGTTCTTCGGGACACTTGAAGAAGTTCTCGAGAAATGGCGCAGTACTCAGAAGGAGGAACGGCTGGAAAAGTGCTGGTGACGGTGAGCTATTCTGAAGCGACGCACGATGGAAGAGAAAACAAACTTTTTTTCGATTTTCGTACCTAGAAGAGGAGTTCGCCCTAATACAAGTTCAGCTCTGCACATAAGCTTAACTTTAACACAATTATACATGAATAGAAATTAAATATTACTAGCAACCAATTCTTTGCTACAAAGTCTCTTTTCTCAATACAAAAGTGTTTTGTAAAGCTTGGCATCACATGTTTGGTAGTTACCGATTTTTTAAAGCGACCAAACAATACAAGTTATTTTGTTTTAGGTCTATATGATAATTGTAATTGAAATTTTTCTTATTCAATACGTCAAGTGGATGATATAAACCTGTCATCCGCCGCCAATTTTAGAATCAGGATAAGTACAAGTAGAAAAAAAACACGAACAATTACAACTTTTTGAAACAGTGATTGAAAAAAGGTAACTAAAACCTAATCCAGTCGACTATATTGACTTCCCTTGATTCTATATATTATCTTAAGCATGACCATAATTATTCATTCTGTTGTAAACCTTTTTTTTTTTTTTTTTGCTTATAAATTTTTATCAAACGACACTTTGCTAAAGCGAGCTTAGGAATCATCATCACAAGTTGTCCTATTTCCTAAAAAATATTTTTTTTATCGAATGAACTTATTAAAAACTGTATATCTCGTGATTTGAAAATTAAAACTCTTATAACGCATTCATAGTCAGACTCATAGTAGTCCCTTAAAATTCGAAAGTCAGATCATTGCATATATTCACAATCTGGAGAGATTAGTCCAGTTTATGAAGCCCCAACTGAATCCAATTAAACCGTGCCTCTTTTTATGCCCAATGCAATTCAAAAGCCCATTTAGAAGCATTTTAGAAAATATTATATTTTTTTGTTTGTTGTAAAACTACCCCCCAAAAAAAACCACAATTTTTCGGTGTTTTTAATCGGAAAAAATAAACCCTCAAAATAAGAAAAAAAATACAAAATCAACATGGATCTTAAAAAATCGTAAAATAACCATCCGTCTAATTGTAAACCATCATTTTGATCCTCGGCGTTAACATTATTAAATATTTTAACGAAAATCTATATATATCATTTTGACATAAAATCAAATACATTTTTTGGAAATTAAAAGAATCCAGCCCATGATCTCTCATCCACAAATAACTATGATTTCACTTCTCTGCCATTTTCCGGTTCACGAGAAACGTGATTGATTGGATTTTTCAATCAATTTCCATTCTTCTTATTATCAAATATATCATACAAATATGATTTTGGAGATGAATTTAAGATTTTTTGGGATTATCTTGTAATCTCAAATATTTATGGTGTAAGAATGATATATTATTTTATCATAAATTATAATATATAATTATGTTTTATTGTGTATTCTTTTAATTTCTAAAACATGTATTTTATTTTATGTTAAAACGACGTAATATAGATTTATGTTAAAATGTTCAATAATAATGTCGAGGATCGAAATGATAATTTTTAATCAAATTAAGATTTATTTTGCAGTTTAACTAGATTGAGATTTATCTTGATTTTTTTTTTTTTGAAAGGTTTTTTTTCCATTTTTCCCTCTAATTTTTTTATAAAGATTTTGGTGATATTTCGAAGAAAAAAACAGTCAGCAAATATCTATGATTCAATTATAATATTCATAGGGTGTGGACAAAATCAATATTGGACTTGACAAATGATAATAGGCCCAAGAACAAAAGCCCATGGACGCCGCATCTCATATAACTAAAGAGTATTGAGCAGGAGACAAGTCATGTTGGCTTCAATGGTCAATCCAAGTAGTGAAGTTTAGATGTCCCTTTGACAAAGAAATGATATACAATCTACACATTTAGATTTCTTGTTGAAGTGATATGAAACGTATGAATGTCTTATCAAATCACATTATGTTTCCTCTTATAGTATGGGGTCCCATCTTATATATATATATATAACTATGCCCTTCTTCTATTATATAGTCTATAATATCTTCAAGATTTTGTTATATTAAGACCAATGCTGTATATCATACTCCACTCACATTATCTAGATTCATGGAATATGATTGCAATACTTAATTTTTAGACCAAGTACATTTAATCTAACCAACAAATAATATCGAAATCCTATACGCTCACGCTAGGAAACAAATGCTTTCGCGAAATCATGTATTGAAAAGAATGTAAAAATGAGAATTACGGTTGGAACAAACTTGTGATAATAATTGGATTGGTAATTTCTTCTTGAAAAACATAAAAATACAGATTGAGTTTAAACCTAACTAGTTATTGTCCCGCAACTTAGACAGATGACCTAGGTTCGATTGACCAAGTGATTTTCACTTGCAGAATGGATGGTTCTTGAAAAGCAAATGATGAAACAAGTGGTACGGAATTTCTTGTTTAAAGACGTTTTTTCCCAACTTTATGCTTGTGCATGAACTGCGTGTTAGGAATGTTAGAACGGAATTTCTTGCTCGTAAAAAACTCGTATTTAGTTTTTTAATGTAAACACATATGTACTGCACTAATTAATTAGTTGTAAACCTGTTCGATTTTTAATATACAAATGTGTTTGTTGATAATATATATATATAGGAATGTCAAATGGGTCAAAATACATGGGGATCCAACTCAATCCGACCCATTAATCCTAATGGACTGAATATTTTGACTCTAATAGGTTTATATATGGGTCTAATGGTTTGATGCGTCAAGTTGATTGAGTTGAAATGGACTGAAATAAAATAGGTTAATGGATTGAAATGGGTTGACCCATCAACCTTTTTCTAAACTAAAAAACATTATTTCACAATTTAATTTCCCGCCAAAAACATAATTTCGCAATTTTTTCCGCAAAAACGCGATTCCGTAAAAATTTTCCACAAAAAACGTTATTCCGTAAACAAATTCCGCCAAAAACACGATTCCGCAATTTTCCCGCCAAAAATATGATTTTGCATTTTTTCCCGCCAAAAATGCGATTCCATAAAAAATTCCCGCCAAAAACGCGATTCCGCAATTTTTCCGCTAAAAATGCGATTTCGTAAAATTTTCTCGCGAAAAACGCCATTCCGTAAAAATTTCCAGTCAAAAACGCTATTCCGTAAAAAAATCAGCCAAAAATGTGATTCCGCAAAACAATTCCCGCCAAAACCGTAATTTCTCAATTTTCCCGACAAAACTTCGATTCCGTAATTTTCCGTTAAAAACGTGTTTCCGCAATTTTCCTGCCAAAAATGCGATTTCGTAATTTTTCCGCCAAAAACGCAATTTCGCAATTTTTACGATTTGTTATTTTTATTTAAATGTGATTTAATAATTTACCCGTTATTTTTTTTGATAAAAACGTGATTTTGTCAATTTGATAATTATTCAAACAACTTTGGAAAGTCTCATAATTACTAAAGCAACTTTGGGAGAAAATGGATTTGCTCAAAAGTTGGTAAAAGACCTTTAAACCTTTTTTTTTAATAACGAAAATGCCATTGACATTTCAAAAAAAAAAAAAATTTGAAAAAAATTATATATATTTTAATAAAAACTTTTTTAGCAAACACTATTTATAAATGGCGTTTGCGATTGACGATTAGCATTTGCGACTGGCATTTGTAATTAGCGTTTGCGATTGGCATGTGCGACTGGCGTTTGTAATTAGCGTTTGCGATTGGCATGTGCGACTGGCATTTGTAATCAGCGTTTGTGACTGGCGTTTGTAATATGCGTTTGCGATTGACGCTTGCGTTTGCTTTTGAAATCATGGTAGACTTGTTTTCTAAATGATGGTAGACTTGTATATCGAACGACGTTTGCGATTGGCGTTTGCGTTAGAAAGTCATTGTATTTAAATACAAGTCTACCATCATTGTATATAAACATACAAGTCTACCATCATTGTATGTAAGCATATAAGTCTACAATCATTGTATGTAAGCATATAAGTCTACAATCATTGTATGTAAGCATACAAGTCTACCATCATTGTATGTAAGACCATATTAAATCTACCGCCGTAGTAACTAATAAATCTATCAACTGGAGTTTGTTTTAGTAAACTCGAAAGATTGAATAACTCTACCGCGTCAATAATAAATCTACGGCATATTATAAATCTGCCACCACTATAAATAAATCTACGATCCAAAACACGTATAAGTTTACCTCCCATGAATTTAAATCTACCAAAATATTTAGTCTACCATCAAACAAAATAAATCTACCACTCAATAATAAATCTACGAGATAAATCTACCATTCAACTACTAAGTCTACCACTCGAAAACAAATCTACCACCGTTGGCGTTAACTCTACCACTCACAATATAAGTCTACCACTCTCAAACATCTCTACCACCAAATAAAAATAAGTCTATAGAATAAATCTACCATTTGAATATTAAGTCTACCGTTCATGGACTAAGTCTATGGATTTGAATTAAGTCTACCGATCATTAAATAAATCTACCATCACTAGAACGGTAGACTTTTCATTTTTTTTGGAAATTCATTAATGGCAGTTTCGTAGATACGTTTTTGTCTTCAAAAAAATAAAGGTAAAACGGGTACAGAAGGTTGTTTGAGTAATAATGAAATATTAGCATTGGTTTAGTAAAAAAACAACATTCTAAGATTGTTTGAGTAAACTTCTCATTTCTTTTATCAAAACGTGATTTCGTAATTTTCCACACAAAAATATGACTTGTAATTTTTTTGTTAAAACATGATTTCACAATTTATTTATTTTATTTATCAAATTAAATGGATCAGATCAAAGTTAATCCGACTCATTTATATTTGATGGGTTCATGGATTGATCCAATCTATTTACTAAATGGGTTGGGCTGATCCATAACTCATTAACACTCAATCCATTATGGTTATGGATTGAGTTGGGTTGGATTATCCATTTTAACATTCATATATATATATATATATATATATATATATATATTTTTTTTTTTTTTTTTTTTTTTTTGCACTTAACATTATGGTTATAAGAGACCGGTTACAACATTTTATTTTCTTTATTAGATTAACAATATTGTATTCGGTTTATTGACAGAACAAAAATAACAAAATTATGCAAGGACTCTTACTATTAACTAGAGATCTCCCATATTTGTTTGGCGATAGATAAAGATCTGATTAAAGTTTAGTTTCATGATTTTAAAATTCATATTCAGATTTCAGAATACTCTGTCTCCATGGGATTCTTTTCCGAAAGAGGGGGAAAAAGGAGAGAAACGATTAGAATATGATACATTTTGTTTTTTTTTTTAAGTTCAAGTTTCAAAGATATGATCAACTTTGTCCCCAAGCAATGTGTGCATTATTTGCCATACCAAACTTTTCCACGGCACATGAAACAATTAGATTCCTCTGAATATAGTACTATACATAATATTTAATCAAACATTTAATCAATTATGAAGAGACATATGGAAAAAGTTGTACACATTTAGTTAGCACATTAATTACATATAGTTATCTTATTAAGTTATTATCTTAAGAACTTTACCATTAGCAATTACGTCTTCTAACTAATGATGATTGTCAACTAGTGAAGAAAAATGATGTCAATTTTATACATCATGGGCTTGACCACTAACCAAAATAAGAATAGTAAAACAAAGGTAATGTGTTGGATTGCAAAATCATAACATTTTGGTAGCAACTCGGCACATAATAATATATATATATAGACGAAAATCAGTTGGAAAAATGAAATAAAATCATGTCTTGAATATCAGATTTATTTCATAAACATATTTTGTAAAGTATATTTACAATACAACACGGCACGGTATTATTATTTATTAATAATAAAATTGATAAAAAAAAAGGAATTAAAAAGCCACATGAAAAAGTCAAAGAAGTGACAAAAAGGCTTCTTGTTCATTTGACTATGTGATCTTCCCAAGTCCTTAGTAAATCCCAAACGTATCGAAATATTTATATATAAAACCTTCAATTATATGACAGTCAGTTTTAAAAAAGAAGAAGCATATATATTATACTCATATGATCCGTCGTCAATTCTTTCCAAGCAACAAACAACTTGGAGAAAAAAAACGACTAGGGTAACTTAATTAACATAATAAAAGAATTAAAAAATGATAAATATATATAAACTGATTAAAATTATGTATTCTGGACCATCGGATCAACTGAAACTCCAAAGCGGAATGTCAGCATCTTCGTAGAAGTACTCATCAACCATATTCGTCGTCGAGTTTAATTGAGGAAAGTAATCAAACGGAGCTCCATCATCAAAGAAGAACATCTCATTATGATCATCATACCATGATGATGATGGATCCATCAAAGACACATGATTGTCCACGAAAGACCCCAACAAAGATTGAATCCCATCATCATCATTATCATTATCATCATGATGCTGATCAAGATCGGACGGTGATGAGGCGGCTGGTGAAGAAGGGGCAAAAAGGTCAAATGAGTTGTTGGCAGCTTGAGCGGCGACTCGTTGGATGGATTTGGGGGACAAAAGGGTCTTTTCATCTAAGATATCAAGAAGATGGTGAGAAGAAGAATAAGATGTTGAAGAAGTAGGGAAGTTGAGATTGGCTTGAGGGCCTTTGAGACACAAGAGTGCAACATCGTAAGCCCTAGCTGCTGCTTCAGCTGTTGAGTAAGAACCTAACCAAATCCTTGTCTTTTGATTTGGTGCCCTAATCTCAGACACCCATGATCCCCAGCTTCTCATCCTCACTCCTTTGTACTTCTTAATCTTGTTCTTCTTGTTCTTGATCTTACTCGAAGACGAAGACGAAGATGAAGATGAAGAAGGAGATGGTGATAATGACAAAGACATTTCCCTTTTTGTGTTGGTTTGGATCTTGCGTTCTTGTTTCACCATGGTAATGTTGTAGTGTGTATTGATCACAAGCTATGTAGATTGATTGGACAATGTGTGGTATTGAACAAGTGAAGAGATTGTTCTTGAGTTTTTTGTTGCTGTTGTGATGGTTAGAGATTTATGGATGAGGGTTAATGTGAGCTGATGAGGATATATATAGAGATGGATTGATTTGGGAGGGGTATGGGAGAAGAAAGAGATGAAATATTAAATATTTGATATAAATCTAAAATAGGGTCAAATGAAATATAGTATGGTTTCTTGTGTATGAATGTGACATTGTGGTGCATGACAGGTGTTTTTCTTCTATTTTCTCTTTATCCCGGCAATTGGCATTAATCACAATTATGTTCCTTGCTCATTTTTTTAGAATTTTTTTTTTCTTTGAAATTTGATTATTAATTCGAATTTGGATGCATGTTCGAACAATGAACCTGAACATGGCTTTCTTTTAACCTTTTCGTAGATTTTTGTTTTTTTTGATAAAAATTTTTTCCTAGTTTTGCATCTTCTTATTGAATGTTTGAATGATAATTTTTGATGTAATAGCTAAGAATCTTGGTATTTAGAGCGTAAAAATATATAAAGATAATGATTTTGATTGGTTCATCATATAATTTCAGACCAATTGATTATGCTAAATTTTTGTCAAATACATATTTTTGTATTTAAAAAAAAAACTTAATTTTGTAAAAATGAATTATTTATGTTAAATAATTTTGTTATTCTACAACTTTAGTGACGATAAGATTATCCGCAATTTTACAATTAGAATTTTTTTGTTTCTAATTTTATTTTTTACGGGTTGTATTGTCACCGATTGGATTGGAATATCCAACAAAAAAGAAATTACCGATTGGAGTCAATATTGTTAGGAATAAATAATCAGGAGCGTATATATTAAAGCTAGCTGTACGGAAGCCACTTGATGAGCAAATCGAGGAGTGATGCCTGAATAACTTTTAGGTTGAGATATCAATTTTTCTTTTTAAAATTGACTATACGTACCTCTCATCCCTATCAGGAGATTACAAATTACAGCTACGTTTTAACGCGTTAACTCATATTCGATATTTCCAAGAAAGAGACCCCATTTATAGTTACTTATTGGTCTGTGTTTATTCTTTACGGATTAAACTAGTGGCTTCAATTTGTAGTTAACTATACTCCCTAATTTATAGTATCATGTTTCTTTAAAAAAAAAAAAAAAATTGACGGTAAAATCTTGTTCCAACGTGCACAGAAATGTTATTTCTTGTAATATTTTTTCCATATTATATTAATATTGATTTCGGTTAATTACTTTATTAGACTGACGTCTATCAAATCCAATTTTTCTTGCTATCAAAGACCAAATAAGGTATGGTTTTATAATCTGTATGACAACTTGGTATTTAATTTAACATTTTATGATCCTGGCTTGTGACTTTGTAACTTAATTACGCGTAAACAAATTAGAGACGTCGTACGCCACTGTAATTAAACTAAATACGTTTGATAATATTTATAACAATTTGGTAATATATACTGTATTTATTTAATTTTTTTTTTCTTTTCATCACAGGTATTATGCCGCTGTAATATTTATTTTCATCACAGTGGTAAATCATATAACACAACTTACAAATGTTGCGATTTATAAATCATCATAACACAACTTACAAATGTTAAGTACCCACTGGCTCGCCTTTTTCTTACATCATTAAACAAACAAAGTAAAGATATTATAAGATAAACACTAAATGTATGGACATCTTTTGATAAACGGACCATCCCCATTGATTTCAAATCATCAATTTGAGATCTGATAATAAATCTCTATGAAAAAATTAATATGTAATGATCGATATAGTAGATATTAAGAAAATTAATAAACTTAAAGAGAAAATAGTATAATACATGTATTTTGTACACACGTGGGTGATAAACATGGAATAGTAGTTACATGAGTTTGACGGAGCTATAATTTTTTTTTTACCGGTGTGATTATATAATATTTCTCGAAACAAAAATATTGTTAAGCCAATTATGAATATAAAACTTAAATATAGTGAGGTCAATATACCAAAATTTATCAATGATGTTACTATTCTTTCAATATTTACTACAACTCGGAAAAAAAAAAATATTTAAGGGATGTTATATGACATCCTATTATTTTACATATGTGTCTGCTATTGCATGGTTTGGTAGCTCAACCGGCGTGCCACTTGACTACTAAAAAAAAGAGTTAGAGAGGTTCCAAGTTCAAATAGGGAGAAGGGAAAATAATAATTTCACATGATATTGTCTCCGGTGTGAAGAGATTATATGAGTTTTTGCCCCAAAATTTTTGATTAACAAAAGAATTAACAAGTTTTTCTTTAAATGGTGAAATGAAAAAGGAGAAGCCAAAATAGTGAGAAGAGTGAAGTCAGAAGAGTGTGGGAGAAGGTGATGATGCTAAATTGCAAAGAGAGTGACTTCAAATTACAGCTGTTCTCACTCTGTCCCTTTTTGCTAACCCAAACCCAAACCGCGTTTTTCTCTCGTCACACTCTCTCGTAATTATCTTTCTTTTAACATAAACAAATACTATATTTTTAATTAATACTTTCAGTACTCGTAACTACATTTTATACCTATAAAAATATCATGTGTATATATTCCAGATTCAGAATAATTTCGTTTTCCCCAAACACAAATTTGTGCTATTCAAAAAAGAAAAGTATATACAAGTTTGTGTTTGAATAATTCTGCTTTAGGAGAAATAAAAACAAATTAAGCTCGATATAATTCGTTTTCTCAATTTATGATTTCTAACTGGTTTAGCATTATCATACATTCTGTCTTGTTTTCTTTTATAAAGTGTCGATACCAACATAATTTATGCGAACATATGTAACTAACTCAATATATACTTTAAAGATTGATATAAACAATTGAAAAATGGAAAAATGGAAAAAATAACAAAGCATATAACTTTAAGACACGGGCACATGATCGTATGTAGGAAAAATGGGAGATGACATGTTCTATATGAGGACAGCCTTGACTTTCTCACAAAGCTTAAGATTAATCATGGGATTGGTACTTTGTTTGTCTTCGTCTTCAGATTTCACACTTTGGTCTTACGCAAAACTCTCCAAGGTGTCAGAGAGATCAGCGAGAGAGAATATGGGCGCATTTTGTCAGCTTTCCAGCAAAAGTATGCGTTTGCATGAAGAGAAGAAGCATCTCGATCGTGGTTTCTTTCAATTTCACTTTTGAGTTTTTTTTTTTAATATATTTGAATGGAATTTAATCTCTTGAATTTTATAACTAAGCAACAAAACTAGAAGCTTGTGATCATAAAAAGTTTTAAGGAATCGATGTTTAGTTTCTTACAATGTCCCCATAAGAACACATTACATATATCTATTTATTAACAAACAACAAATTAGATATGATAAATGGTATGTTGATGAATAGAAAACCCAAATACTGTATGTATTAAATGGCATTGTACTCTCTCCGTACCAATTCCCAACAATGACTTTACGAGATCACCACGATACAATCTCAACCTCAATAGGTTTTACATTTATTTATTATTTGTGTATATTTATAAAAAAAATCGGCGGATTACAATGTTACAGCATGGCAAGGAAATTTCGAGGAAGATGAAGTGGTCTACGTCGAAGGTTTTTTTTTTTCTCCATAAAATATGTACGTTGAAGGTTCAACCATGTATAATGGATCCAGTGAACTAGGTTCAACCACCATATCCTCTCTTTTTTTGTATATCTCAGATCTATGGTTTAGTCGGTTTTGAAAAAGTTAAAAATGATGTGGGGACATAAAATAAGATAAGACCTCATACATATTTCTTTGGTAAAAACCAGATCCTTACATATTTGTTTTTTTCCGTCTACAATTTACATACGCATTGGATTTGAATTTGGTGTATTATGCGGCAGTGGTATTAGTACTAATCATATACTGTCTATATGTTATAGGCTTACAGCAAAAATAAATATATTTGTTCTCTTTCAGTATTAACCGTATTTGATAAAAGATCATTATTCAACCATGAGTAGAATTTTAGCAAAAATAAAAAAAAACCATGAGTAGAAGAATCAAATAAAGATCGTTGAAAAGAGGAAAAGAAAACAAGAAAAAGAAAAAAAAAAAGTAAAGGTCGCTGACCAATGGAAGAAAACACGATGATAGTTGGGACTTGGGAAGGCATTGCAAGCCCAAATTTACGAATTGTTATGGGCCATATACATAGTTATCAGCCCATTTAAAAATCAGTTTCTGACTTTCTGTAATTCAGTAGGCACTGCTGGGAAAAATACCCGGAACCGTAGAACCGACTCGAAATTATCCGAACCGAACCCGAATCATTTTTTTCAAAAATACCCGATGGATCCTATATGCTTGGAAATGAAGAACCGGAACCAAACCGAGAACCGAACAGGTATCCGAAATACCGGAAACATATATTAACCCATAGATATTTTGGTTCTAGGTTGGGTATGTTCGGGTAGTTTAAATTTTACAATTTTTTCTTTGTTATTTTTCGGTTAGTTCGGATATTTTTAGGTATTTTCGGATAGTTCGAATAAAAATAACCAATTTAGTATATTATTTTGATTTTTATAGATTTTATTATTCGGGTATTTTGGATAATTTCGGATAGTTTGGGTAAAATATCCGGAATCGAACCGAACCGAATGAAAACCAAAAAATTTCGGATAATTATCGGTTCTCATAGTTAAAAACCGAACCGACCCAAAACCGATTGGAACCGAACCAAAACCGAACAAACCTATTTCAGTACCTATATGGATCCTAAATATCTCTACCCAAAAGATCTGGAATTGAACCAAATACCCAGCCCTAATAGGCAGCCCTGATTGTTTTCAAACATTTTGCGTTTATCAATTTCTATCTCTTTTAATTGTTTTTTTTTGTGCAAATCAATTTCTGTTTTTTAACCGGGATGTTCGGGCCTTACCCTAGTCACACCATACTTGAAGCAAGTGGGTCGGTTAATTCCAATTTAGGATTTAAATTTTTTTCACTAAGAACATATTTTAAGTTATTTTGATATTAAATTTGCAATATTTTTGAAAATTTAAATTAATGGTGTTAAGTTTCAAAGTTTCCAACTCAACACTTATTGGCAATGAGTGGATTGGACCATATCTCTTATATTTCGCTCAATATTTTATCACATTTTCGATGTGTAATATTCTTCCTACGCCCTCTCGAATTAATGACTCATATAACATTAATCTCGATAGTATTCTAATATAAGATTAATTTCGGGTTAGGTTAATCGGACCATTTTTGGGTCGGATCGATTTCGGTCTGAGTGGGACATTGTGTGTTCGTATGTTAAGTTTTATGAGTTTCCAACTCAACATCAATTGACAATGAGTATATTGGCCTATGCTCTTATATATCGTTTAACGTCCCATCACACTTTCGATATAAGATATTTTTCACAAATAGTGCTAAGTTTGAAAAAAAAAAGTGTGATGTTTTAAATTTTCCAAATATTTATATACAAATTTGTGATTTTTTGAGAAAGGACATTCTATTGAAATTGTGGGTGAATCGTTACAACATAGAAAAATATGAAATAAAAACAATACTAAAGATTAAGGTAAAAGCAGAACCGCAACCAAAAAAAAAACCAAAAAGCATATAATCCGTGCTTGAGACTCGAGCCAACGATTAATCCCAAGCCTAAGGTAGAAGCTTCCCTAACCCAACATAGAAAATGAACCACCCAAACAATACTCTCCAATCTGAATAGAACACCTACATGCTGAGAAGTGGGTCTAGCCGAAAAAGAGAGATAATTGCAGGACAAACCAGTTCCTGCGAACGCATAATTTGTGATTTACACGATGGTAAAACACAATAATCCAATAACTTTTGTTGAGCTAACTCACCGTCACAATATTTGTTTCATTTAATGTTGCACCTCTGTTGACTTCGCTCAAACTATAAAACGATTATGGTGATTAAATGCAACAATCCAATTTCGGACGAAAATGACAAAAAAGGTAGATTGAAAAAATTGTGTTAGGCACATAAACTAAACCCTCTAAACCATTCAGAAGGTAAATATTTAAAAAAAAAAACGATGACGCGCCACCTCCGTTAAAGATACGCCACGTGGACCATTACTCAGAACGTGATTGGCTGATCTTACGTTGAAGCAAGTCACCAAAACCCCATCAATCAATCCTATAAAATCCTTCCCCACTCGCATCGTATACGACACGCGCGCGCGTGGACTCATCTTTGTCTTTGGTTAGTTTTGGTTTTCTGGAGACTTTGTTGACCTTTTGGACTTGGGGAAAAAAAAGAGAAGAAGACCGTCGTTGATCTCCGATGGCGATTAGAGGAATCGTTGATGTTTCGCGGATTTTGGGGGTTGTGTTGTTACTGTTGACGGTTAACTACGGAGAAGCGGTATGGTTGACGATTCCGGCGTCGGGAGGGACGAAGTGCGTCTCCGAGGAGATACAGAGCCACGTTGTCGTCTTGGCTGATTACTATGTCGTCGATGAGCATAATCCTGAAAACACACCGGCTGTTTCTTCTAAGGTACGGGTTTCGATTGTGCCCTTGAATCGCTGCGAAATGGAGGAGATTTTTCTGTTCAATTTTGTGGGTTTTTTTGTTTCGATTTTAGGTCTATGTTAGTTTCGCGTTAGGGTTTTGTTGGTTGTTTTGTGGGTTTGGGTGTATACGAATCAAACTTGTGTGTAATTCGATTGTGCTTTATCATCAAGTTGTGAAATTTCAGTTGGTGACTTGGTACGGATTTGATGAATGTCTTACTCATTGATGTGTGTTGTTGAGAGAGCAATCAACTGTTGAAGAATAACCAGTGAATTTTCTTTTAATGCATTACACATATCTCACCATTAAGAAAATGATGGAGTGATGCATTAAATTGTTGGTTTTAATCGAAATTTATAGTGTTTTGTGCTGTCCGTTGATGACTTCTTTCGATATTCAGGATAATCAGATTTGCAATTTTCAACTTCTTTAAGTTCTAAGGATGCAAATTTGTTTTGCATGTTAATGTAGATCATTGGTAAGACTTATGGTGTCTTGAATTTTCTCTGATTACCTTTGTATAGGTAACATCTCCTTATGGGAATAATCTTCATCACCAAGAAAATGTAACACATGGCCAGTTTGCTTTCACAACTCAAGAATCTGGAAACTACTTGGCTTGTTTCTGGATTGATTCCAGTCACCCGCAACCCAATCCTATAACCCTTGGGATTGATTGGAAGATTGGTATTGCAGCCAAAGATTGGGACTCTGTCGCTAAAAAGGAAAAGATCGAGGCAAGTTAAATCTTGTCTTCTTTTCACATCTAGTTGAACATCTTTCCGCATTTCTTATCTCTGATGTGAGAACTCCACTGTTATGAATGTGTATTTGCAGGGTGTTGAGCTTCAGTTGAGGAGACTTGATGGATTAGTACAAGCAATTCGTGAGAACATAAATTATATAAAAGACAGGTACGTGTCTTTCGCCTTGTTGCGATTAAGTGTTATCTCTTGAAGTCTGGGACAAGAACATAGTGATAAAATTACAAATTTTGGATACAGGGAAGCCGAGATGCGAGAAGTGAGTGAAGCAACCAACTCAAGAGTTGCTTGGTTCAGTATTATGTCACTCGGGGTTTGCGTTTTGGTTGCGGGTATGCAGATATGGTACCTGAAGCGATATTTCCAAAAGAAGAAACTCATCTAAAACTTGGCTCGAAGGAAACTTACTCTATATAGTAACATCACACATTCCCACCTTGAAAAGAGGGAATTGTAGAGTCAATTGGTTAAAATCGAAGAACGACTTTTCGTTTATATTTTATGTTAAACTTTACTACTATCGATAGTTAGAGATCATTGAGTTTGTGCACATCTCTGTGTTTGATTGATCTCTGTTGGAGTAGAATGTGACAATGTACCAAAGCTCTTTGTTTTTTTTCAGGCATTTTGGGGGTAATTTTAGTATCCGAAACATGAATGTTAACACGTGTATTTATATCATGGTGCTAATAAACCAAGATTAAAATAAAATAAAATTGGGTTGGGTGACGTAGACTTGCAAAGAAGAAAGTAAGATTATCATGTAGACAAGCTTATTGTATGTCATGTCCTTTTCTTTCATGTGTGGGAACAGTTAAGACATCAGATCGGAGCAAATATAATATATATATATATATATATATATATCTTATTAGTAATGGAAGAACCAAAACCATTTTGGTTAGGTCATCTAAGAACTCACCAGTAGTTTATAGACAACATTTTTTTCAAAACGTTTATAAATGAATTTTAAATTGCCTAGTTAAGGTAAAATATGTATATTTCTCTTTCTTTTTTTTTCTCAATTATTTTACTGTTGTTTTGCTGATATCATCATCTTGCTTAAACTATACAATAGATCTCTCTTTAATAACAAAGAAATATAAAAAGTTTATGCTATGAGAAATAATAGAATTTGGAATATATATTATAATAAAAATAAAAATAAAGAAGAGGTGTAATCCATTAGCCTAAGTTATGGAAGATGGAGTCCAAGCATGAATCCAACTCTAAAGTCCTTTTCACTTTCGCCTAATCTCTTTCTTTCGTACGTCATCGTACGAACCTCTCACTTACCATTATCATTACCATTGATCATTTCTAATAGTATATGTTTTGCATTTCACTTATCTCTCAAATTAGTGATGCTCATCTAACTAATCTGATAACGATAATCATCAAATCGAGCCTGATTTTCTTCAGTCCGGTCAAATTTATCAAGACCTATGAATGACACTTGAATTAATACCATAAATTATCAAGCAACATACTGTAATTAAGACACAAAACTTGCAGCCATTTGAGAGGTTGCACAAAATGCCACAACACAAAGAAACAACTTCTGTTACTCGAGAACTACTCCTTAACTCTTTCTACCCTCTCTCTCTTTAGCTAATGTTTCTCCATATTTAGCTAAAGTGTGCTTATTCAACTCTCTCTAAACTACTTTCTTAAACTATATGACCAAAACTTCCTATCCTTGTATTGCCTTTTATCCAAAAAAACAAAAAAACTGTAATTAACATGACATGCATGATGCAACTAATTACGATTTTTTTTGTCAACTATTATTATAACTCTTTTTCAGTTGTTAAAAAAAATTATTATTCTTTTAAGTTAACACCAATATAAAAAGAACACTGATATATACAAAACTTTCAATCACAACAAATTAGATTACCATTTTCTTTTGATACAAGATTTTATTAGTTACCATAACTTAGCCTTTTTACTGACCAAACAGAAGAAAAACAAAATACAAGTCTAGAAATCTAGAACCTACCAGTCCCGAGGGTGATTTTTAAATACCAAAGCATTACATACATTTATATATAAAGAATTAAAGATGAATATTGCTTGGCTTATGTGTAAATGTGATCTTCAAAACCGTATAGAAACGTATCGAAGCAAATAGTAGTACTTAGTTACTTGCTCATTCTGATTATGTGATAAGATTCCACTCCCAATGAAAAAACAAAACAAAAATCCAATTGGCTGGTAATGGGTTTCATAATTCATACCACGTCATCGCTGTTTGTGAAGCAAACTCGCAAAAGTGTACGTATATTACTATAAATTCGCAGAAATTAATGAACCATATTATTGACAAAAAATAAAAATAATGAACCATATTATACTGGGAAAGTAATTTGTTATTCGATACCCATCGTTGCATATTGGCATAGCAAGTCGAATCCTTGCACAATTTCATTTTTTTTACTACTTACTTTCATATATCTAGAAGTCTCAATTTTGTAAATAATTTCTTGTTTTGTAAAGAGTTTTGATAAATAATAAATAAATTGTAAATATGCTGGAGTAAATCTCAATATTGGAGGATTGTATAACTAAAATTGAAATACAGATATATCTATGATTCATTTTGTAAGCTATAGGTACGAGATGATACTATTATAATTTCTTTTAATTTTATTTATCAAGCAATAAAGAAAATATTAATTAGTTTTAATAAACTATGATTCATGTTAGGATATTTAGTATTTTTATTTGTTTGTGAACTCGTATTTCCATCGTTTCTCATCCACATTTAGTTTATATTTGTGTCATTTTGTCATCTTTGAGTTTTAGTTTGATTTATGATGCATTTAGAGTGTAAGACATGTTTCTTTTGTATTTTGCATCTTGTTTCATGTTTTAGCCTTTAGGTGTCTTTTCGGAACTTATAGAGTGGATGCGATAGAGAGGAGACTCGGGAGATGGATTGGAGATGAAAATGAGGTCAATGACTAGCCAAAAAGATGAAGAATTGTCAAGATGTACTGTCCATATGTTCAGACCGATGGATACCACCCGATGAAGGAAATTCGGAGTGCATCACCCATCGGTTGCACCCTGATGGAACATACACCGATGAGGCATCCAATCGGTCCAAACCGATGGGATGAACCGATGGAGCAAGCATGCCTCAAGCCTTTTGCTCATTCTGGAAATTGGCTATGTGCATGGCCCATAGGACGCCAAACCGATGGAGCATACACCGATGGGTCATGCAAACTGTTGAGTTTTATGTTTCCGTTGACTTTCACCATTTGACCCGGGAACCTTTTTTTAAGTCTATATATATGTTTTTAGGCTAAAAATACCATAAGTTTCTCTCCTCTAGAGTTAGATTTAGATCCAAACTCTTCTCTTGACTCTTGATATTTTGGATTGATCTTCAACATCTCATGCCATTTTAGAGAATGATTCTTCAAACTCTTATCCCTTATCTTTTTATTTATGCATTTTTATGATGTTTATGTCTTTTTCTTTGTTCTTCATCATGTTTAGTGATTAGTCTTTAGTTAGATAATGGGTAATGCTTTATTAGAATGATTTGATGATTAGATGATGATGATTTAGGTTGATATTTGTTAGATCCTTCACTTAGGTTGAGATTAATGATAGTTTTGACTTGACCACTCAAAATCTAGACTTTAGGCATTTCACGCCCGGAAGGTGTTTGTGAAAATGTTTGAACCAAATATTTTGTGAGCTTTACATACCTAGCCAATGAAAATTGATGATTATGGTGCTTAGTGAACTAATTGGATTTTTTCTTAATGCTCATTGATTATCTAATTGCAAACGGAAGTTTATGATAATTAAGTGATTAGTAAAGTAATTAGTGCCATGGAAGTGGATTAGTCATATTTGTGAGTTCCATGTTCTAGGATGATGTTTAATGTAATATTTGGCATCATTATTTGGTTGTTAAACCATTCTTATGATAGTTAAACTCATGGTCCAATGCTTTTACCTTGTTTTGTTTCTTGCATTTTGATTTTTTAAAACCATTAAAACCCCGAAAATATTTGCTATAGATTAGTTTGTTTCTCGCATCTCTAGTGTGCAAACTTTAGTCCCTTGGAACCGACCCTTAAATACTATCTCGGTGTACCATGCACTTGTGGTTTTGTAACTTTATAAATGTAAACCTTAAGCGCCTAATTGGAGATCTCTAGAAAAGGTAAAATTAGCGCGTGTCAAGTTTTTGGCGCCGTTGCCGAGGTAATTAATTCTAATTGAAATGAAATAATAAATAACATTATATAAGTAAGGAGTTATTTTCTAATTAATTTTTGTTTGTAAAAAAACATTATATGGGGAAATTCTTATATATATCATATTTTATATTTTATTTCCAAAAATTATCACCAAAATTCTAAAATTCCAAAAATACAATTAACAAATATTTTATTGCTGATGAACTTATTTTATATACGTTTTGGTTTCATGTAAACAAATTTGTCACAATTTTTTGTAAAAATATTATAACCGTAAATTTTGTGAAGAAAATGAAAACTTTTTACATATAGAAAGGTAGCAAAACGGGGTGTTTTTTAATCTAGATATTGATACAAGATCATTACAAGCTATTAGCAAATCTTCTGTGATGAGCCTTTTGGAATGAACGATTATAAGAATTGAAATGGTACATCATTGTGTAAACTCCTAAAATGGTAACACATGCAAAATCAAACTTTATTATAAATGAGAAATGCTATTCGATGCCCGTATATATATTTAGGAGTGACATAAGTCGCATCAAACGATAGATAAGATATGTTCGAATAAAATTTCGTCGATTGCGAGCGAACATAACAAAAACAAGCATCTAGTAACGTGGGAGATTGATGTCATGCTTAATTAGGCTAAACAAGAGAACATAGAATGTTGTCCCTTTTACGTTATGTTTCTTTCTTTCTTCCTTTTTTATACACTTACAGATATATAATTTTGTCATTTGTCTACGTGAACTGTAATCTCAAACTCATCGAATACTCGCACACATTTTGATTGATGAGGGAAGCAGAATAATAATTGATAGAGACTTAGCGGGTTAGATAATTATTGATGTGCATCCGTGATGAATACTATATCTCATTAAAAAATTTAGTAGATTGTTATAAATCGGAAATATTCTCATTAAAAACTATTTATATATAAGTTACCAACGTAATCTATAGATCATATTTACTTCTATTGTATATTCACTCGTACAGTCCGGTTTCTTTGTTTCCGGTCATTCTAGCATTCGATCTTCTAATTAAAATTTATCCTATCATCAACATTTCAAATCTCTATAAAATTTAGCTACCACTTTTTTTTTCCCAAACATAATATAATTTGAAATCAACGGAGTGAGCAGCTTCATTATTCAGTCCTTTCTTGTTTTACCGAATTATTCATCACCGAAATTAGCACCAACATACAAAATAATTTTTCTTTGTTAAATTTTACGAGTTTTCAAATTTAAAATCAATTAACAGTGAATACATTGATCTATGTTCCATATATTATTCGAACATAATTTCACTTTTTGGATTGGCAACAAATTCTCTTAACCACCAAAGTCTCCCACCTTAACTAATCAAGACTCTTCCTAGCTACATGGTTTAGGCTGTTTGATTTTCACACTTTTTCTTATATTTGTCCACTCTTTTACTTGATTTTATCTCTTTCAAAATTGTCCTACATCTTTTACCTAGTTTTTTGTTGTCTTCTGATGTAAAACCTTGTTTTTATAATACATTTTTAAATTATACCAAAAAAGCCTGATGTCTGGAACTCTGGATTAGTATTGCTAATAGTTTTTTTTTTGCATGCGTATAAGTTTGTTTATAATAGTTTAAGGAACATAGAAACCAATCTAATAACGATCTACGAATCTAAATTTAATATGATGCAAAATGGAAAAAAACAAAAGCAGGCAGCCTTAGTGATGACGAAAGGAAGAGCACTAGTAGCCGCGTCGCATTGGAAGGACCTAACCACGCTTGTCGTTTCATGGGACGAATCACAACAAAATTTATTACAAAGAGCACATTTTATTTCGCTTTTGCTTCATTAATTTAGGTTTTTCTACGATATTTTTTAAATAGTACTCTTGATTTCCGGACAAAACGTGGCTCAATTTACTCCTTCTAATTACTAATAAATATGCAAACATCATCTATTTCATATATTGTAGATAGACTAGTTTAGAATATTTTCTTGATTATTTGATATAAAGTTTTTGTACTTGAACTTAGTCTCTTGAAATCAATACAAATATACAATATATAGTTTCGTCTTTAGATAGTAACAATAGATCCGTACAAAAATGGAAAAACATATGACAGATTTTGACAGAGTAAATGATAATGGTTTTTGATAAAATTATAACTGATTTAGAAATAACTTAAAACTATATGAAAAAAATGAAAAATCATTTTGACAGTTTAATTAACTAGTGGAATAAGTAAAATACAAAAATGGATTTTTAATTAAGATTAACATTCTATTATAATTATATAAAAAATAAAAAATATGAAAATAAAATAAAAAAGTTAAAAATATCATTCAGATCCACATATATAAAAATATAATTTTCTGGTTTAATATTTTCAGCTTATGATTTATATTTTTCCACAGCTAAATTAATCTGTAAAATCATCCAAACACCAACGACGAGTTGGTGTAGTGGTTAAACCTCTGAATTACCGAAAACGTAGAGACTTTGGAAGTCACGGGTTCAATTCGCGTTGAAAGAAGTCTGCTCTCCAAAGAAGAGTTAAATTACATGGTTTGGACCCCGTCCTAAAGATGTACGGGTCCACGAGCTCATAACCTCTTAGTCATCTAAAAAAAATCATCTAAACCCGTAAACAATAAAATCGTATTTTTTCGTCAATGAAATAAAAATTGATTGCCATTGAAAGTCTTTGTGATCTTAATGGTTAATCACCCGTGTACTTACATGTACTTCTTCTGTAAATGTGGTACGAAAAAACTATAAATTAGCCTATAGAAAAATAATAGAATTGATTAATCTTTGGATGAGATGGTGTCCACTCTTCAAACCACCACGATGTTCCCTATCTATTATCGGCGACAAGATGAATAAGTTTATGCACGCATTTATTTTAAGCCACTAAACCTAACCATCATTCGCTTCTACATTTTATTAAAATAAGATATTAAATCAGCCATCTCATCGGTTAAAATTCAACATTTGTGGGTCATCATCCACACGACACAACGGATTATTCACATAAGGCCGCGTAAAAATGAATTCGCAAATCCCGGAAAATATTAATAAATTGTGAGAAATTGAAAAAGCCATGTGTCCCGGCAATTCTAATAATTAAATTTATGTTGATTTTGCATATATAGAGACATGATAGACATATATTTGTTGATGCTGCAAAAATGATAATCACCCACGTTACTCACTGAAACGAAGAAATTTTGCATAATGTTGTAATTATAACAAGAGATGAATAGTTTCGTGAATATTCAGGTTGATACTAAATCCTCTTTTTGTAGATTCGACAAGTGTGACGAGTGGACAAAAAAATGGATGACGTCTGGAAGTGGATTGTATATATATACAAATATATAATGTAAGTGCATGCTTTTTGATTCTTCGAAACTATTTGCTTATAACTTACGGATATATATGGTTCGGCTTGGACGGAAAAGTCTAAATATAATTTGGTATATATTGCTACATTACATACTTTTTATTGGTACGATACTTTATGATTTGTTATCAATATATTAAAATACTATATTGATGAAAACATTCTCCTTAGTGATCTTAGTTTAGTAATCAAGCCATCTTAATTATCAACATATTTATTCCAATGAAAATGCAACATTATTCTTCTTAAGCAAGTCTTTACAACCAAAAGTCCAATAAATAAATTAAAATAGGTATGTAACCAACGAAACTTACGACCTAATCCGGTCTTGATTATATAGAACAAAACTATAGTTAGCCACACATAATGGATACTCATTTGATAACAATTAAAAATCTATAATTACAAGTTGATGACTAAATAACCAATGGATTGTACAATGCACTCATATATTGCCTTTTGTGTCAGCCCAATTTGGCTATATAAGCAAGTACTCTCTCGTAGAGTAATCATTCACAGTCAGAACTAAGTACACTTGAATACATCAAATACAAATAAGAAAGAGAAACCTAGAGAGAGAAAGTGAGATCAAATGGAGAGTGAGAAAATGTGGGGAGGGTTAATGAATAGAGTGAAACCATACTTAGCAATGATAGCTATGCAATTTGGTTATGCCGGTATGTACATAATCACCATGGTCTCTCTTAAGCATGGCATGAACCATTATATCCTAGCCGTTTATCGCCATGCAATCGCCACCGTCGTCATCGCTCCGTTTGCTCTTTTTCATGAAAGGTATACATATATGGTTCTTCATCATATCTTTTTTCTGTTTTATTTGTGAACCGACCGAAAACTATAGACTAAGTTCTAAGTTAGAAAAAAAGTATTATGATTACCATATAGCTTGGACTACCATAATTTTGTTCTCTATATATAATTGTTTTATTGTTTTTTTTTTGTGTGTATATCTTAGATTGCTTTTTAACGTAAAACTCATCAAGAGAAATAAAATTCATGATTGACCGTAGCTAGGTTATACATAATACATGTACAGAAGCTTCAGTTAACATTAATTATTTAGTTAACGTAAGTAATTTGTGTTATTGTTATGATTATATGCAGGAAAACAAGGCCGAAGATGACGTTCCGAATATTCCTCCAAATTGCACTGCTCGGATTTATTGAGTAATACTCGTTAACTAGCTAATCTCGTATCATTCACAAGAAATACTATAAGAACAAACTCCGAAGATTTTTTTCTTTGAAATTTTTTTTTTTTTTGTCATCTAGATATTTCTCATTGATCTTGTTAAGCCTCTTTGAAATTCTTCTATAGTTAATGAAAATTAAACAAAAGTTAATTAAATGAGTTTTGATAAAATGACAGGCCGGTGCTGGATCAGAACCTCTACTACGTGGGGATGACTTACACGTCAGCAACTTTCGCTTCTGCTACCGCTAATGTCCTTCCCGCCATTACCTTCGTCTTGGCCATCATTTTCAGGTTTACATTATTTCTTATTCTTATAAAATAATATTCACCTTAATTTACATTTTTGCTTCATATTGATCCCATCATAAACTCAAACTGCCTTTTTTTATAATCAAATTAATGAATGGAACAACCCAGTATCAATAGTAAAATACAAACTTAATTAATGGAATTACGAATATATCTTCACTGTTGGTGAATTGTACAGTTTTATTTACTTAAATTTGATTCTTGTTCTGAGAATAATTATTTGACTTTTCCCATACCGTGGGAACAAGATTAATGGAATCATGGGAAAAACACGGTTCATACGTTCGCGGAATATGATATTGATACCACTTAAATAATAAATTAATAAACACCAAAAGAAATATACCCTGTGAGATCATGACTTCGACTTACGTAGGATGTCATTATAAGGCTATATGGAACATTACTGTTTTTTTCATGCACATGTAAATCTAAAATATAATCAGACATAAGCTCGTTTAACGATTTTTTATTTAAATAAATAATTTTGCAGATTAGAGAGCGTGAACTTTAAGAAGGTACGAAGCATAGCCAAAGTTGTCGGAACAGTGATCACAGTCTCCGGTGCACTTCTCATGACTCTCTACAAAGGTCCAATCGTCGACTTTATAAAATTCGGCGGTGGCGGAGGAGGAGACGGTGCTGGTGGGGCCAGTCACGGTGGTGCAGCAGCGGCGGCGTTGGACAAACACTGGATTCCAGGAACACTTATGTTGTTGGGAAGAACTTTTGGTTGGGCCGGTTTTTTCATTCTACAAGTGAGTACCAATTAATTTACAATTTCCGGTTTACTCATTAACCGCTGAAAAAAATAAAAAATCTAAAGTCTAAACGGTTTTGTCTTAAAACGCAGTCGTTTACATTGAAGAAGTACCCAGCTGAGCTGTCATTAACGGCGTTAATATGTTTAATGGGAACGTTAGAAGGAACCGCCGTCTCATTGGTAACGGTACGTGACATGAGCGCTTGGAAAATCGGCTTCGACTCAAATCTCTTCGCCGCCGCTTACTCCGTAAGTCACATATAATTAATTTTCTAATTGAAAGGATTAATTATTAACTAATTACTAAGTTAATTGGTGATGATTAGGGGGTGATTTGTTCGGGAGTAGCGTATTACGTGCAAGGAGTGGTGATGAGAGAAAGAGGACCAGTTTTTGTTGCGACATTTAATCCTCTTTGTGTCGTTATTACTGCAGCTCTTGGTGTTGTTGTCTTGTCTGAAAGTATTCATCTCGGAAGGTATTTATTTATTTATTTTTCTAAAATTAATAGTATTAAAAATTTTGGTCCCAATTAATTAATTGTTTCTACTAATTTTTTTTTCAGTGTGATTGGAACGATATTTATAATCGTGGGTCTATACACCGTTGTGTGGGGTAAAGGCAAAGATAAGAGAATGACGGATGATGACGAAATTAGCAAAGGACTTCCGGTGAAAAATCCGGTTAAACCGGTTGATACCGGTAAAGGCTTAGCCGGAGAACCGGAGATGAAATCAAAGGAAGGTCAGGAGACTACAAACAAGGCTACTCAAGTTGAGATTTGAGGATACTTATGTTATAACGAAGACGAAATCAGTCTTTCTATTCTCTGTATATTGTGGTCTATGCTTTTGCTTCTTTTTTTGCTTTCAAGGTTACAGAAAGATTTTGGCAGATCAGATGTAATTGATGAGATGAATCAATCATCTTATAGTTAACTACAAGTTTTTCTGAGATAATAATCAAAGAGAATATATCAAGAACCAATGTTCCGGTTTTACTCGCAAGATCAATAACCGAAGAATTTCACATACAAAAAAGGAGTTTTTAATGCGCGGAAAATAATCAAGATGAGAAAACAAAGGAGAATGATGAAATGGAGATGAGGAACGTGATAAAGAAGTAGTTAACGGAGGCAGGAGAGGCGGATGAGAAGCTACCGGCTGGGCCATTAGCGGGGTTACCTGGAAAGGAACCACCGCTTGAAGGAAGCACAGATGATCTTGGTGAAGCTGCTATGGATCCGGGACCATCAAAATCAGGTGAAGGCGCTGGTGCATACATTATATCCTTAGGAAGAGTATCAGGTGGAGCTAAAAGCGGCGCAAATTGTTGAGGTCCTGCATTTTTACCCATTGCACTTAGATTAGACAGGACGATTCTAGCATCCGGTTTCTCCTATGAAACATATATATTTTTTCGAAAGAACTTACCGGGACATCGTGGTTGAAGAGACCTAGTGAGCCTGAAAAAAACGAAAGAGAAAGAAATGGTAAATATTTTAGAATCATTAGTAGGGGTATTTTGATAAGAGGAGAAGACAATGTGGATGTATTTTACTTACATGGTCAAGATAGTGCCATTGGCAAAACCGTTGTAATCACAGGTTGTAACGTTACAGCCAGCGCTACTCTGCTGCACCGTGATGTTCCCGAGCATGAGGTTGCTGTATCTACACTGCATACTCGAGCAAGAGACGGCTAAAGAAGCAGGCTCACAATACAAACTGCACATCACATCACACACACACCACAAGTGAAGAAAAATGCAATCAGAGAGGATTTGATTAGTCATCTCGATTAAAACAGCTAGAGAAGGAGAGAATCTTGGATAGGATATTATTACTTGCGACTCCCAAGCGCACAGCTGCATTGCACACAGTGACCTGCAGCTAGAGCATAGCTACCGTTTGGGACGATCAATCCGAAATCCGAAGCATATTTAGGGAAATTCGAAGCACAAGCTGAGAGGAGATGAAGATACAGAACCAAACATTAATCATCTGTTATTGTTTGCTACCAATAGAACACTCAGCAAAAAAAAAAACGCCACAAAGAAGCAAACTTTTGGAAGCTTAAACTCATTGAATGCCTTAAAACGAGACTCAAAGTGCACAAACAATCAAAGCCCACAAAGCTACACTAAAAATCCCAATTTGGCAACAAGATTGACCACAAACTAACAATAAAAACTACTTCCCATTATATAAACCTCTAATGAACCCAATTTTCAGTAAAAGATAAAGACTATAGACCTCACCTGACAAAGGAACGGCGAGGATATCGCCGAAGCTAACATCAGGAGCTCCCATGGCATTCACATTCATCAAATCCGTAATAGTGGTCGAATACCTCCTCGCGATTCCGGCCAAGGTGTCGACTTCCCTGACTACGTACGACAGATAAACCGCCGGCAAAGAATTGTCGGTGCCGTTGAAACAAGCGCAAGGCAGAGGGACAACAAGACTCGTCCCTACATCGAGAATCGACGGGTCATTCACCGAGTTCGCTTCCTGGATCTGTTCGGCGGAGACTAAACCTCCGTAAACAGAGTCGGCAATCGATCCTAGTGTGTCGGAAGGTCGGGTTTTGTAATGGGTAGAGACGGATTTCCTGATTCCGTCGACACAGGAACATGTGATTGGGATTTTGAGGAAGAGCTTTGAGGGTAAGATATGATTCTCAACGTCTGGGTAAGAGATATCGATGGCGTTAGCGAGAAGGACTGAGATTGGGTCTACTTGGAAGAGAGATGCGACTTCTGAGACCTTGAGGTCGGTGTAAAGCGTGTAGCCGAGCATGGAGTTGCAAGTGTCGTTGCTTGAGCAAGGCTCGATTGTAGATTTCGCCGTCGCCGTGAAAGCTAAGCTCGAAGCTAGAATCAGAAACAAGAAGTAAAAGACGGGTTTTTCTGGGTTTTTCATTTCGATTTTGCCTGGTCCGTACTTTTTCTAGGGTTTTACGAAATTCAAACTCTCCTAGGGTTTCACTTTCTCTCTCTCTCTTACAGGACAATGCCCAATGTACAATGGACAGAGTAAATTCGTAATAACGAAGATTAATCTGGAAATTTCAGGAGTTTAGGGATTGGTAGAGGTAGAAATAGAATCTCTCTTATCTCTCTGGTTTGCTTCTTCTTCTTTGAAAGGGGGGAGAGAGAGAAGAAAAGTTAACTTTTTTGAAATAGATGAGAGAGAGAGAGAGAGAGAGAGAGGCAGACAAGTGTGTTGTACAGAGTGAACAGAAAACGGTAGCTTTGCGATCTCCGAGACAGACATCTTTTTATGTTGTTATGACAGATTTGCCCCTCACTCAATAACTCGTTTGACCGGTTTGATTCAACCATTATCATTGAAGAGTTTTTGAAATTCGCGTTTAGTAATGGGGAAACCGGAAGAAGGGTATGGCGGTAAATTCAGTTATATAAGTTGAGGCCCACTTGAAAAAAGCCCACTTTACTTTTAGAGAAGCTAAAGCAAAGAATTTTAATAGCTGTTTTGAGACTAGAATATTCTTTCCCCCTAAACACGGTCTTAAGCTTTTCACGGCGACCGTATCAAGGCGGGAAAAAGGAAAAAATCATTTTTTATATGGTAAAAATAAAATTAACGTTGTAATTTGATATTTCAAAGATTCTCAATTTCAGACAAAACTGTATGGGTTGCAATTTATGTAGCTCATCCTCATTAGGTTTAGGAATGTATTGATCCGCGAAGCAAGATCCTGTAATTTGCAGAGATTTAAGTAGAAGGAAGCATGTAACAAAGAAAATTAGGAACCATATAAAATGGTTTCTTTTCTCTAATTTATCTGGTTTGAGTTAAAAAAAACAAAACACAGTTGAAACTAAAATTTCTTGGGGATGTTCAAGATCAGATCTAAGTCCTTTTGTGTGAGTACTTCTCTTTTGCTTTCAATGTTCAAACTTTACCTTCGAGTTTATCATTTACAAGAGGGATCAGTTCCATCTTGTTCCTTGGAGTACGAGGAGTTCCTGGTTGTTGCTGAGAAAGCATGTGCCTTACATATCCATAAAACGTGCATCCCACGAGTGTGATTCCGCATCCAACAGCATTCATCGGTGATATCGGGTTTCGAAATATCATCCATGAAATCAACACAGCCACTGCAACCTGCAAATCACGTACCATCCATTGAAATATGTGCATGGAAAAATCAGAAAAAAGAAGAAGAAGAGATTATGTTATGGGTTTAGGATTTGTTTTCGTTACCTTAAGGTTTCCAGCTACATTGAATGTGACTGCTGTTGTGGTGTGAATGACATAGAAGATGGAGAAGTTAAGACAGAAAGCCAGAACACCTGAGCTGAAAATAATGATGAGAGTCGACCATGGAGACGGCTGTGCTTCAAACCAATCCAAAATTCCGTTGCCTTCAAGTAACAATGCTGGTAACCCGAGAATCATGGTCGCAAAAGGCGCCATGTAGTATACCGTGTTTATGCTAAATAGAGGGACATGACAATGAGGAGGAAACAAACACTTAGTTCCATGAAATAGAAAAACAGCAAAACCAAATCTTTCTTCTACAACTTGTCTACATAATATCATCAACTCTGTACCTAAACCCGATCTAGAGAGTCTGCAAATTTCACAATCGGACTACGAGGGCATCATATAATGAACAATTATGGATTCTAACTAGACACGGCAACAAAATACCCGTCATTGAAACCAAATGTAACTTTCATACTTTCAGCTCCCATCATGTGAAATTGAAGATCAAAACCTCAGGAAACAGAACACTTACCTGTCAAATTTCGGTCTTTGTAGAGGCAGCTAAACAACCAAACAGAGCAGCACAGAAACCGAACACGTTAAAGCTAAGTTCTGTAATAGAAGTCAGAAGAATCCCACCAACAATGGGAACCAACGACCCCCAAATACGCCAATCGAAATATTTCCTCCACAACAACCACTGTAACACAACTTCCCTCAAAAACATTACACAAAAACCAATTAGAACAAAAAAAAAAAAACAAGATCACTCTTTTTGCAAATTTCCAATCTTTAAAAACCCCGAAAAGGATTTGATAGTCTGCATAAAAGAGACAGGGATGTATCTAAGACTGATGTTTCCCAACACAATGTTGATACAGAAGACGAACGACATTGGAAAAATCCTCTTCCATCGATCTTCTGGATCAACCACGATCAATGGTTTAATCTTCAAGACTTTGATCACAATGTATGCTCCAATCCATGAACATATGAAATGAACACATGAAACCGACAATGGAAACTTGAAATCCAGTTTCTGCAACAAAAAATTTTCCAAAGGAAGAAAGGTAGTGAAAATTACATTGCAAGAAAACGTCTTAGAAAATCCTAAAACATCACACTAGCAAATTACAAAACAGCAGATCATATAAAAAAAACAAGAATATTAAACAAAAGAAAGGCCATGCTTTGTGGAATGATGAAATTAAGAGATTATTTATTACCTCGAAGATCCATTTGTTCTGATGATAATGTTGGACCAATTAAAATCAAATTTAATTAAGGCTTCATGAATCAAATTAATTAAAAGATTAATTGGTAAAATGTGAAGAGAAATGGACAACTGCTAAACCACTTGGGCCTAAGAGTTTAAGTGTGTTTGATCATTTGTCCCACATTGCTTAGACTATAAAAAATTAAGTGATATATAAAAGAGGACACACACTTTTATGTTCAAAAGTGTGCACCTAGAAAGAGAGATGGCTAAGCCACACGAGCGCGCCGCCGCCGCTCGCTCGGCTCGGCACGTGGGCTTTATATTTGGCACTTAGGCACTTGGGCACTTGGGCTTTAAGATGATCAGATTCTTTTTGGTCAATGTCAACACGAAAGTCAACACGTTTTGAAATCAAAAACGAAATCAAAACATTTCTCCTTTATTGCAGAATCATAATGGCTCCGTGTCTTGCGCTCCACGCCCTGACATCACGCCTTGTGATTAATGCCCATGATCTGTGCCCTGTCTTTATGATAGAGGAGCTGATCACCTCTCTCTCTTGGCTATATATACAAGCCTCATCTCTTCTCATTCTTCACTCACTCATCTCTGAAACATCAGAAAGAAAAACTCCAGCAATCTCTCTCTCTCTCTCTCTCTCTCTCTCTCTCTCTCTCTCTTTTTTCCAGTAAGTGTCTCGAGAGTATAGCGTAGATTCTTGGTTCGTAGATTCTATAGTCGAGTGTCGCGACTATAGTCTAACATAGTTTTATCTTGGGATTCGGAATCTCACAGATCCGCCACACTGCGGGAGATTTTATGAATTAAGGAGAGAGATCATATCTCGACTCTGTGTTCTTTTAAATCGTTATATATATATATATATATATATATATATATATATATATATATATATCATTTATATTCTCCTTAATTCGCTTTTCTTCAATCCGGTCTTTTCGGTGCCTACAATCTTAATTCATAAAAATTCGCTTCCTACTTATCGCTTGAATCGAATTGAGAATTGCGATCTGTTTTGTAAACGATTTCAAAAACGTTTTAAAATTTTTTATTTATTTATTTATTTATTTATCTCTGAAACAGTTCTGCAAATGTTTTTATAACGATTTCGCAGAAGGTTTCAATCTAATCTGAATTTTTTTTTTTAATCTGTAAAATTCATAAACGATTTCCGTGAAGGCCTTTGGACGAGTCTCGCGAAACATTTCTTGAATATTTTCTGGGAAACAAACCTTCTGGTTAAATTCCACATAATTATATAGTGATTAAAACGCTTTATAAAGCTATCACTTTCACTTCTCGTTACTGATTCTGTTTATTTTCTGATACAGATCATGACTACCGGTGCTGACAACGTTCTCTCGGGAATAGGATCCAGTGCGTTGGCGCCCCAAATCGGGGATGGTCTTCCATTGCAAACCTCTGTTGTAACCTCCGATGTGCCTTCTCTCGCTGCTATCACTCTAGATAAGTTCGATGGGACCAACTTCAAGTCATGGCAGAAAAAGATGCATTTCTTTCTAACCACACTGAAATTGGAGAAGTATCTCACGGAGAGCAAACCTATTTTGCCTTCGGAAAATACTGATCCCCGAGCTCTGGCTAGTGTCGAGGCATGGAACCATGGAGACTACTTGTGCCAATGCTACATCCAGAACCGTCTGGTTGACCAGCTGTACAACGTGTACAGTGAGTTTTCAACCTCCAAGGCTCTCTGGAATGCTCTGGATATGAAGTACAAGTCTTTCAATGTGGGCTCTGAAAAGTTCGCTGCTGCGAAATTTATGAACTACAAAATGGTGGATTCAAAACCCATCATGGACCATATTGGACAAGCACGGATTTGTCGCCAACTACGAGTCCGACAAGCCGATCATCAAGAAGCATGGTATTTTTGTAGGCAAGGGTTATGAAAAGGACGGACTTGTCAAAATGTGTGTTCAGACAGTCCTCCGTAACAATAATGTAACCACTTCCAAAGTTTCAATGAAAAAAAAACAAGTTGCTTATTTGACTGAGTCTGATAACATTTGGCCTGAATGATTAGGACATGTGAATTATAAATCCATTCAAAGATTAATTAATTTGAACCTAATTCCAAAATGCAAAATAAACAAAGACAAATGTGAAATTTGTGTACAAGCAAAACTTACAAAAACACTATCACCTCATGTTGAAAGAACAACCGAACCTCTCGGTTTAATACACACAGATTTGTGCGACTTAAAATTTGTACAAACAAGAGGTGGTAAAAAGTATTTTGTAACATTCATAGACGATTGTACAAGATACTGCTATGTATACCTATTACATAGCAAAGACGAAGTCTTGGAAAAATTCAAAGAATACAAGACCGAAGTCGAAAACCAACTTAGAAAAACTATTAAAATAGTTCGAAGTGATAGAGGAGGTGAATATGATGGTCCTTTTAATGCATTTTGTACTGAAAAAGGCATTATCCATCAAACCACTGCTCCCTATTCACCAGAATCCAATGGAGTTGCGGAACGAAAGAACCGTACTCTAAAAGAAATGATGAATGCAATGTTACAGGAATCTGGGTTAGCCCAGAATATGTGGGGGGAAGCTTTGCTCACCACTAACTATATCCTTAACAAAATTCCTCACAAAGTCACTGGTAAAACACCATATGAACTTTGAAAAGGTAATCTACCTTCGTACAAATACCTCAAAGTGTGGGGGTGCCTCGCAAAAGTCGCAGTACCACCTCCTAAAAAGGCCGCAATCGGACCTAAAACCGTTGGTTGTATGTTCATTGGATATGCACACAACAGTAGTGCTTATCGATTTTTGGTTCATAAATCAGACATACTGGATATTCATGTAAACACAATCATGGAATCAAGAAATGCATATTTCTTTGAACACGTGTTTCCTTGTAAGGATAAACAAGGGTCAAAGCAAACTCGTGAAGAAAGAGATGCAACGACCTCTGTAAATGAGGCAAGCACTTCTGGGACATCATTTAATGATATAGAAGAAGTTGAAGATGAGAACATACACTGAAGCCATGTCTACACCAGACGCACTTTATTGGAAGGAAGTCGTCAATAGTGAAATGGACTCGATTATGCAACATCATACTTATGAAATAACCGAGTTACCACCAGATTTTAAACTACTTGGGTGTAGATGGATTTTCAAAACAAAATTAAAAACCGATGGCCTAATTGATAAGTACAAGGCTCGCCTTGTGGTACAAGGATTCCGACAAAAAGAAGGTCATGATTTCTTCGTTACCTATTCTCCATTAACGAGAATAACTTCAATTCGAATGCTGATAGGAATTGCAGCATTACGAGACCTCGAAATCCACCAGATGGATGTAAAAACTGCCTTTCTAAATGGTGATTTAGAAGAGAAGTTTATATGAAACAACCCGAAGGTTTTGTAGTCCCCGGACAAGAACACAAAGTCTGTCGACTTGTGAAGTCTTTATATGGACTTAAATAAGCCCCAAAACAATGGCATAAAATTTTTGACAACGTCATGATGTCAAATGGATTTCACATTAACGAATGTGATAAATGCATATACATCAAAATTACACCTAATGCGTATATTTTGCTCTATCTATATGTAGATGACATGCTCATTATTGGGAGCAACAAAGATATTATCCAACAAACTAAGAACATGCTTAGTGGACAGTTTGACATGAAAGACATGGGTCTCGCAGATGTCATTCTAGGGATAAAAATCATACGGAGGTCTGACGGAATAACTCTGTCTCAAGATCATTATGCCGAGAAAATCCTAGAGAGGTTCAAAAACCACTCTATTGGGACGGCAACAACTCCTTTAGACTTGCAACTTACCTTGTCGAAAAATATGGGTGAAGCAATTCAACAAGTGGAGTATGCTCGGGTTATCGGTAGTCTGATGTACTTAACCAATTGTACTCGACCCAATCTAGCACATGCAGTCAATGTACTGAGTCGCTACACAAGTAATCCAGGCAAACAACACTGGAAAGCCATAACAAGAGTTTAAACTACTTGCGATACACTAAAAACTATGGCTTGCACTACGGTAAAGATCCGGCAGTTTTGGAAGGATACAGTGATGCAAACTGGATATCCGACTCCAAAAACTCTAAATCCACAAGTGGATATGTCTTTACACTAGGCGGTGCAGCAGTGTCCTGGAAATCTTCCAAACAAACTCTGTTGGCTATATCAACTATGGAATCTGAATTCATAGCATTAGACAAAACTGCAGAAGAAGCAGAGTGGCTTCGAAATTTTCTGGAAGATATCCCCATGTGGAACAAACCAGTCCCAACACTACGTGTACACTGTGATAGCCAATCGGCTATTGCACGGGCACTGAACACTATTTACAATGGTAAATCTCGTCATATCCGGAGACGACATAAAACCATTCGACACTTGATCTCGACTGGTGTAATCACAGTAGACTACATAAAATCGGCAGAAAACCTAGCTGATCCGTTTACTAAAGGTTTGCCAAGACATCAAGTAATTAAATCATCAACAGGAATGGGTTTAAATCCTATTAATTAAAGAGGAAGTTTTGATGGAAACCCTAGTTACATGACTGGAGATCCCAGAAAATAAGTTCAAAGGGACAAATAATTCAAACTAACTCTACTTACAAGCATTGGAAATTACCCAGTTCCTAAGATGATATACAATGCTTCCTGTATAAAAAGGATAAGCGTTGCTTTTAATGATATTCACCATATCTTTGATATATTCGTGGAGTATTACAGGATACCAAAGACTAATGACATATCACCTAGTGAGTGAGAAAAAGGCCATTTCTAGGAGAATGAACAAAAGGCTATATTCTCTGAATTCACTCATGATACCAGGCATGTTCAAGGCCAAAATGAACACAATAGAGAACTAAGTTCTACGAAAAAATGAAACTGGGTTATGACTGTTGTCTAGGTTTACACAAAAATCCGGATGGTTCAAGATATCATGTTCACCATCTGGCCAAGTAAACCCGACAGATATTAACAATAAGTGGTTCAAAGCTGAAAAATGCAACCATCTCAGACACAGTGATTTTTTGCTTATACTCTCGAAAAGTCCGTCTGTCTAGTCTAGTCAGTAGAGTCCTTCGAGTCTGTCAAATCTTATTTTGATTAGAGTCATTTCTATTCATGTGGAGATTGTTGGACCAATTAAAATCAAATTTAATTAAGGATTCATGGGCCAAATTAATTAAAAGATTAATTGGTAAAATGTGAAGAGAAATGGACAAATGCTAAACCACTTGGGCCTAAGAGTTTAAGTGTATTTTATCATTTGTCCCACATTGCTTAGATTATAACAAATCAAGTGATATATAAGAGAGGACACACACTTCTATGTTCAAAAGTGTGCACCTAGAAAGAGAGATGGCTAAGCCACACGCGCGCGCCGCCGCAGCTCGCTCGGCTCGGCACGGCTCGAGGCTCGTGGGCTCTATATTTGGCACTTGGGCACTTGGGCTTTAAGATGATCAGATTCTTTTTGGTCAATGTCAACACGAAAGTCAACACGTTTTGAAATCAAAAACGAAATCAAAACATTTCTCCTTTATTGCAGAATCATAATGGCTCCGTGTCTTGCGCTCCACGCCCTGACATCACGCCTTGTGATTAATGCCCACGATCTACGCCCTATCTTTATGATAGAGGAGCTGATCACCTCTCTCTCTTGGCTATATATACAAGCCTCATCTCTTCTCATTCTTCACTCACTCATCTCTGAAACATCAGAAAGAAAAACTCCAGCAATCTCTCTCTCTCTCTCTCTCTCTCTCTCTCTCTCTCTCTCTCTCTCTCTCTCTCTCTCTCTCTCTCTCTCTCTCTTTTTCCAGTAAGTGTCTCGAGAATATAGCGTAGATTCTTGGTTCGTAGATTCTATAGTCGAGTGTCGCGACTATAGTCTAACAAAGTTTTATCCCGGGATTCAGAATCTCACAGATCCACCACACTGCAGGAGATTTTATGAATTAAGGAGAGAGATCATATCTCGACTCTGTGTTCTTTTAAATCGTTTTATATATATATATATATATATATATATATATATATCTCGTTTATATTCTCCTTAATTCGCTTTTCTTTAATCCGGTCTTTTCGGTGCCTACAGATAACGGTAACATTGAAACCCCACCAGTGAAGAATCGCTAACAGAGATCTGAACACACTCCATTGATGCCACAGTCTACCCTCTTCCATTATCTCTATCTCCGTCCCGAATTGTAAAATTAGAGCCGCGAATCAACAAAAACCCTTTTGACGGGTTTTAGGAAGTGAATGAGAGAGAGAGGGTGAAATTTAGGAATCTGGGTAAACAGAGAAACCCTAATTAAAGCGCGAGGTGGAAGAAAGTAACGGTAGCAGTCATCTCTGTGCTTCCATGCGATCAATTTCGGAATCTCTTCTCTTATGAAACGTCTTTTTCTCTTGTTGCCATGAAAAGTTTCACTCTTTCGTAGGTTTCCATGTAATTAAACAGCTGCGAATTTCAATTTTAAATTTTTTAACAATATAAATCATTAAATAAATATATAATTATTTGTTCACGGTTTAGTAACCTTGGACCCGACTGACTTGATTAACTTTCTTAAATTAGTAAAATTTATAAAGAATAAGTTAGTCTTCTTCATTTCAAATCTATTGTAATAGCGTAAATAATTAGCTTAATAAATTTTGCGCAAATTTGTAAATGATTTTTACTTAAGTAAAATAAATTAAAAAGACGATGGAGTGTCGAGGTGTTGTGTTGACATGAACATCTTTTATGAATTTAGAACTTTCAACTCAAAAGGATAATATTCTACCGTGATTCATCATTCACACTGTTAAACTTTTTTTTATGGAAGAAAATAAATACGTACATGAGATATTAATCGATACAATGATACGAGAACATAAATTTAGATGTACTTATGCATATAAAGATAATAGTATGTACTTTCGTACTTTCCAATTACTGACATATCCAATTGAATCTTTTGCAAAACCTTTTTACAGGATTACTGTAATGTCCAGGAATGATGTATCGCTCATTACCGAGAGGATCACATAGTATCTTGCAAGGGTTGTCACATATGGCTGGAGTCGCCTTTTTGGATGCTTTCATACACTGATTTATGACGCAATCTTTTACACAAGCTATCGTGTTGGAATGAGAGACTTGTGCTGAAAACATCATTGTAAATAATATTACAATCATCAAGACATTGCAAATTTTCTTTTGAGCTGCCATAACGCAAGTATTGTGAAGTCACAAATTTTCGTGGTTTTGAAAAATGATGATTTGGTTGATCTATATGATTTATATAGTAAAAATAGTTTTAACAGATTTGAGAAGTTACTAACTATTAGGAGGTCAATTTGTTTTTCGTTTTGTTTTTTTTGGGGTAAATATATCGATTGATTTTTGGACAATTAGACGTGTTATACTGTTTGGCAATCTAAACAACTATTTTCTATGAATAAATAGTAACCAATTATTCATATTTAAAATGTTAGCATACACAACACATAATTAAGTGGCATTTAAAAAGTATATATATTTGTAACCATGTGTTGTTACAAAGATCTATTTTTGAGCTCATAATATAAAATACACCATCTCGATCATAGAGAAAATTTCATTTAAAAAATTTATTAAAAATAAATATATATCTAAATGATAAAAGATTACACAAGCATGTTAAACAAAGAATGATTACATTTCTATGTGACATATAATGGAAACACTCAACATAATACGGCTCTCTTTCCAAGAGGTAAAATTTTCGATGCCTCTTCGGTATCCGACGACCAATACCAACGTCAAGAGAGGGTTCTTTCCCGTATAGATCTAAGTTTTGCGCTTCATATATGGCTTGTGGGAAGAGAGTTGAATGAGGGAATCGATCCCGTTCTCCGGCGATGGTGAAGAGTAGAGGAATCGTGGTGGCGGGGAAGAGGGGTGGCTGGTGATGTTAGCAAAAGGATTGATCTTCGTTTATTCTAGATCCGAATCCAAATCTACTAGAGGACATCGGTGGGGTCGAGGAGAAGAACAGTCGGATCGCTGTTATAGATTCTTGGTTTGGCTCAGTAACGAAAATCGTCTGATGGTTCGATGAATGGCATTGCGCGTTGAAGGAGGATCGCGATGGTCGTTTCGTGTGATCTAAGCGGTACGCGATGATCCGGCGGTGGCGATTGTGGATTCCTCTCCCACTTTTGCATTTCAGTTGTTTTGGAAGTTTTTCCTTGACCGGATCGAAGGTAATGTTCTAATTTTGGTGGTCGGAATATCTCGGCAAGCTAGTTTCCGTTTCCGTAGTTGGAGTTTTAAGGACTCTTTCCTCGCCGGTGAATAGTCATGGTTTGGTCTGGTTTGTTCCGGTTCACCCGGTTTTTATCTGATTTTGATTTTGTAAACCATATCCATTTTCTCGGTTCGGATTGATTAATATAATTATTATTAACAAAAAAACTCAAAATAATAGTCATGTTAGATATTTAAAGAAAGAGTACTTGAGCCTGGCGTATAGAGAAGAAGAAGCTTACTGGAGTCAAAGGGGCAAAGATAGATGGTTATTTGAAGGGGACAGAAATACAAAGTATTTTCATGCAGCTGTCAAAGCCAACAGGGCAAAGAAAAGATTGGAAAAGCTTAAGGACAGAAATTGTGTATTTCAGAGATCTGAGAGTTCTAAGGGTGAAGTTGCAGTGGATTACTTCAATGAATTGTTTAGCTCTACCTCTCCAAACAATTTCAGTGAGTTGTTTCAGGACTTCAATCCTAAGGTAACCGAGATAATGAATGCTCAACTGATAAAAGAAGTCACTTCAGAGGAGATTAAGGAAACTGTTTTCTCAGTCAAGGCATCGAGTGGTCCAGGGCCTGATGGTATGACAGGCCTATTTTTCCAGAAGTATTGGGACATTATTGGACAGCGAGTTACTGTAGAGGTAAAAAATTTCTTCTTAACTGGATCCTTTCATGTTGAATGGAATTACACCCATCTATGCCTGATTCCAAAGGTAACCAAGCCTAATCTAATGTCTGATTTAAGGCCTATCAGCTTGTGCTCAGTTAGTTACAAGGTTATTTCAAAGATCTTAGTTAAAAGGCTCAAACCCTTCCTTGCTTCACTAGTATCGCCTACTCAATCAGCCTTTGTCTCAGAGAGGCTTATCTCAGATAATATTCTCATAGCTCATGAGTTAGTGCATGGATTGAGGACACACCCACAGATCTCACAAGAGTACTTAGCTATCAAATTTGATATGTCCAAGGCATACGACAGAGTAGAGTGGAGCTATCTCAGAGCTTTTTTGACTTCCTTAGGGTTTCATTTCAGATGGGTAAACTGGATCATGTTCTGTGTCACATCAGTTTCTTATTCAGTGCTGATTAATGATCAACCATTTGGGCTGATAAAACCTAAGAGAGGACTGAGACAAGGTGACCCTCTATCTCCATCCTTATTTGTCCTTTGCACTGAAGGTCTTACACATATGTTGGAAAAGGCTGAGAGGCAGGGTACAATCACTTGGATTAAATTCTCTGACCAAGGGCCATCGTTTCACCATCTCTTATTTGCTGATGACAGCTTATTCCTTTGCAAGGCTGTTACAAGTGAAGTTCTAGCTCTGAATGGGAATCTAAAGGAGTATGGAGTAGCTACAGGCCAAGTTATAAATTTGAACAAATCCTCAAGCACTTTTGAAACTAAGGTGGAGGAGGAAGTTAAAGGCTCGATCAAGGAAATCACTGGTATTCTCAATGAAGGAGGTGGAGGTACATATCTTGGGCTACTAGAGTGTTTTAGTCGATCTAAAATTGAAATGCTTGCTTTTATTCAACAGAGACTTAAGAGTAGAATGTCTGGTTGGTTTAGCAGAATAATTTATCTCATGGTGGTAAGGAGATTCTCTTGAAGTATGTGGCCCTAGCTATGCCGGTGTACGCAATGTCATGCTTCAAACTGCCTGTCACCACCATTAATACTCTAACTAGTGCAATGACAGATTTCCTATGGAATTCCTCAGAAGACAAGAGGAAAATACACTGGCTGAACTGGGAGAAACTATGCCTTAACAAAGATTTGGGAGGGTTAGGGCTAAAGAATATCCAATGCTTTAACCAAGCTCTACTTGGTAAACAAGCATGGAGAATCTTGAACCTTCCGGAGTGCCTACTAGCTAGATTGTTGAGAAGTAAATACTACAAATTAGATGATTTCATGCAAGCAGTTGAAGGAACCAGACCATCCTTTGGATGGAAAAGCATTCTTCATGGTAGGAATTTGCTAGTCAAATGGCTGAAATTGAAGCTAGGCAATGGAAAATCTTTGAAGGTATGGACAGATAAATGGATAGAAGATGGTCAGATGAAAGCTCCTCTGATAAAGAAATGCTTAATTGACATTTGACAAACGGTAGATCAGTTAATTGACTTTGGAGCAAGAAAATGGAATATTAACAGGTTGGAGGAGCTGTCCTACCCTACAGATATCAAACTAATCCGTGCCATGAAGCCTGTTGTGTCTAAAGTAGAATTCTGGATTTGGAAGCACAATAGAAGTAGGGACTACACAGTTAAGTCAGGCTATTGGTTAGCGCATAAGGAGAAAAGTGAGGAGATGATCAGATGGGCTGAGATGCATCCTTCGACTAATGAGATCAAACAACAAATCTGGAAGATTCAGACAGTGCCAAAGATAAAAGCCTTCCTATGGAAAGCTGTTAGTGAGGCAATTCCAGTTGTTGATTTGATTGCCAAAAGAGGAATAAACACTGATTCTAGATGTCAGATTTGTGGTCAGAAGGGAGAATCAGTTAATCATGTTCTGTTTTCTTGCTCTTTGGCCAGACAGATTTGGGCCATGTCTTCCTTTCCATGTCCTGCAGGAGGTTTTGATGAGGTCTCTCTGTTCTCTAACCTTCATTATCTCATAGGGCCTCTAAGTTTAATTATATTCATATTCAGACAAGAAGAATCTTTCCTTGGCTCATGTGGTTTATGTGAAAAAACAGGAATGGCCTGTTCTTTGAAGGGAAAGTGTTTTTGGCATCAGAAGTGGTAACCAAAGCTAGGGCAGAAGCTGAAATTTGGTTTCTAGCACAGACCATTGATAAGAGTGTTGATGAAGAAGTGGAACCAAATAGGACTAGGATAAAAAAAAAGAGGAAATTGCCACCTGCTCCATGGTTAAAGTGCAACATTGGTGTCTCATGGTCAAAATTACACAAACTTGGAGGTGCTCCTCGGGTTTTAAGGGATGCTGGAGGTAATGTTCTTCTGCATAGTAGAAGATGTTCACTAACATTGACTCTCTGGATGAAGCTAAGTTAGAATCCTTTATCTGGGCCTTTGAAAGCATGACTTACAATAGAATAAACAAGGTTATTTTTGGTTCAGATGCTGTGGAATTTATCAATGCCATTAATAGACCCAAAGAATGGCCATCCTTCTCCCTGCAGGTTGCTGAATTTTTGTTGGTCTTGTCTCGGATTCAAGAATTAGCATGGAGCTCGAGGATCCTAATTCGAATCGAGGAGCGCTATTAATAGCTACTAGTGTCACAAGGGATCTTAGAAGCCAATCTTATGTTGCTAAAGGTGCTCCTTCTTGGTTAAAAGAATTTTTGCTCAAGAAGGATTTTTAGATTGGTAATAGGATAAGTCAAAGGAATTTTGTAATTTTTGGCTAGGAACATCGATTACTTGTGGCTTTTGTTCCCATAAAAAATGGTGTAATTTTTAACTCAGTTTAATATATATATCAGATGACAAAAAAAAAAATAGTCAGGCCGGGCTCTTGGAGGGTGCAAGCGTCTATTTGCACCGGGATCTCCGATTTTAAAACTAATTTCTAGACTTTTTTTTTTTTTTGTAAATGGTCAAAAAAATTTAGGTAAGGTTTACTGGAAAAAAAAAACATTGCACTGCTTGAAAGTTGAGCCGGGCCTGATAATGGTGTTATGTATCTTTTACTTGACGACCAAATTAAAAGAACGTTATGTCTGGGATGGCTTCATTACGATGAAAAAGAAGAAGAAGAAAGTTTGTAAGACTATCTAGAATAGTTTGAATGGAAAAAAAATATTAAGAATTTCAGCATCCAATTAAAAAAAAAAACACGTGTTCCAATTCTTATTTTATTTTACCCACAATTTTTGCATTCAATCAGTGTGCGCTACGTATTTTGCTTTTAATCTCTCCACCAAAATTCAACCATTTAAATTTTTTTAACTAAAATTAATCTACATGTTTTTCAACACCAAATTAAACTCTCACTGCATCTACTCAACGGTTGAAATTTTTTATTCAACCCCATTATACATAGTTTAAGTCATAGAGAAAAGAAAAACGATGATTGAAAAGAGGGAATCAAGTTAAGTTACTTTTGGTTTTTGTTTTTTTAGTTAAATAGAAAAAAATATGTAGGAATATCTGCACATATCTATGGTATATATATTATCTTCATTTGCTAGTAGTAGTAATTGGCCAGAAAAAAATTGTAAATTATAAGTCATTTAAAGTATAAGTAACAACACTTGCTGATTTCCAAGACCGTTGCTCTATATGTGCGAAACAATGTTTAAGAGTGTTCGGTAAACTACACATTCGATTTCAAGGTGAACTCCATAGAAATTCTATATATAGATTATAGACATTTAATCAGCCTCCAGACGATGCAGAGATCCATATCCACCTAAGGTTATACTTTTTTTTCTTTTTGTCTTTTACATATCTTGATTAAAGCTTAATTAAAGTGTGCAGTTTTTAAATATCCAATTTCAAATTTTAGAAAGAACAAAAAATTTACCCTCAATTATTTTTGGGAAATTTTGAGAAATATTATTTTTATAATACTAATTTTAAGTAATAATGTTTACTGTCAATTTTCAAAAATACCACTTTTATAAATGTTATAAAGTTGTTTATAAAAACTCAAATTTGTTGATAAAAAAAAACTCAAATTTATAAGGGTTTGTAAAACATGTTTATAAATGTTTTATAAGTTTCATAAGATTTTATAAAAAATATTATTAGATTTTAAGGGGTTTTATAAAATTTATAAGTTTTATAACATGTTTTATAAAATTTTATAAATTTGAGTTCTTATAAATGTTTATAAACGTGTTATTTTTGAAAATGAAAAACAAATAATGATATTTTTGAAAAGTGGTATAATAAAATAATATTTTTTAAAAATTTCCTCAATTTATTAATATTTTAAAATGTCCTGAAATTTATACTAATTATCCATTAAATACCATGAAATTTGTTACATTAATTAATTCACAAAAATCTTTAAATTTACTTAAAATTTCATAATATTTAAAATGTAACCAAATAAATCTAAATCCAATATGACCCACTATATATTCACAGATCTTTCTAAATTGATATTTTATTTAATTAGGAATTTGATGATTTTTTTTTTGTAATTTAATGTTATTGGGTATGGAAAATGTAGATAATTTCCTAGAATCTATCGAAAAAAATTATGTTATCAAATCATGACTTCTAAAATCCTGATTCTCATAGATAGATTTGAAATTATTATTTTGGGAAATTGTATTGTTATCTTCATAGATTTTCAAAACTAATAAAAATATTTTAATTTTATGTATATGAATACATTATTTTAATTAATATATATATATATATATATATATATATATATACATGCATATTTTGATAAATTAATGTGCATATTTAGAAAATGAAAATTGTTTTTATTCATATTTTAATTAACATATTTACGTGCATATATACAATTACAAACACTTATTATTTTGTTTTTGCAGGCCGATGTGGAAAACAATCCCCAAGTAAACACGAGTTCAACTTCAACGTATGACCTTTTTATTTTCTTTTTCCATAAATATTTTTCTAAACCACATCACATATATATAAACATACTTACCACTAGTTTCATTTCTTCTCTTCTATATATCTCTCTCTTTTTCACAAGTAGAATCGAATCCAAATTCCTTTCTTTGTCAAAGCATAGAATGGATGTCAAAAGCATAAACACTCCGACGACGATAATCATTCTATTGTTTCTAATGGGCGTCGCTGCGGAAGATCCTTACAGATTATTCGAATGGCATGTAACCTATGGCAACATATCTCCATTAGGCGTTCAACAACAGGTATGCTTTATCTTTAACCTCTGCTAGTAGATTATTTTTGGTTTTGTTAATTTGATTTCAGTTTGTTTACTCTTCATTCCGGTACGTAGGGTATATTGATCAACGGGAAGTTCCCAGGACCGGACATTTACTCTGTTACCAATGATAATCTCATTATTAACGTATTCAACCAACTCGACGAACCTTTCCTTATATCATGGTATGTCTCCTTTTTTTTTGGGTAACGAAATGTCTAGTTTTCGTTTGCAAATTTCATCGCGTAAATCCAATATCATATCTGTATCAATAGGTATATAAAATCACGTATAGATGAATCCAACTGAACATACTTAGTATTTGATATTATCGGGACGGACAGATCTCATCCATCTAGTGCTTGAACATTGAATGTTGTTGTTGTCCATTAACTGAAGTCGTCGAACAATTTTCTCTAATTATTTTCCCCAACTACGCGAAAAATCGATGTTTGGGTAAACCGAAGCTACAAAACAATATCCAAAAAAAAGCATAACTCAAATTTTTTGAACCGAGCATTTGAAATGATTTGAGTTAAAATGACAAATCCTATGTTATTGAAACATAAATTATAAAAAAGTATTTTAAAATCTAGTGTTATTGAATATATGATTTGTAAATGTCTCTTAAAATCCGTGTTATTGAACTAGTGATTTTAAAAATTCATTTCAAATCCACTATTATTGGAAATATTTCAAGTATTGAGATTTTAATGACTTCAAAGAATTTTAGAGGCTTTATTAGTTAAAAGAACAAAGATCCAAATATCATGGTTTTAGGTGGGATTGCAGAGAATTTTAATATCAAATCATAACAACTTTCTTAAATCACCCAAAATCATCAAAATCATGTAAAATCTTATTAAAACTCAAATCACTCTAAATGTTCGGTTCAATCATTTAAAATAAAATCGAACCAAAATCAAAATGGTAAAAATTACCGTTCTATAACATATTTGGATTAACAATATTTACTAAGTACTTGTTAAAACCAAAACTTGAAAACCTAAAAACACTCAAATTAAATCAGATAAAAATCCGAACTTGGAACATTAATGCTTCAATTACAGTAAAACCTCTATAAATTAATAACGTCGGGACTATGATATTTTATTAATTTATAGAGGTGTTATGTGGTTGATAAAACCAATTTCGAAACCGGAAAAATTTATTGATTTATCGAGATATTAATTTATAGAGGTTCTACTTAGATGGTTTATTATTCCAAGCATTTGCAAATGAGTTGCTATTACGTGGTGATTACGTTAGGGCTCAGTGCTCGTATTTTTATTAGCAAATTATTATTATTTTGTAAAGGAGCGGGATTCAAAATTGGAGGAATTCGTACCAAGACGGAGTATACGGAACTACGTGCCCAATCCCGCCGGGGAAGAACTACACCTACGCTCTTCAGGTTAAGGATCAGATCGGAAGTTTCTATTACTTCCCGTCGCTCGGATTTCACAAAGCCGCCGGTGGATTCGGAGGTATCCGTATCTCCAACCGCCCCTTGATCCCCGTCCCCTTCCCTACTCCCGCCGACGATTACACCGTCCTCATCGGCGACTGGTACAAAACCAACCACAAGGTAATCCGATTCTCCCTCCTACTCCTGAGATACGCCGATTGTTGAGTGCACAAGGTAAACCAACCAAACGTTGTTGGATTTTGGAAGTTTGTTTGTAAAATCTCCTTTGTAGGACTTGAGGGCACAACTAGATAATGGTGGAAAGCTTCCTTTACCGGATGGGATTCTCATCAATGGCCGCAGTAGCGGTGCCACCTTCAACATTGAACCAGGTTTATCAACCCTTTCCCTTATTTTGTCTCGTTTGTTCCTTGGTGATTCTATATTGATAAGTTATGATGCATGTGAATTTTCTTGCAGGTAAGACATACAGGTTGAGAATATCAAATGTTGGATTACAAAACTCCCTCAACTTCCGAATCCAAAACCACATGATGAAGTTGGTTGAGGTCGAAGGGAGACACACTCTTCAGACTATGTTTTCTTCGCTCGATGTCCACGTTGGTCAATCTTACTCAGTCCTTATAACAGCTGACCAGCCTGCAAAAGATTATTACCTTGTGGTCTCTAGTAGGTTTACCTCGAAGATCCTCACCACCACCGGTGTTCTTCATTACAACAATTCTATTAGACCTGTTTCTGGACCTATTCCAGATGGACCAACTCTGTTGAGCTGGTCTTTTGCCCAGGCTCGAGCTATCAGGTATTGTTTTATTCAGTGACAAATAAAAGCAAAAGCCATGGAGATGCTAATTAGTATTTCACTTGTTGTAAATTGTAGGCTGGTTTTTTTGTTGGTTTTGCTCACTTGATGGTGCAAACAGCTATTTTCAGAGCGGTTTTGTTTGTGTTTTGTAGGACCAACCTTACAGCAAACGGACCAAGGCCAAACCCACAAGGTTCATACCACTATGGTACGATAAACGTTACCCGAACTATCAGACTTGCTAACTCTGCTGGACATATTAAAGGCAAGCAACGATACGCAGTGAACAGAGCATCATTTTACCCAGCAGACACTCCTTTGAAACTAGCGGACTACTTCAAAATCGACGGTGTATACAAGCCTGGAAGCATACCTGACCAGCCCACAAAAGGAGGTATATTCCCTGTCACATCTGTAATGCAGGCTGATTACAGAGCCTTTGTGGAGGTTGTTTTCGAGAACTGGGAAGATACTGTCCAGAGCTGGCACCTTGACGGTTACTCTTTCTTCGTCGTTGGGTAAGTTATATATTACTATCCAACTATTATCTTTTCTTCTCCATACGGTAAGAAATTGGTAACATTCTCTAACCTTGAAAGAGTCCTTAAGAAGACCGGAAATTATGTGCATTTTTCATGATTTATGACTGTTATACTAACCGTATGGTCTAACTATCAGAATGAAACTTGGGAAATGGAGTCTTGCAAGTAGAAAAGCTTACAATCTAAACGATGCTGTCTCACGCTCCACTGTTCAGGTGAGGGACCTCTAAAGCTTTAGAAATTTTGATCAGAGTCTGAGTTTGTGTAAGATTTGGACCGTTGTATGAATCTGTACAGGTGTATCCGAGATCGTGGACTGCGATATACATAGCATTGGACAACGTAGGAATGTGGAACCTGAGATCAGAGTTGTGGGAAAGACAATACTTGGGACAACAGTTGTATATGCGTGTCTACACAACCTCCACTTCACTCAGAGATGAATACTTGATCCCCAAGAATGCTCTTCTCTGTGGCAGGGCCAGTGGCCGCCACACAACGTTGTTGTGAGTGGGAGTGAGAAGTATTTATACCATAGTTTGTAAAAATATGATTTGGTGAGAATGTTAGATATCAGTAGAATGTTGGATTTATCTAGTTCCATTACGACCTTGTTAGTTTGGTGGTCGCTACTCCAACCAAATATTGTTTGTTTGTCTATCGCAGTGTTTCATGACTCAAATTTTTAATTACTAGATTTTTCAGCGACGCAATTATAAAATCAAAATATTGTTCGCGCGACACCAAAACAAACAACATTTAGTCACTGCGACTAAAAAATAATTAAAATAATATAAAATAAAAAGTATATTAAATTTTAAAAATAAAACTAGATAAACCAAATTAAAATTATTTTATTTTATTTTTAAAATAAATTAATAGATGAAATTAAATTAAATTAAGAAAAATTATGTTACATGAAATTAATTTTTTTTGAAATATTTAATTTTTGTTATTCATCAATAATATATTTATTCATCAATAATTTTATAACTTTTGCGTTTGATTACTATTTATATTTATGAGTTTTTATGTTAATAAAATTAAAAAGTTCCTATTGATGAATCAATATGCATAAATTATATTTTTAATTTAAAATATATAATTTCATAAATTTTGATTAGATTATGAAATTTTTTATGTTTGAGAGATTTTTATTATGAGATTTTTTTATATGAAAAATGAACTTAAAAACTTTTATTATGAGAGTTTTTATTTTTTATGAAATTTTTATTATGTTATTTTATATAATTACGTTTGATTAGTACTAATACTTATATAATTTTGTTAATTACATTTTTTGTTAAATTTTTTTTATTGATGTTATTTACACAACTTGTATTTTTCATCTATAAATTATAGAATATTTTATATTTAAAAAATTTAAATTTGAATTAAAAAGTAAATCGCAGCGATAGCCAAACGACAAGCATATCAATCAGTTGTATAGACTCCAAAATAAACAACACAATGTGTCGCTAATTGCTATCATTGACCGATGTCGCCAGTAATTAACGAAAAAAAAGCAGATCCTACATTGAAATGATCAATAGTGGCAATGTGTTATTGACATAGACGTTTGTTTTAAAATGCAGAAAATTAAATAAATATATATTTATTTCGTGAGAATAATATAACACATACATGATACATCAAATGTCTGACTTATGTCAAAAAAAAAAAAAAGTTAACTGATATACTGATATCAAATAGACACATACATGCATTGTTATATATTAGTTATGCATAAAAAAAAAATAACGTTAGTTTCCGTATTCGAAACTAAAGAATGCACATTTTAGGAAACATTTTACAAAATTTGCTGCTCATACCATCATTCTTTGGCGGAATTATCCATTCTTCTTGACCGATTAGTTGTTTGTTGCAAAGTTTTTTGCAAACTTCTTCACAAATAGTCGGATTTGGGTTTTTTGCCACTTTCATGCACTGATTCGGGACACAATGTTTGACACACATTTCAATATTGATTGAATGAGAAATTTGTGCCGAAAACATCATCATAAATATAGTTACAATCATGAGAACACTGCATATTTTCTTTAACATTTGAGTTGTCATAACGTATATTTCGAATTACCACAAATGCTAAATGAGTACTAATTACAAAAAAAAAAAAAAAAATCTGTTTATAATTGTGAGCAAGATTATTTGGTAAGTAATGTTGGGTTAGTTTAGGTGATTTATATAGTGAAACTAATGGTGTCCATTTTTAGCAATTGTTTTTCTTTAACATTAATTTGTTTTATTGTTTCTCTCTTTTTGGATACATACATCAAACAAATTTTGTAACTTAGTTGTGTTTTATTGTTTTAGTTGACCGAACAAATTATTGCTATAAAAAAACCAATAATCAATCTTTCATATTGCAAATTCTAGTTTGCAGATATCCCATATACCATTCTGGTTTATTTTGTAACCACATGTTATGAATATTAGTTTTGGTTTATTTTGTAACCATTTATGATATTTGTAGCAGTATATATAACACCACACTTTGGATTTATCCCAAAAAAAAAACACCGAAGTGACACACAAATATGATACCCATAATAGGAACATGACTTCCCAAAAAATGATTTGATCAGCCACAATAGTCTTCATGCTCATATGGTCAAGTCAATTGTGCCATAAAGCAGTATCATCTTTTGATATAATATGATTAGATTCAGCCACAATACTCCCTCCATCAAGCATATAGAGAGTTCCAACTAGTGTAGTTTATCATTTCTGTAGAACCTTAGTTTTACTATTTTCTCTTATCTCCTTGAAACCATGTAAATCTGGAATACCAACTGAGATCATATTTCCTTTTCAGATCAGAAACATAACTCACATTTATCAATTGCATTGATCTTGATGATATTTCTTTGAAACTATCAAACCATTCTCTTTTCAAAGTCTTATGATTAGGAACATCTTGAGTCAATCACCCTTTTATAATCAAGAATTTGATCAGAGGAATGCATATTCTGGAACTCATGCAAATGATAAGTTTCCACTTTAATGTTGAACTCAAGATTTCAACTAAGTATTATATCGTAAAAAGATTTGGGGATTCGGAGATTCTAGTATTGATAAAGTCGGAGCTCGGCGATTACGTGAAAATTAGGTCGTTAGAAAGATGAGCTGGCCGGAAGACTAATAAAAGGTTACGTGGTTTTATATTTTATAGATGTGCCTCGTGAGAGGCTGCCTACATACCCTTGGAAGAGGGATCAAGCCATTCGTAGTTCGTTTTGATGGTGTTTTATAATATTTCGGCGGAAGCCTGAATAACGAGCTGGACAGTTAGGTAGGCAATCGAGCTGACAGTGAGGTAGGCAGATGAGGTGAGGCAGGCAGACGAGCTGACAGTGAGGCAGGCAGACGAGCTGACTTTGAGGCAGGCAGACGAGCTGACAGTGAGGCAGGCAGATGAACTGACTTTGAGGCAGGCAGACAAGCTGACTTTGAGGCAAGCAGATGAGCTGACAGTGAGGCAGGCTGACGAACTGAGGCAGGCTGACGAGCTGAACTGAGGTAGGCTGACGAGCTGACTGTGAGGTAGGCTGACGAGCTGGCGAGCTGAACTAAATCAGAATGAAAATCAAGAGGTCTGATGTCAGAGATTTTGTACCATAAATCCCTCAGCTCTTGTCATTTATGAATGCCCCCTCTTCTCAATGAGATGTCCTCTATTTATAGATAAGTTACGTTGATTTGAACCATGGTTTGATTTAAACCCTAGTTTCTTTTGCTAAGTTAGTTTGATCAACTTTCATTTTCTTTATGGGCCTCCATTGACTTTCAACCCATATTCTTTTTGGCCAAGTTTCATGGGTTGATCTCAATTTGGACATGACTTTAAGTCTGGGTGCTCAATCCATATCCAACAGTAAGCCCCCTCCCAATTCGTCTAACGATTGTTGTTTGAGTTTGGCGAATTTATAAGAAAATAATCAGCTTGGGTAAATTGAGATCGACCTGATTTGCAAGATGGAACTTGCTGTACAATTTGGAGTTCGAAACATCGATGTTGAGGAAACCTTTCGAGGAGTGCGTTGGATGTAAGTCGAGCTCGACTTATCCTATTTTTAGAGTATTCAAATTGGTAAGTATGCAAGGAAGACTCAGCCTAGGTTCGAGTGGGAACTCAGCTTTAAGTTTTTTTTTAGGTGTGAGACTGAGCTCGGCTTACCCTAACTTCATGCGAGTACTGGATTTTGTGTTATTTTTGTATACGAGGCTGGGCTCGGCTTTTGTGTATATATATTTTCATAGGTACGAGAACTAGGCTCGGCTTACCCTGTTTTGTGTTTTAGGTCGAAGACGAATGTGCGAGATTAGCTCGGCTTATTTATCATTGCCTAGTCTAGAACTCAATGCAGGATTGGGCCCGACTTTTACCTTTAAACATGAGTTTTTAGGCCCAGTGATGTGTGTCAAATTGTATTTATACCTAGATTTAGCTAACAACACACTCTAATTTTTGTAGCATAGCATAGGGTCGAACCGCAAGGAGTTAATAATAACTACACTAGGAATCCAAGTAATTAACTAAGCCAAGCTAATGATGTTTTTTGGTTTTTCAAAGTCCTAATTATGAAACTAAGTGATAGATGCGAAATGAGAATGCAAAATAAAAGATAAATAAGACTAAACAACTAAATAAACACTAAACAAGATCAAAGTAAAGCAATTCAAGGATAGGCAAATTAAGATGCAAAAGTCAACCGTAAAGTCAACAAACAAGAATTTGATCAAATAAAGGAAAGCATGGGCTTTGGAAAAAACATTTGACTTGGGATGATCAATGACTAACTAATGATGTTAGGACTACAATTCTAAATCAATTCCATGGCATAAAACACACAAAGTAGACTAATCCACTTCCATGACAATAATCCATTTATTAATCATTTAATTAAGCTAATTTTCCAATTGCAATTAAATGATCAATAATCATTAAGCATAAGTTTATATAACCAACTAAACACCTTAAGCATCAATTCCCATTGGTTAAGAATGAAAAACAAGAATTAAGGTTCTCCTAGATATTTTGTCGAACACCTTCCGGGCACAAATGACCATGTTCTAGATTTTTGATTGATCATGTCAAATCTAGCATTAAGAACACCTTAAACTTTAGAAATCAAAAGAACCTAAGCCTAAGCATCACTAATCAACCACTAAACCTCCCTAATCTACTAAATCCAAAACCCATTAAAATACTACTCACTAATCACCATGCTAAACTCAAAGATAAACATAATAAAATGCATAATCATAAAAGAAATGATAGAGATAAAAGGAAACTTCACTAGATTATGATAATCCCCAAAGATTCAAACACAAAACATGAGAAAATATTTGAAAGCTTAAAAGAGAAATAACATGATCCAACTTAGGGTATTTTGTGTCTAAAACATATATATATGCTAAGAAAAAGGTTCCCGGATCAACCCGGGACAAACCGGGTCGGATCCGGGTCAAACCGGAAAAGTCAACACTTTTAGGGAAAAGTCAACTGAGGCAAGCTCAATCGGTGTAAGCTCAATCGGCTTCAAAGCCGATTATGATGCACATTCCAAAAACCAGTGACTTCTTGCAAGCTCACTCGGTGGTAGCTCACTCGGTCATGACCGAGTGGTCATGTATTTTCGGCATTTCTTCATTTTCTTTGCTCCTTTGGTACATTCTTCCAACTCCAATCCACTTCCCAGCCTTCCAACGCATCCTTTTACTTCCAAGAACTCCGAATGTACCTAAATCAAACCAAAACAAGAACCAAAATGCACAAAAATAAATCCTAACTCTAAATACAAGTGAAAACTAAAATGAGACTCAAAGACTAAAATGTGGTGTAAATGTGACACAAAAGAGGGTGAAAAATGATGAAAACATAAACTCAAAACGGTGTAAAAACACCAAATATCAACTCCCCCGAACTTGCCTTTTGCTTGTCCGCAAGCAAACAAGTAAACGAAATCCGGGAAAGAGGTTTGAAGAGCGGGAACTCAAATCCAAAAGCATTCGTTCAAAGGATCCAACTCAAAATTCTCGAAGGCAACTATCTAATGCACAAACACGTTCACTTAAAGATGCTTCGCAAAAGTCTTTACAAAAGACTCCTACTCTAAATCCTGAAACCAACAAGAACTCTCACTATCTATCGATCCTCTCTTTAACATTCATTAATTTCTTATCACGCGCGTTCTCACAAAGGGGCTAGTGATCGAATCCACTTGGCTAGGAAGAAAGAGGCTCAAAACAATGTCAAGAGGAGGGTTTAAATTATGTTGTGGCTAACTCTCAAAATAAAGGAGTGTAAGCATTACGCAAAAACAAGAAAAAAGGAAACCTTATGCGTACAAGATTTAATCTCCAAGTTCTACCCATTCTCTCTTGTTGCTCTCTCAATCTCCCTTCCTTTACCTCTCATTTTTTTTTTTCAAATATCAAACCACGAGCCCTTTTGGCTAGATAACATCAACAACTCACTCTTTTCCAAGTCTTTAGGGAAGGTTTTTGAACATTTTTTCTCTTTTTTTCTTTTGATTTTCTTTAGCCCCTCTAATCACAAATATATATATATATATATTTTTTTTTTCTTATTTCTTTTATTTGCTTCTTTTCTAGAGGAGACTAGCACATCTTCTTTTCTTTTCAACTTAGAGCTATTTTCTTTATATTCCTTTCCCTAGAACCAATTCTCTTCTCTTATTCTTTCCTTTCTTTTTCTTTCCACATTCACCATTATGAAATAAAAAACACCCATTCTTTAGAACCCCAATCCTAAAGGCTAGTCTTAAACACAAGAAACTAGCCTTAATGAAAGCTAAACCTTGTCGTTTCCAATACTTGCAAGCTTTTACGCATGAAACACTATCAAGAAAAGGCCTCACTCATCAAATTTACACGGGTTAGAAAAAATGGTTTGGGTTTAGGGTGTGGTACCATCTTAAAGATGAAGATGGCCATTTGAGTCATTAAGAGAGTGGTAAAATGGATAAGATGACTCAAATGTTAGTGTTTAAACCGTGGACAAGATCAAAAGACCCTTAATGAGAAATTAATGTCAATATTAAAGTTCAAATTAATAGAGAGAATCAATATCAAATAAGTTTCAAGAAGGTAGGGACTTTCGAAGTTCATGATCCAAGCAAGCTAACAATTTTAACTCGAAAGTGTTTAATGCATCAAACAACTACTAACAATAGCCTTAAGCCAAACCCGAAAAACGAAGCTTTATGAGGAAAATTTTCATCATTGTTCCCTATGCATATGCAATGCAATCCTAGAATGAACTAGACTCAATCCTAAGAATGTGAAATGAAAATGCAACCTACATGCATTTTTTGTAATTTTCGGCAAAAATTTCATTTTTGTTTTGTTTTTTTTTCCGGTTTTTAAATGAATGCAATGCAAATGACTCAAGTAAAAAGAAAACAAAACAAATAAAATGCTATCATTAGCAACAATGTTCCTCTCCCCGGACTTACTTCTCACCGTCTCGGTGAGAAAGCAAATTCGAAGAGAGAGACATGACACAAAAAGAAAAAAATACAAAGGAAAAATGGTATAAACAATGGTAAAGAAGGGTACCTTGGAGCCTAGTGGTGTGGAGGATGTGGTGGAGGCATGTAAAGGGAGCGCCTAGCGGGATCAAGGTTCATGGGAGCAGAAGAAGAAGATGGACCCGCGTATGAATGTCGTGGAGGGAAAAAGGCGGGGTGTTGTTCGTCCTCTTGAGAGTGCTCGCTATCTTCTTCATCCTCATCATCGTTACGAGGTTCTCGGGTAAAGGAACATATCCTGGCATCTTTCTCATCTTTTCCTCGTTCTTGTTCCACCGTCTTATAAGCCATTTGTTGATTCTTTGTTGGACCTTGTACGTGCGGTAGAGGAACTTCTCGCGGAATCCTCTAGGTTTGAATGGGATGTCGGGCAACTCGAGATAGTTAACACTCGGGAGTTGTTGAGAGACTTGTGCTTCTTGGGCGGTTCCCGTTTCCCTTGTAGGGCGAAACTCTTCCACAAGGTGAGTGAATGCAATGTTCTCCATGGAAGTTAAAGATGTCTTCTCCTCGTTGGGGAGAGAAAAGATGTAGTACTTGTTCTTGTAATCACGGTAGTGGTAGGTGTATTTCGACTCATCCTCGTTAGACTTCACTATTTGGCACTTAGAGAGATAGTCGATATCCATGTACGTTCGGAATTCCTCAAAGTGGAATGCTTCCAAGATGATGCCGGCTTTCCGGAAGAGAGGGTTAAGGATCCCTCCAATGAAGAGGTGTGGGTGAGGAGTAGTGGTCGACCATTTGCGAATGTGGCTAACTCCGAAGCAAAAAGGCATCCAAGGTTAACGTCATCGCCAAAGTCGTCTTGAAAAGGGTTTCCGTTGTCATCCCTTACAATATGCTTAACCCCTTGGAAGAGGAGGAAAAGTTCTTCGCCCCTCACTTGGCTTGTGTCGTATCTAGCGAAGAATGTGTTTGCTAGTAGCCTATGCACGACACTCAAAACCGGATTCTTTATCAAAGTGGCTTTACACGCACCGGGCCTTAGCGGACCACTTGCAATCACCTTCCAAAACTTTTCACCATCATTGAATGTAGGGAATCGCACCATGGAACCATTAGGGAATCCGTAAGCGTCACACAATTCTTCAATGGAGAGTGTGTAGACGTCGTACTCGATCTTGAAATGCAAGGTGCATTCACTCGGGATCCTCTTCCTTGGTCGCTTGTATCTAATCTTTAGGGTGGCCAAAAATTGCCTTGTAAGCTCCGTATATAATTTCTCGTTGTAATTGACCAAGAAACCAAGCCCCATTCGTGGTAGGATTGCAAACACTTCGTCCAAAAGGCCAAGGCGGTTTGTGAGAGGTCGAGTGAGATATCGCGAGGAATGAACGTAGATTCACCTAAACTTCATGTATGCCGCTTGGTCCTCATCAGTCCAATGGTCTGGTGGGTGTTGAGGTGGTGGAAGAGACACTTGCGGTTCGACAACACTTTCGGGAGCTTTTTTCTTTGAAGATTTCTCGGTAGATGCATTTTCTTTCCTTTTTTTGCTTGTCTTTCGAGATGTGGATGCTTGAGGTGTGTTTGGGTTGGCGTCTATAGCCTTTTGTTTCCGGGTTACAACCATAGTGCCTACAAAAGTGTTGAAAGAATGAGAACAAGATAGTGGTCATCGAAAAACTATAACGCTCACCACCCATCATGAATCTCAATATCCATATTTCAAGCTCATCACCCATCAAGCATCATATCACAACCACATTGAACCAATAAAACTTCATCAATTCACTATATTCTTTCTCAATACAAGTCATGCTTAAGAACACTAAAAGTTGTCAAAATTTCGATGAAATCACAAATGTGTCATGAATTAGTACCAAAGGTCGAAAGATAGCAATTAATCATCAATAGGAAACTCATTAACAAGTGAAACCTCAAATAAAGATGGATTTTCCCTAAAAAAATTTCAATTTTCGTCACTTAGTGTTCTAAGTGAGAAAATTTCAAAAACTTTCTCTTGATGTTGCGAAATTACTATGAAATTCTCTAAGCCCATCAACAAACATCCTAATCCAATCAATATCAAGTGATTCCGAGCCCCATTCAAGCATAAAGATCGAAACTTGAATAAATTGCTTCAAAATAAAGTGTATGAGATAAGAGATATTGAGGTACATACCTTGTGAGATCGAATGTGTGAGCACTAAAATCAAAAAGAAGGTCGAATTTCCGTCACTTAGCAACACAAATTACTAAATTTGGTGAAGAATTGAAGGATTTCAATGGAAAAAGTGAGATGAAAAGTGAAGAAAAAATCGTGGGAAACAATGGAGAATCGCGGGGGGGAGGGGGGGGGGGTGAAGGAGAGAGAAGGAGCATGTGGATAATTAAGAGAATTTAAATTAGACCATATAATTTAAACCAAACCAAAAAAAAAATTGCGCCTAACCGAATGAATTGCAGTAAACCGGGTCGGTTCATTCGGGTTGTTGGTCCAATCGGTGTGGCTCCAATCGGTTTCAAAGCCGATTGAAAAACATGGCAATTTCCAGAGCCAAATGTTGGTCCAATCGGTGTGGCTCCAATCGGTTTCAAAGCCGATTGAAAAACATGGCAATTTCCAGAGCCAATGTTGGTCCACTCGGTCCGGTGCAATCGGTTTAGGCCGATTGAGATGTGTTTCATTCCAAAAACTCCTACACCTCAAAACACAAAAACACGACCAAAACAAACAAAAATAAAAGAGATTTAAGAATATTTACAAAGGATACCATGGGATTGCCTCCCAAGCGCGCTTGTTTTACGTCTCTAGCTTGACGTCGATGGAGATTTAGGCACTTGGGGGGTCCGAGAGAGGAACTATAGTAGCTTCCTCAATCGGGACATCCGCGAGATAGGTCTTGCAACGTTGTCCGTTCACGGTAAACTCTCCCCCGGAGTTGTTGAGCAACACAAGTGCACCATAAGACCTAACTTCTTTGACTTAAAATGGACCGGACCATTTAGATTTGAGCTTTCCCGGGAACAACTTGAAGCGCGAGTTAAAGAGCAACACTTGGTCCCCCGCTTTAAAATCTCGTTTCAAGATCTTCTTGTCGTGGAAGGCCTTGGTTTTTTCTTTGTAGATCCTAGAGCTCTCATAAGCATCTTGGCGAATCTCCTCGAGCTCTTCCAATTGGATCAACCTTTTCTCGGAAGCCGTTTTTAGATCAAAATTTAAGAACTTCGTAGCCCACAACGCTTTGTACTCTAGTTCCACCGGGAGGTGACAAGATTTGCCATAGAGAAGATTGAATGGCGTTGTCCCAATGGAGGTTTTATACGCGGTGCGATACGCCCTTAAAGCGTCATCCAATTTTTTTGCCCAATCTTTCCTTGTATTTCCAACCGTCTTTTTAAGGATCTCCGCTATTTGCCGGTTGAAGACTTCAACTTGCCCGGATGTTTGAGGATGGTACGGTGTTGCTACCTTATGTTTGACCCTGTATTTTTTTAGAAGGCTCTCAAAAGTTTTGTTGATGAAGTGAGTCCCTCCATCGCTAATTACAACTCGAGGAACCCCGAATCTTGGAAAGATTATGCTCTTGAAAAACTTGATGACTACCTTGGCATCATTCTTCGGGCTAGCAATCGCCTCAATCCATTTGGAAACATAATCAACCGCCACCAATATGTATTCGTTACCATAAGAAGATGGAAATGGCCCCATAAAATTGATTCTCCACACATCAAAGATCTCAACTTCAAGAATTGTGTTCAATGGCATCTCATTTCTTTTCCCAATGTTGCCTTTCCTTTGGCAAGCATCACACTTATCAATGAACTTGTGAGAGTCTTTGAACATCGTTGGCCACCAAAAACCCGCTTGGAGAATCTTAGAAACCGTCTTGAATGTGGCAAAATGGCCTCCATAATCCGAACCATGGCAATGAAATAATACACCGGGTATTTCTTCCTCCGGGATGCATCTCCGATAAAGTCTATCTTTGCATTGCCTATAGAGATAAGGTTCATCCCAAAAGAAGTACGTGACATCCTTGTAGAACTTCTTCTTTTGGTACCCGAGAAGAATTGGTGGTTCTTTTCCACAAGCTAAGTAGTTTACCAAATCCGCATACCAAGGCTCTTTCACCTCTATAGCTTTAACCGCTAAAATCTCATCAATCATCTTATTTTCCTTGTAGAGAGTTCGGATGACGTTCACTTGTTCTTCGGATAAGGAATCATCAATGGGTACCTCGTCTTCAATCCGCATCCTTGAGAGATGGTCCGCCACTCCATTCTCAATACCTTTCTTATCAACTATCTCCATGTCAAATTCTTGTAATAAGAGGATCCATCTCAAGAGGCGTGGTTTGGCATCCTTCTTCGACATGAGATATCTCAAAGCCGCGTGATCGGTGTGCACTATACTTTAGATCCCACCAAATAGGATCAAAATTTCTCAAATGCGTACACAATGGCAAGGAGTTCCTTTTCCGTTGTTGCATACTTCATTTGGGCTTCATCCAAGGTGCGACTAGCATAGTAGATCACGTGGAGCTTCTTATCTTTCTTTTGTCCCAAAACCGCTCCAACCGCGTAATCACTAGCGTCACACATCATCTCAAACGGATAATCCCAATCCGGCGATTGAACAATGGGTGCACTAACCAAAGCCTCTTTCAACTTCAAGAAGGCTTTATGACATTCTTGATCAAAAACAAAGGCTATCTCTTTGCACAAAAGCCTTGTCAACGGTCGAGCAATTTTGGAGAAATCCTTGATAAACCTCCGATAGAACCTGGCATGACCCAAAAAGCTTCTTATACCTTTTACCGACTTAGGTTGTTGCAAATTCACCATCACTTCGATCTTGGCTTTATCGACCTCAATACCCTTCTTTGAAATTTTGTGCCCAAGCACAATACCATCTTGAACCATGAAGTGACACTTCTCCCAATTGAGTACAAGGTTTGTATCCTCATACCTTTGTAGGACCCTACATAGATTAGAAAGACACAAAGCAAAAGAACCACCATAGGCGGAGAAGTCATCCATAAACACTTCCATTATATCCTCCGTAAGATCCGAGAAGATAGACATCATGCACCGTTGAAATGTCGCGGGTGCATTACACAAGCCAAATGGCATCCTTCGATATGCAAAGGTGCAATAAGGACAAGTGAAAGTCGTCTTCTCTTGATCTTGAGGATGTATTGGGATTTGAAAGAATCCTGAATAACCATCAAGAAAGCAATAGTATGAATGGTTGGTCAACCTCTCAAGCATTTGATCAATAAAAGGTAATGGAAAATGATCTTTTCGAGTATAAGCATTCAATTTACGATAGTCAATGCATATTTTATGGCCGGTTGTTGTTCTAGTTGGAATCATTTTGTTTTTCTCATTCCTAACAACGGTTACTCCACCTTTCTTTGGAACTACATGAACCGGGAAAACCCATGGGCTATCCGAAATAGCATAGATTATCCCCGCCTTAAGTAGTTTCAAAATTTATTTCTTGACTACTTCTTTCAAATTTGGGTTAAGCCGTCTTTGATGCTCAGTCGATGATTTAGATTCATCTTCAAGGTAGATTCTATGCATGCATAAAGATGGAGCAATTCCTTAATGTCATCCAATGAATAGCCTATGGCTTTCCTATACTTTCTAAGTTCTTTCAAAGCATGGAAGTTTCTTCATCAGTTAATTGATCATTGATTATCACGGGATAAGTAGAATTGGGTCCAAGAAAAGCGTACCTTAGCCCAAGTGGTATAGGTTTGAGTTCCAATTGAGGTGCGTTGAGCTCACTCCACATGTCCTCTTCGCTAGACTTACCATTGCTAGCGTCTTCTTTAATCTCCTTGCTCTCTTCATCATCAATCAACTCCAAGAAGCAAGTGTTCCCCTCCATAGGCTTGTGGTAGTCTAGAAGTCTCTCATACCCAATAGCATCCTCATTTATGACTCCACACTTCTCACTATCCATGGTAAGAGCCACTCCCAAAGGATCTTCCATACTCAACTCTTCAAGGTATTCGTCCACCATCTCAATCTAAGGTCTCAATGTAGAAAGCCTTACCCTCAATGGTGGGTTTCTTTGCCATCTTTTCTACGTTGAATGTCAACACGAATTGTCCCAATTGAGCAATCAACCCCTTTTCACATCAATGATTGCACCGGTGGTAGCCAAGAAAGGCTTCCTAGAATGATGGGATCGGTTGGTTCTTCATCCATTCAAGCACAACAAAGTCCATGGGACAATGAAATTTCCCACCTTAAGTGCACATCCTCAATCACACCAATTGGAAAACGAAGAGATCTATCCGCTAGCACCAAAGTGATCCTTGTGTTCTTGTAGTTCGTGAATCCCAACCTCTTTGAAACCGTGAGAGGCATTAAACTCACACTCGCACCAAGATCCACCAAG